>JAEQBH010004311.1:0-227349 GCA_016808115.1 Tetrastigma voinierianum | reverse complement strand
AGAGATATAGGCAGAGCATCAAACCGAAATCGAAATTATCATGTTTTTCTAGATATTTGAACAATCCATTAGGCGTAGTCCTTACTATCGTAACACTCTCACCTCGTCGCCCTCTACTTAGCTTTCTTCAATGCCCTCCGTCGCCTACGATCGCATGCAAACTACAATTCTATCTCGTGAATTATATATGAGGTGTCACCGTTAGCTGCGACTAAACAAATATGAACCAAAGATATGTTTTGGTTGTAAATTTTTCGCCCCAACTAAAATAATGTCCTTATAATATACTTCTTTCTGTAGTGAGAGCAAAGACTGGCTTCAGAGATGCTAAGTGATTAACATAACCCCATTCAATCGAGAAGAAAACAATGCTAAGGAAAGCAATGGGAACTCAACATAATCAAAGAAGGTGAATATTCAGCTTTTGCCAAAGGAATTTTAGCCGATAGAATTGATTATCAGAGGCCTCTCGCTCAAGCACGAAAGTACATTAATTCCGCATCCTCTGTAGAAGGCCGTAAAAGGAACTTAATAGTGAATGGTCTTTCTATGGGAAAGATCCTTCCAATCCACCCACAGAATACTCTCATAACAATGCTTACTTATGGTAGATAACTAACTAGTGATGTGTTTTCAATCGCTTTCTCTGTTACTTCATCAGCCATGCAAGCCAATTCAAATGGAGAAAAGTCAGCTCAAGAAAATCTACTCAAAGCACAAAAAGATCTCAAGGCCATACTAGAAAACAAGATAGATTTCAAGTATGTGAAGCTATTTCATATAAGGAGAAGAATTTCCAAGAGTAAATTCTCGAGAAAAAGAAATATTGGAAAATTTAATGAAGAAACCATTGAGAAGCAAGAGCTATTCGTAAGATGGCATAAAATCTCCTGGGTGTAGATGTAGTCTCATTCCTTTGAAGATATATGTAGTGTTCTCTAATGAAGACCGCATATTGATAAGAGAAGATACATGAAGTTCTGCAATGCTTCTTTCAAATCTTTATATGCTTTAGCAATAGTTGTTTTTGGGTCATTTTTCTCAGTAGACCATTCAAGAACAATTCATTCCATTGTTTAAAAAAAAATTGCGTAAAATGACCATACCTAGGATTACAATATCAAAACAATAATGATATTTCTAAACTTCATTTCTCAAATCGCTAGGACATTAAGTTATATAAACAAATAACATTACAATATTCAACAAGGAAAAAAGAACATAATGTGTCATCAAAAGGACATCAATGGTCAAGGATCAATCTTATCAAAGTATGTATACAGCCATGCCGAGATGTCACGAATTCCAATACCAACCATCACCAAGAACATGACCAAAATAGAAACAAACAAATTAAAAAACCAAATGTTGAAATTAAGTAAAAACTAGCAACCAAAATAAGCACAATGCATTATGGTATACCAATATGGTTTTCCTTTATAGGACATGGATACAGAACACCCACTTCATTTCCAAATTCCCAGAGGGGTAATAATCACTGGTCTCCTTCGCTAACGAGGTATTCGATCTTTTCAAAGACGTATGGTCTCGCTGGCTTCATTCTTCAACCTAACAATGCTCCGAATTGCTCAATTAACACCTAAAAAAAGATTTAAAAAATAATTCGGCTTCATCATAAAATAATACTCAAAAACAAATACATTCCAGTTGCACTTTTTGTCATGGCACCTAAAGAGCTATTTTGGTGATTATCTAAGCTCCGAAAAATAAAATTTTGACTTTCAATAAAATGACTTCAGATTGTGTTGAAATTCTACATTCCCGTGAGTAACCACTGAAATGACCTAATTCCGAATCAAGCTCAAAATTCAAAATCCAACCAGAGAAGTTTGTTTTACGAGAAAATCTTAACTAAAATTTAAATCTTCAAGCTTCCAAATTTCTCATCCCTTTGTGAAAACAACATAAAAAACGCAAGATTCAATTTCTTCATTTCCCTCTTCTCCTCACTTTTCTCAATTAATCAAACAACAACCTTATATACAAGGGAGAAGGAAGAGAAAGTGAGAGCAAAGAAACCCACACAAACTATAAAAGATCGTAGTATGGATGCACCACCCAGATTTTCAACTCCATTTCACACTCAGCGTGTCGGGAACCAAAGAGAGGGAAAGAAAAACAAAACTTAACAAAGAAAGAAAATACGTAACAAGCCTCGAGAGGGTTAGAGAGCTTACAAGGTACACCGATCGAGTGACTTTTAATCTCACAGAGGAAGAAAGTGAGCTAAAAACCCCAATTTGTAAGACACGAAAATTATTTTTATTTTTTAAAAAATAAAAATAAAAATAAAACGACCACAAAGGGGAGTCGAACTCACCCACCTTCTGATCCGAAGTCAGACGCGCTAATTATAAATGCGCTATGCGTCAACTGCCTTAAATTTTTGTATATTTAAATATAATTATTTACTAACACATTTTTCATTACAAATAAGAATAATTTTAACAATTTTGAATGGTATTTTTCCTTCACTTTTTTTCCTTTTACTTATTTTTTTCTTAACGCCCTTAAAATTTATAAGAATAAAAAATATCATAAAAACAATGAATATGGTAGAAAATAGTGTATAAAAGTAGACTCCTACAAAAAAATTAAATGGTGTTAATTTTATTTTTTTATAACTAAACACATTAATTACAATGTAGTAAACTGTCCACACTGAAATTCAAGCTCGGGACACCTCTCCCTCATGCCTTATCTATTCAAATGTCAACTACATTATGTGAGTTGTGTATGATGGGATGGTGTTAAAACCCTTAATATTTTTAATATATGATGATTCCAAAAGGAAAAGTGAATTGAGAAAAATAAAATTACATATTTGAATAAATAAATGTACTTTAAGGTTTTAAGGAATTTAAAAAAAATTATTATTATGTGTTTGGTTAAGATTGTTAATTTAGTATATAAGTGTAGTAATACTAAAAATATTATTCTTCACTTAATTTAACTTTTTTAAAGGCATCAAAATTGACAACTTATCAACATCATGCAATACTTTCTCAAACATTAAAGAAAATGAAAGTGAGAAGTTTCTCAAGCTTTCCCATTTGCCCAAAGAGGTGTTTATTTAATATCATGGAAACTTGATATTAACATTGTACCATCATCAATAAATGTTTTCTACTTTGAACTTATTTTCCATACAAAACAAACAAACAAACATACATACACAACAAGTAATTACATCCAAACAGAGGTGTCTTCTCCGTCCCTAATTCTCAGATTCTAATTGCTCAGTTGCGAGTGTTATTATCATCTCGCTTCGCATTTCTCCCCTCGCTACCGCATGCTCGCCATTTTTGTTCCTCGTCTGGACTTTCACGATAAACTGTTACTCAATTTTGAAGGTTTGATGAGATAGTTATGTGGTTAGAGCATCAGGAAGATTAGTTGATGATCCAAGAACTTTACCACCTACATCTGGAAAGCATTCGTGACCGGGCAATGTGGTTACTTTTCCATCTTTGTTCATCTGGATTGCACGCGATCAAATGCCCCCGCCATTCTTTGTGTTCTTCGCTGCATATATCTTCCAAGGCTTAGTTTCTTGCAATGCCGTTTCACTTTTCTCATACATTCTAGAGTCTCTGGTTGGCAAAAGATAAATATTGACATATGAGAATGCATATGTTTTTGAAACAATATGAAACCAAGAAAAAAAATATATATGAAAGCAACCTGCATGTGGGATATGCCTTCTTCCTCGAATTACGTGTATGTCACGATAAGCGCCATGGCAATCTCAGATCCCTCGAACCATCCAAGGATCTCCTCGTTAATATCATGATCCCATCAGACATATTCATCATCAACTATCATCCCTCGCATGGACATAAATCATAAATCATAAATCGCGGTACTTTGAGCTAATCCCTAATGAAGAAGAAAAGAAAAACAGAGAAAACAGACTAAGATGAATAATGGCAGTAACACATATAACCCTGATCAGCAACTATAACGTGAACAAATGATTCTCGTGCCGACATGTTCATGATAAATGCAATTCATCATATCAGAACTAAATTTCCTTTGTTCATCACTAACTCAAAAGCTTATGAAAATTTGATCAACCAAAGATGGGAACAATAAAGGCTGGACTATGAAACCATTAGCTCAGTGTAAATTCAAGATAGAGACATGATATTGAATGAGCAATTACAAAGGCATTTAAAATATAATTTTCTTTTTGCTTTCTTCTCACCAAACCTAGCCCAAACAAATATGTAGAGTTAAAGGCCAATATAACATAGAACTACAAATTAATAAGAATAAGAATTATAGGTTGAACTGCTGTTAATTTCCACTCAATCCTTTTTTTTTTTCCTTTTTTTTAATTTATGATTAAGTATGAATATGGAGCATTATACTTCAAATCCACAATGATATACACTAAAATTGTGGCCTCAGATATTCTAACCCATGATGAAATGGTTTTTCGGATGGAAAATACATGTACAGTTAACTTTATTAACATCGAGGAAAATGCCATACCAATGCACTATTCTCTAAGAATCATGATGTTTGAAGAGGACTGTAGATGAACTTTCATGTTTCTCGAGGCAAAGAAAAGTTCAAATAACTCGCGGGGTGATGCGTATCGAAGAAGGCCTACTTATTAATAAAGATATGCCCAATAATTTCCGTACATCATACTTCATTAATTGTCTCTCGCAAATTCATTCAAATTTGATACTTAAGGATCAAAATAAGTGTTTCTCGTTAAAATTTTAGCCTGAGCTAGAGATACGTTGAAAAATATAGAGAAAATATGAAGAGAAGATAGAAAGCCACATATAGTCCCACAACGCTTGTGTGGGAGTCTCAACAATGAGCAAAAAATAGATAAGAAAATCATTCGAGTCTCGCCATTGAGAATTGCATTATTTGCAAAGAAAACAAAATATTATTAACCAATTAATTTTTTTACATGGCCTATTTATAGGCTCACATCTCTAAGAAAATTGAAGTATATTAGACTCTAATGACCTATTATGGCTTCTAATTCTAATTTGGTTTCTAACTACTAAATCTTAATTTGATTCCAACTACTGCTTCAATTTGACTCAAACTATTAATCCTAATTCAACTCGATTTAAACTAATAGAAATTCCCTACCTTAATGAACACATTAAAGATTCATCCCGATATGTTAAAGATTCATCCTCATCATAACAATCATAAAAATGAAAACAATATTCAATATTTCGCTTCGATGTTCAAAACCCGAGGATTGTCCTTCACCTATAATTCAACCATAGATAGCGCTTGATATGTTGCTTGTTGCCAAATTTTACCAAGGTCCTTGACTCACCTTGTTGTTGTGACACCATGAATACGTGAATGAAATCACCTACTAATCGTTTTCTTTTTCACCACCTTATTAGCTTATGGTTTAACCAACTTAGATCACCTATATCTTCTCGATGATGCATCTATTTACGCCCATCTTTTCGTATTCCCACTGTTTCATCTTTGTTCGGGATAAACTTATTTTTCAAACACGTTGTTTATCAATACCATTATGTACCATAAGGCATAACCAAGTATAAACATCCGATCAAATTTTCCATGTAGTATGAAAGTGCCTTCGTGATACAAAATACTTCAAATTTGCTTTCCTCGGTTCATTCATTATGTACTAACAAGATGGAGAAATCCTCCTTGATCTTCACTCTCATTGCGGATAATTAATTAACTGCGGATAACAAACCATCACTTTACGTATTTTCCGGCGAATAAAATTTCACGAGTCTCATCCTCTTACTAAAGCCTATAAACTCAAGTATCTATCTCGATAGTTATAACTTAGAGTTAACTCCTTTATTAACATCAATTAAAACAATATAATAAGCACACTACAAGCCCGTGATGCATCGAATATACCCAAGAATCTCATATGATGATCAATACAAAAGTAAGATCAATAGCTCCGGATTTACTCACCGTCTCCAACATTTGTCATACTTCTTACATCATTATCTCGTGACTTTGATCACATATTGCTCCAACCTCTCTCTTCCTAACCCAAGACATTAATTCCTTAGAAATCCCTTTGCATGCATCCTCAATGTCAATAAGCACTACATGGAAATCTTTCTTATCGCTCAATTTCTCTTTTAATTTATCCAAAGAAAATAGCTTCATGGTATATTTCCTTAGGGAAACACCTGGGCACAAACTTGATACCAAGATTACCCATTTTAAAGTTTGCTTAAAATCACTCACTCAAAGTTCCATAACATAACTTGTAAAGCTTAACATCATGATAATTTGTGGAGCTTTATATTCGACCTTCTTTCTGCATATTATGTTTACGAAAGTGCTTTTCATCCTTTTATCTTCATGATCAGGGTCTTGTTAAACAAATTAGTCCTATACACTGCTACAAAGAAAAATCCCATGG
This sequence comes from Tetrastigma voinierianum, assembly GCA_016808115.1. NCBI lineage: Eukaryota > Viridiplantae > Streptophyta > Magnoliopsida > Vitales > Vitaceae > Tetrastigma > Tetrastigma voinierianum. The sequence continues at coordinate 220,919 of JAEQBH010004311.1, read as the reverse complement.
TCTACAACCTTCCATATTCTCATCTTTCACAGATTTTAGACTTCCTAAATCATGTCACTAATAACTCCCAAGCCTAAACTAAAAATTCTATGATCTGCACTTCTAATGCAATTGAATGGTCTGCACTCATCTTCCTACGCATCTTCATTGCAACCACTAATAGAACTCACTTAAAAGCTATTTATCGCTCGAGGAACCCAAGTGGTTATAAACCCACAAGGCCAAGTCGTAACTTAGCGATGTGGGACTCATAATGGATTATAACAATCCATCCCTCTTTCAAACCGACGTCCACTCAGCTTGGCAGACTTTGCACTTACTCGCAATAGCCTCCCACAACACTATAGTGATCTCGTGACCCTACGTAGCGTGCCTCCCACACTGAGACGGTCAGTCCCCAAGGAATGAACCACTTAATACCACCCGTTATTCAACCACTTGAGCAGAGCTCACCCAAAAGCTAGTCACGTGGTGGAGCCCAAGTGGTTATAAAACCCACAAAATCAAGCAAAGAATCTCTAGCGATTGGGACTCATAATGGGTCATAACACTTTCATACCTATCTACCATATAAATCATCACAGCTACAAATTTTACTTCACTTATTTTTTGTAAATTTCCTTCAAGATAGTGAATAATTTTCTTAACTTCCATCTTATCCGATGCTACATTCTTTCTTAACATTTTCCTATCGCAAATCTTCCATTCCACCAACAATTTTATCCAAACCTCACCACTTTGCAACCTCTTGAAAACTGCCTATGTGCATTCCTAAGCCATGAAACTTTACCTTTATCTTCCGATTTTAGATTCCCGTATTGCATATTTTTATGAATTAAATGTTCAGTGGACTAACTCTTTATCCATAAAACTTTTCAACATTCATATTCGTGTTCATCTCCAATCTCTTCTGATGAAGATTTTACTCCTAAAACAAGTTTTAAGATTATGTAGAAGTTTGTATTAAAAAATATATAAAATAAAAGGATGTTTTTCCTCGTTCGCTGGGAGTCAGAGAGGTTTGATCGATCTTTACCCTGACATAACTTAACCACGATCAAGTAAAATCGCCTAATAATGCATAGGTGACAGATCCACCAAAATGGAAAATGAAAACAAAGTAGAGTCACAAGTTAGAAAATATCCAACCCATCCTCAAATGCCGAGGTAGAAGATAACTACAATACATGAGAAAAAGGATGTTTGTTTAACTCCGCCAAAAGAATTTCGCGACTCAAAGACTACTCGAACACCTTTCCGCCACATTGGTATCACTATATGTATTACTTTAAATGTTCATATGCACCTGATTTTGCTACAAATTTTTAAGGCCGGGCCTATAGAATTAAATTATTCGCACTCGCTTCACACAAATAGAATGTAGAATTAGAAACATAAGAGAATGAACTCTTTAAAAGCATGAATTAGAAACAAAAGATTTGAAGGAAATTTTGAATAAGCACTATTGGATTCAGAGAGAGTGTAAGAATACACCTAATTATAATCACGCTAAAAATCAGAGAAGAAGCAAGGAAGAAAAAGAGAGAAGGAAATATTATTTACATGTGCAAAATGACAAAATTTTTATGGTAAAATCAGAATAAGAACCCAAAAATCCCGACTTTGAAAAGAAAAAAACCAAATTTCAAATAAATCTTCATGCACATAGTTTGAAAGGTTAGGCACACTGTGCACAAAAGCCTCAAAGCTTAGGCTACTTAAGCACAAAGACATATGGCGCTGAGTGAAGTGAAATGTGACCTCAGATGCACATTATGTTTATAAAATATAATTCAAATCTAATTGAATTAAAAAAAAAATTAACATTCCTAACATTTAAAAGAAACATTCAATATAAAAGGTAAAGAAATTATATGAATATTAATATATATAATTAGAAATTTCAAGAGTAAAAGTAATAAAAAGGAAATTAAAGTCTCGCAAGGTGCGCTTTAAAACTCGTGTTCATGCATTCGGGTGATATCATGTAGATAAGATTTTCATGTATCTCTACTCAAACAATGTGAGAAGAAATTTCATCCAAAAGCTTATCATGTTAGGTTGTCCATTGTAACTTCCTAAAATTTCTAGGATCATACTCCACATCGTGGAGAGACGTATGCTCGACCATGAATTACAAACAATGACCCCATGATGCATGGCGAGGCTATAACCCATCTCAAATGCAGCCCCATACTCACACGTGAAGAGATAGAGATAGATCAACATACATAGATATATGATTAGGTGGAATGAACAAACAAGAAACTTGAGTGAGACAAAATTGAGATTTCTGCTTAACCAAATCTCTAATATCTTGTTAAGATGCCAATTTGACCCAAAAATTGAAGCCCACAATGAATATCAAGCTAACATGAGTTATATTAGCAAGTAGCCAGATACTTGAATTATTCTTTAGGGACTTCAAATGGTAAAATAGATAACATTTTGAAATAAATATCAAGATAATAAAATCACCATGTTTTACTCTAGTTTCTAAATTGTGAATTAATGTCTCAATATAAAGAATCATGATAAGACAAGAGGAATTAGCAGGATGATGACAAGATCTACACTATCACTTCGCTTACCCAGAGATTTTTGCATATGATGACCAAGAATATGCGTATCCAAGAAAATACTGCCTCTGGTGTAAACTAAGTGTTGCACTGATCTTATATTTTCACATAAGCATATGTTTATCTTTTTCGCATTCTTTCCAATAAACAAGATTCTCAAGCAAAGGTGGTAGAAAAGCCATTTACTAGTATAAAGTCAACTAACATAAACCCGATTGAAATTAATTTAGTGGATACAACTCACTGACCAATAACAAGGATTGCACATAAGCGTAGTCCTAACCTCAGGCCCTCAAAGATCCTAAACAAGCTGGGAATCCCCTCACATATCCCGAATCACCGAACAAATACCTAGTACAAGAGAGTGTAAACCATCGTAATCGTGAGTCCTTTTGTTTTTCCATCTCCAACAGGTAATATGAGTAAGTAATTGATCTTCAAAATAACCTCGCATTGCATTCGCATGCCACCCTTCCTCGATCATCTTCGCAGTAACGCCGGAAAGCATGATCATCACCGTTAGGACTCAGGGAGTGGCGATTATCCAGAATGTACCAGCTTTATCAAAGCATCTTCATGCCAATGTGTGACCTTTAAGCCTGAAACGCGCCATTTTGTGCTTTTTCTCCATCTGCAGTTCGTCATCAGATTATATGCAAGCAGACCCTCAACTTTAAAGTGTAAATCATACATGGTCGCTTCGACCACTCGCACGACTACATATTACTTCGCCAAATGAACACAAATCACAAAACAATGTATTGGAATGTAATTTCCTTTAATTCAGGCTCAACACTCATCGAAGAAAACTAAGACATGAAAAGAAAGCGAAGTAACATTTAGAGGGATACATGATGAACAAAAGCCCAGAGTGCAAGAAAGATATATCGCAACACATTAGACATTGCAACTCGTTTTCCTATAAAACATAAAAGGAAGCCTAAGAACAAAGCATCCCAAAAGTCTACTATTATTAGCTTCTAGTCATCGCTTGAATAAGTGGATGGCATAAAATGCATGCCTTGCATCCGTATTTTTATGCTTCATTGATTATCAAATTGAATAATTATTTGAAACTCACATTCAATCAACTGTGAGGATTCCATTTAACCGAGGTAGTCCTGATCTAATTACAATCTTTTCACTTAAAACTCATAAACGCCTCGAACTCACATACAACTTCTAAATATGAATTACAACTATAAAAATAAGATGTAGGTTTTTTCACTGCTCCAAAAACTACAATACGATAAATGACTTCTAAACATCATTCATAGTTGATGTTCAGTACCCCCACATCTCTATATCATTCGTTTTAAAATGGATTGTGAGTTTTATCCATGATTGCACATGTACCACATGGATTTACTACTAGACAAAAATCAAGCTACCTCCCATCCAAAAATTTTCATAAAATATTGCAACTCATTTTCAAACCAAAATACAAGTTTTCGTGAGTCAGAGAATGAAAAGAGTATTCCAATTCAATTTACTAACTTGCTATTCTTGAAAATGGCAACATATATTTTTCTTGTGCAATAATGTATCTTTTTACCAAATTAGTACAAAAGAAAGAATTTTAACATCTTAGAAACAGAAGAGTCAAATGCCCACAAAAAAACATCCAAAAGTCCATTTTGAACCATCGGGATATAACAACCACACATTTGATCAGTAGCTCTAAAAGATTCTAAATAAAAACCCAATCGACATGCTGAAAGGCTATGATTCCTTGGATCTTCTAAATAAAATATTCGGGAGAAGGCTATGTTCATGCACAAAGTGGCAGAGGTCCAAATTGTATCTAAGAGTTCTTATGCGCATGTTCTTGGATTATTCTCCAACTCACAAAGGCTCTGGAGATTAAATCTCCAATCCGAAAAATACACAAGAGGTGTTAATATTTTGAGAACCTCCATTTTTTCATTTAACAACTCTTTGAGGAGAATTCAGAGTTAAAGATTTGACATCATTTGTATCCCAACCTAGTCCAATTTTACTCAATATAAATAATTTCATCAATGACCCTAAAATTGAGCCTATAACTCATAGAATGATGTTGTACAAAATGAATGAAGTTGAATTCTATAAACTCCCTTGGTATACTCAAGAAGAAGAAGGGGAGAATGTGATAAATCCTATACTACGACAACCAAAGGATGGCTGTCATACTCCAAATAGGTGAGTCGTGGATTCTATTTGTATGATGTAAAGAGAGGAACAAGGAATGTTTATAACAGAGAAAAATTAAATTAAAAAAAAAAAGAGAAAAAAGAAGATACAACAAAAAAGAGACGAAAACCTTAGTCTACCAAGGCCTTCTACATAGTGGCGAGCTAGGATACATTTCAATTTGGAGAAGGTTTAGGATTATTCTTTCCCTCTTTAATTTGCAAATTATTTTTCCCATTTCCCTCTTAAATGTTGTTTTAAACATGAAAGACACTTAGGATGCAGATGAAAGAGAGGTTGTAAACCGATTTTTATAAAAAAATTGAGTGAGATTTACTATATGATTTGAAAATACATTGCTTTAGTATAATGGTTAAAGCTTGCTTTCAAGGGGGCATCCTTAGTTACAAGTTTCAATCCCTATTGCTGGACATAGGAATTTTTTTTTATCTTACACTTAGGCTTATGCTAACTCCTCCGTCTACAAGTCTCATCATCGAAAATATATGCACAATTAAAAAAACTAAAGTACTATTAATATCAATTGCTTTTTGATTTATATTGATTAACTTTATTTATAAGTTTCTCTAAGAAATTGGAAGTTTAAGGATTCCAATGATCTTTTATGATTCTAATTCTAATTATGTTATAATCTAACTCCATTAATCCTAACTGACTCCAAATAGTGATCCTACTTTAAATGCCAACTCATACTAACTCTAATTTAGTTCCAACTAATATTAATTCCACTAAAGTTTATCCATATCTTTTCTCTCTTTCCTTTTCTTGAATATAATTTACTATATTTTCCTAATCATCCTACCTTTTCCTAATTGTCAATTCCTATCTCCAAAGAAAGGTATTATTTTCAATCCTTCATTCAATCAAATTCATTAATAAAATCTAGACTTGATGTTCTACTGCCAATAGAACAATGTTAGAGCCCGCACTAAATATCCCCTAGCCTACTTTGTCTCCACCGTCGTATCGCCTTCTTTACATTTGCTTTGTCAAAAATAATAATAATAATAATAATAATAAAAATCTGTCTCGAAATGCACAAGAAACTCTAGGAAATCCTAAATATGGATACATTGTGTTTGTGGAAATGAGGGCACTCCATAAGAGTGAAAGATGGGAAGCCGGGACGATTTGCCTAGTGGAAAGAAACCTGTGGATGCAAATGGGGTTTTCAGACTCATATAAAACTAATAGCTCTATCGAGAGATGCAAAGATGAGATTAGTAGTTAAGGAAAAACTCAAATTTTTCAGTAATGGTTATCAATTTGTCTCAATGACTAAGATGAATTCAATTACAACTTTATCTCTACTAGCTAATTTTGTTAGGAACTTATTCTCTATTCGGAGCATTAAAAATCTTTTTTCATGGGAAGAGGAGGAAGTGTATATGATTTTCGACTAGAAATCCAACAAGAAGAGGGTGTGTGCAAACTAAATAAAATCATTTATGGTCCCTAGGCTTAGTTGCTTACTTACTAAGTCATTAAAGAACAGGCTTTTCTTAAACCATAGAGACCGCACACTATATTTCAATGCACACTATTCATGAAAATGAACATTCCCATTGTCTATGTAGACGATATAATCATGGTAGCCATACTTTAAGGAAATTCCAAGTTTAAAGATACACTTGATAGAAGAATTGAGATAAAAGGTGGGGACTCCCGAGATATTTTTTAGCATGGAAGAAGCAAGAACCAAGCACGATGATCAAGGTAAAGAAAGCATGTATTTAATCTCATGAAATAAAACTAAGATAACAAGATGCAAACTCGATGTTACACTTACGCATCCCGACCACAAACAAAAAACTGAGATTAAGGAGATTCAATGTGACGGTGGTGGGCATCAAAGACATGTAAGAAGGCTTATTTCCAACCTGGGCCAGGCGGTAGCCTATACTATGAGTATCACACCAACTTAAGCACTCGACTAAAGTTTTATCCGAAGCAAATGAAGGATTCTACTACCTTAAAGCCACACCAAGTAAGGGTCTTTTTCTTTTTTCTTTTTTCTTTTTTTTTTCAGGAAGAATGACCGTCTTGTAATGGAAGTTTATATGGGTACAAACTGGGGTGATTCAATCAATGACCGAAGATCAACTACAGGTTATGGTGCTATAGTTTGGAACATCAATGTAATTAAGTAACGGCAAGGGTATGGTTGAGCTACAAAAGTAAACATCGTATATTTTGGAACCAAAAGTTAATATGCAAAATCAAAAGTCGAGCATTTGTGCACCTTATCTCTTTTATTATTCCAAAATATTTTAAAAATAAAATTTTATGCATATGTAATATTTTAGTTTTAATTATTTCTCATATCTATATAATCATTCTTTAAAAAGATTAAGGAAACAAGAGAAGACAATTAAAAATAAATCAAAAAAATTATCTAAAAATACATTATTTTATACATTCTTTCCTTTTTCCTCCCTTCTATTTTCTTTTTCCTCCCTTCTATTTTTTTCCATGTTATATTACAACGCCAGACTATTCTATTCTCTACAAGGACTCGAAATGACATCTCTACTCTATTCTACAAGTACCCGACACCTGCTCACCCTTTCCCATTACTACCCGAGACAAGCCTCAAGGGCCCCTAAATTCATATTATATATAAATATTTAAATTAAGATTAATTTATGATGAATCAACTCATCCATCGTAATCGATCCACCAAAAGATAACAACATTCCTACACACAATTTAAATCATCTCGCTCTAAACTTGATCATAAAAATGGAATGTCGAGTAAAGGAAAGTTATGAAACTCCATCACTAACAAATAAGCATAATTATCTCGAATGTAACGTTGAACAACCACAAATAATAGATGACAATTAATATAGTTGTCCTTTTCTAAATTAATCAACCTTTTGCATAATATCACTTTTAGAATTAATACTTTCATAGAAAAGAAACAATTATTTTTATTACAATTTTGAATAGAAGTAATGTATGCCACTATAAGTAGAAAAGAAAACAAACACAACCCTAGATAACTCGAGCAACAAGTAAGGTGGTTGTTATCACCGGTGGTCACATTTATTCGTAGCCCAAGGTTTCCATGCTCACAAAAGCTCCATTTTGCTCAAAATTAGGTTGCAGAGAAAATTAATAAGAGGCTCAAATCTCATCTTAAAAGAAGAATACACTCATCGCCATCTAAAGATTAAGATCAAACAATAAAACACAACCCAGGAAAACAACAATATTGTTCACATGCTTCACTAATAAAACATTTAGGTTATGCATTAATAATCATAATTTTAAAGGAGATAACTCTGTTCAACAAAATAATGCATTTGTGAAGCTAAGCCAAAACGTGAAAATCAGAAGAGGAAAATCTCTTGAGTGTTACCACATATAAGGTACAAGAAAGAAATCAATGTTGAATATTTTCCTAAACTAAGCAAGCTAATTACACTGACTAAGAAATATTGATTGATATAGAACATCAACCTCACAATTCGTAATTAATCAGAAGAAGTCGAAATACGTAGAAAACCCGAGGGGCGGAGCTAAGACACGTGATAGAGGGATTAGCTTCACAAAGATTTCGATCCGCCGAATGCTACTTCCTCACCCTTTCCTAATTCTTCTTTCGCTCTCAACATTCTAACTCGCTTATCAAGATGCGCACATTTCCATCTACACTTATCACCGCTTCCCATTCTCTCCAAATGTAGAAACAAGAAGTGCATGGATAACCTTTCTCGCTTTCTAATTGTTTTCTTTAGTTTTTGTAGCCTCTATGATTCAACTGCCACTGGGATCTCACGACCGATGTTTAAAACCAGAGCCACAACAGAAATGTAAACCATGTCGCTTAATAGATCCGATCTCCAGCGCAATGAAATATGCCATGACTCATACTTCATCATTAATCGCTCATGGACACCAAAAAGCTCGACCAGATTCTTCATTCAGCAATGACTCCACACCCTCAACATCCGCCGTACCTTATGCTTCAATACACCAGCGCACCAGCAGGCAATAGTAATCCTTCCTCGGAGATATTTGTCGATACTACGAGAAGACATGGAGATCACCGCGCCATTATCCGATAAGGCGAACGCTACTCATTAAACCGCCCAATGGTTTTTGCCATTTTCTCAGAGTTGAAATACATCTCAACTCTGAGTGACACTCTTTCGGGGAAATAATTTGGTGTCAGCGTCAAGAACCGGTGAGAAGCTTATGTTCGAGCCTCCTATCTCATTCCAATCGATGAAGATCTAAAACAAGAATATCAGACTGCACCTATGATTCGTAAGAATGTTCATGCTAGAAAGATATAAGCTAAGAATGAGGTGTGCAGATGTTTCAAGAAGATAATTTCAAATAAGAAACCCAAGATGTAACATTGCAGCAAATCGCAAATCTTTAAATAAACTATCTAAGCTAATCTGGTGATACATGGACCATTTCAGCCTTCAAAAAGGAAGTACAAGAGAAGGATTAGAAATCAAAACAAATGACATAGTGATATCGCTTCGCCATTGCTCCAACCACTTCCATGGAATAAAGTAATTTGTTGAAACTTTAAAGATAACATTAACCAAAAATTTAGAACCAGAAAATAAAAATATTAAAAGACACAAATCTAAGTCCCTTACAACCAATCAGGGAAACATATGCATTTAGATTAGCTTCAAAATTAGTTCAAACAATGAGAGGAAATTAGAGGAAACTATTACTAGTCTCCAAAAAGGGGAGAATGAAACATACATCTACAAACAAAAATCAACTCACCTCAATTTTATCCATGGAGCGAAGAATGTTCTTTGTTTCATCATATAAGATATCTTCAATCGGAACATTTTCTCACTTTCATACTCGCACAAAGCAACTTAGATAATTACAATGCGGTCATAAACTCGCCTTGGATGTGGTCTAATGAACAAATTCAAATATTTTAGCTAAATTTATAGTAAAGTAATAGTATAAATTTTAATTAAATAAACGCCAACCTTCCAAGAAATCGGAAGTGATATATCCAAGTGAAAGTCAAGACAGAAATGCAACACATTACAATGCAAGAAAGTGGAGAGCACATCTAAAAGAACAGGCAATTTTACATGAGAAAGCAGAGTAGATAACCAAAAAGGAAAATCAAGATGAGTTCTAAAAGTTTCAGATCGACAAAGTTCATTAACAAGACAAGACATGCAAGATAACAATGAAATGATCATTACATATTATGGTGCTACATACCACAAATTAAGAGCACCGCCGAGATAAGTATGAGATTAACATAAACCATCACCGAGAAGAAAACAATCGAGGAAAGTCAGAAACCTGAAAATTCAAATTTTTCCGAGAAAGGGCAAATAGTACTTCGTTAGAAAAACCGAATTTTTCTAGATATCGGATGATCAAACAAGTTTTCCTCGCTGAAATCGCCCTCACAAATTCCAGCTACCATGTCGACCTCGCTGATTCCGAGACGGAATTTCACGCCGAGGCGCAGCGTCACGACACATGGTACGGTTAGTGGGATGCCACTTAAGAGAGTGACACACAAAGATCCAGTGGTGCACTTGAATGTGTGGTTCACAATTAGCCACATCAAAGATGATGCAATAAAGGAAATAAAGAAATAAGGAAATAAGGAGGAAATACGACCACATATGGTACGAGGAAAGGAGGAGGAGTCTTCCTCGACCAATTCCACAATGCAAATCCAAGAGGGGAGAAAAGAAAAGCAAAAGAGAAAAAGGAAACGAAGGAGGAAACGAACAAAAAACAGTCAGGGGAAAGAAAATGAGAAAGGAGAAAAGAGAAACGAGGGATTTCCTGCCGATGGTCGCCCGACAGCCCAAAGACTAAAGTTGGTACACGCAGCGCGATCTATGTGTGGGACACCAAAACTCGAGTTTCGACAACCCATTAGGTAGGGAATTTCCTACGAAAAAAAAAAAAAAAAAATATTTTAACCTAAAGGCCTTATAATTGTGACGTCGTTTATGAGCCATGAGAGGCCATGTTATTTAGTTCCAAAACTAGACTAAATGGTAGAGGATTTATGACCGGTTTCACACAATCCAAGACTGCTAGAGTTGCTTGTCCGAAACTAAAAGTTTCCGTGTTTTCAGGTGTGTTTCATGATGCGCTGGATGTTCGGAACCAAATCGGTTCATGCTTGTGAAGCGGACCGTGTGGTACCGATGGAAGGGCTCAAGATCAGGACTCCTCGCTGGCTAGCGGCGGTCACATGAATAACATGTCAGGTGAAAAGTATCATGTTAGTATATGCTATTTGATGTATTACTGATTGCAATGGATGTAAATTATAATTATCCATGGTATGTAAATGTTTCATGTAGCACTCATATATACATAAAAACATGAAGGAAAATGCATCGCATCATGTATTCATATGCACGGCCACATCGCTAAGCTCGTGTGGGTGCATGGTAGTTATGAACCCTAAGTCCGCATTTCCTATGGAATGATAAACGGTAATTTCGATTGAATATCCGAATTTTTCAGATCTCGATGACGAACGCGACTCGTTGAATCGCCTCTCGCGAAATCTAGCTACCACGCCGACCCCCGTCGACCCGAGATACCAATTTACGCTGAGGCAATCCGGGCACGCGCGACACTTGGCACATTTTGAGTGGCTCAAGAGGTGTCTCGTGTCATGTGCAGAGTTATTCAAACATACCATGGGCTATGGCGCAATACATGGCATGATGCTATCAAGGAAACCAAAGTAGAGGAATAAGTGGATAAGGAAATCCAAGCCAAATAATAATGGCTTGACATGTGGCATGAGAGGACAAGTCCTCTTGACCCAAGCTCTCCCAACCGGATTTGGGAGAAGGAAAAAGGGAGGGAAAAAGAAAAGAGAAGGTTTTTAGAGAGAGAGTGTCTACTCTCTAGGATTTCCTGCTCTAATTCATCAAGCTGGGCTGTGAGAAAGAGAAGTTGTCTACGTCGCAGTGCCACGAGCGGACACCCACAGGTGGAGTTTCGACAACTTCGGGAGTGTAGGATCTTCTCCTACTTCTGTTTTATTCTTTCGCTAAAGGTCATTTTAATGACGAGATTTTAAGTAAGGCCCGATGGCCGTGTTTTCGCTCCAAAAGATTTAGACCAAGTGAAGAAACCCAGAGGTTTCGGGACAGCCCACGCATCATTTGTGTGGCTTGTGTGATGTTGCGTTATTGCCATGAGCTTAATAACATGTTGATCGGGTGGATTTTCAGGCAAACTAAAAGATGAATTGTCTGATTGTATATTAAATTTCATGAGGCTAATTTTATGTTATTGTTATGAATAAATAACATGTGGTTAGTAAGTGAATTTTGTTAATATATGCATGATTGATATATTAGCATGTGTTGTATGTTTTACTTGAATGTTCGGGGTGCCATTACATGAGCACTTAGGTGGGGAGTAACCCAAGTAGGAAATTTTCACTACTGAAAATGGCTTCACCCCGTCGAGGGAAAACTATTTTCAGGTACCCCAAGACGCACTGGGACGTGGACGATCCGAGGCCTTAGAGAGGCGAAGAAATGGCCTAAGATGGCCTTATATCTTCAGATTTTTGTAAAATTCGGGCAAGAGACCCAGCTGATAAATTGTAATCAAAACAATTTGCAATTAAATTTTTCGTATAAAATATATATTTTGATGAGTATGATAATGGGCCCACGCGGGCCATGCCATTTTACTTCCTCGTACGGTCTCATGATGTGAGACGACAGATTTCAGAGGGTCGACTAAAAGGGTCAACAGGACCCCGACCTTGAGGCGCCACAGCCTTGGTATCGAGCACAGGTATACGAATACCTAGGGCCCGATGAACGTGGTTAGATCATGCATCCATCAGGCATTCCGGGCGAATTAATCAGATGTGTGTTCAATTATGTGAAATCAGATGCTTGGTAACAAAGATATGTGTGGAAAATGTCAACACTAAGGTCGAGAAAATAAAACCCCTAAGGTTCGAGGATTAGCGGGCGAGCTATCTTAAAATGAAAATAATAATAATAATTCTGACAATCGTTCGCTTTTGAACATGAACAGAGCGTGTTTTCAGGAATTTAAGATTATTCCGTACAGACAAGAAAATGGCTAAAATTAAACTTTTTAAAATTTGAGTTGTAAAATTGCACTCATAGTGGCTATCGCACCTTAGAGGTGGCGTACCGCAGAAGGCTAATGAGGATTTGGAAAATAAATATGTATATATATACAAGGCAATTGTCGAATGGCTATCGCTAAACTATAGCGCCGTCGCGATCAGATTTGGGGTCGCGGATCAACAAGGCGCTGCGCGCAATGTAGGCAACAGGCACGCGAAGAAGACACGATACAAGACACCCATCGACTGGGCAGTCAGCGAAGCGCGACCGGCCGAGGTCGGATCATTTTTCGTCAGGACATGAATTTCAAGTCGCGATACGGTCGATACCGAGGTCGCGACTAGCTTTGAGGTTGTGACCTGTTTAGTCTTCGAGGAGGTTACATATGGATTTGAGCTGGCGACCGGTCCCGACTGACGGAGGTCGCGATCGGTTGAAGTTTTAGAGCAGCCTCTCGGGTCGCAACTCGACCCGCGACCGCCGCCGGGTAAGACTCGGGCGGTTGCGGACCAGAAAGTACCATTGAAAAATAGGACTGATTTAAGGTCGCGACATCGATTTGAGGTCGCCAATTGCCTGTTAGCCGAGGTCGCGACAAAAGTCGCGCCGCGACCCGTCGGCCGGGCAACCGCTAAGGTGTCATAGAGGGACATCACATCGAGGTCGCGACCGCTTTCGAGGTCGCAACCGCACCGTTGAACGGGCAAAGGGTCGCGGACTTACTCGGGGTCAGCGACCGCTCGCTAGATTGGGCGGAACGGTCGCGACTTCGCTGAGGTTCACCTGAATTCAAGTCGCGGACTGCCTAGCCGCGGCTGGATTGTCACGACCGGGCTTTGTGTCATGATAGGCAAAGCGCAAACAGAGCAGCAACGCGGCGCATTTAATTCCGGCACCGCGCCGCAAAGGTGAGCGACTGGCTCTGCAGTGTGCGCATCGTGCACACAACCCTCGTTTAGGTCATCACTCATGGACACTGCTCATAGAACACTGCTCATAGGATTCCAAAAAAAAACAATGAAGACAATGTTCGTAATCTCAGATAATCAATAAATCGAGTCAAAGAGTATAACAATAACTGCTTTACAAAGAACGACTTGTACAAAAAACACTTCGGCCAAGTAGACATAATTTGAAATCAACTATTTAAAAAAAAACATGATACGAAATCAAAGCCACTAAGGTTTACAAGAATGTACAAGTTCCCAATAAGTAATAAGACATGTCAAAATAAAATTTGACATTATTAATTACAAAGGTTACAGTCTTATAAAACATGTAAAACTGTGAATTAAACCACTAGCATAATAAGCTTATTTACTTTAATGATATGAACCTTTCATGATAATTGGTTTAGAAAATACCCCAAAACTAAGTGTTCAAATCATGGATGACTGGAGATAGCATTAGCTTTTCCTCAGGCTCACTTCGAAAGGAAGGATTGGCCGAAGCTAGGAGTGCTCCAGTTCAAGACTCTGCAGGATAAACAATCGAGTATAAAAGATATTTTTTTAGAAAAAGGAAAATCGGGAGCTAGCATTGAACTTTGCAGAGATTGGAGACATTGAACGGGAGCCAAACTGACTGTGACCGGGGACACACTTGAAAGGTGACCAGGTCTTAAGCACATTCGACTACATGGCAAATAGTCTCAACTGGCTAGTATATTCTTAATTCAAAACATTGCCATATAGTCATAACACATATCATACAAACTCAAAATTGAGCCAGGTACCAGAGAGGTCAATTTATGGAGCACAACACTCAGGAGGTTTCAGTCACTAAGGTCCAAACCGTCTAGTCGTAAGTGAGTTGCTTCCTTTAATCGTGCAACAATAGCCTAATAAAATGTTTCGAATTCAAAGACGCTGAAAAGAATGTCATGGTGTAAAATTACAGGATACAAAGGTACACGGTTGCATTGTTTACGCATCTTAAGTCCTCTATCTTGCTCCCAAGGCCAGGTCCATCAGACATGTTCTTCATTAAAAGAGTGTGTGATTTATCATCGTGCAAATAATGAAGTCTCGATTCTCGCCCATACCGACAAACTCCATGAAGATAAAGACAATGAGTTTTATCCCGCCACACATAATCATAATAGACCTAACAATCTTCTTCTTCGTGAAAAATATAACACTGTGGCAAGCCTCAAGTACAAGGATCCATCAGCCACAAAAAAAGGAAATAAACTAATAATAGAAAATAGAATGAATAAGTCAACCCGTCGCCCAAGCTCAGCCTGTTCCTGACACTCAAGCAAGTGCCCCTCGATTGAAATTATCGATGTATCATGATCGAAAAATGTCATCGAGGAAGGAGATTTACGGGCCCATCGTATCCTGGCGAAGAAAACATTAGAGTTTAGAATTCAAATTCCTCCACAACTACGAGGAGCACACACCTACAAAGTAATCTAGGCAACAACCATACATATGTAATGCATGTGTGACTACCTCCCGTGGTGCTAGTGTCGATCTCCAGCATCTTCTTTGAAATCTCGACCCTTTCTTCTCGACAATTATCTCATTCCCTCGCGTGATACCGCTGTGGGCCCTTCTTCATATTCCCAATCATCATCATCATCATCATCATTCAACTCATTCTCCTCGTCAACCTGCAAATTATTTCCCCAAACAAATTGCTCAATCATTATGCCGTTAACTCCAAGACTAAGAAGAGTCTTTTCCAAAATACTATACAAACAATCCCATGCTCTTAAAGGGCATACTAGTATATAACTAGTGTATGCCCTAATTCAAATTTCCACCCCGTCCTTTCCCTTACTTCTTTAACCAATTCAAAACAAATTTAAAGTGAATTCTCCACCAAAATTTCGTTTCTACTAACAATGCTTGGATTTGAAAACTAAGCACATCACATTTATGCTTTCATTTAGAGTTATTTTTCCAGATACTACAAATATTTTGCAGCCAAGAGGAAGAAAGGTACTTTAAATAACACTCATGCACACTTCTTCGCATGTACTAATGTCCTTGAGATTCAAAATTCAAGTTTCCCTCCTTCCACTTCCTAATGACTTCAAACATAACATAAAGCAAATTTCCTGAGAAATTTGCTAATATATATATATATATATATTGTTGCTGAGAGAAAGATAAGTCCCACCAAAATGCTAAACAAAACAAATTCATCTCTCAACGATGCTAATATAAGACATATAATCGCAAATGACCTTACATCTTGATCTATCTGATTTCTCTCCGTTTATTCCTTCCTTCTCCTCAAAGAATCAAACACAATTTAAAGCAATTCACACCGGGTAAACTTCAAATATGATTTTTCAGGGTAATCCAATTAGAGTGCTTCTATTGCTATAACACTACATCCCATGCTTCAAGTCCACCCGCCATCAATATTCCAGCTCTCCTTTTCCCACTTCCTGGCAACCAACACAAATCAGCTCGCAATTTATGCAAACCTTTCAAAATATAAGTTTCACAACGAAGAACAGAAGAATTTGATTTCAAAAAAAAACAACCCTATGATCCCAAATGAGCTAATGATAACTTGCACTGCTCCTCATTCTGATTATCTAGTTTCGCCATTCCTAACAAATTCGCATAAAAAGAAGAAAATTAAAGGAACCAATAAACTTCCTCTTCTTCAGCCTGCAATCTTCCTCCCGCCATCCCTCCTCCCGCTCCCTCCTCCTCTTCCTCTCCGCCTCAAGCCATACCCCATCTCGCCCTCCCACATCCTAATCTCCTCCTCACTCCTCCTACTTCTTCTCCTCCATCACCCTCGCCCTCCCGTCCTCCGATCATTCAACCGCTCCTTCTCCCGTCGCCCCAACGCCGCCCACCGTCCTCTCGCCGCCTCTGTCACCTCCTTTCTCTCTCCTTCCACTCATGCTCGGTCTCCTCCATTCCTCCCGATTCTCTAACCCTCGAAAATTGAATCTCCAATAAGACCTTGATTCTCCATTTTCAGAGAGATTCACTTGGTTCACCTCGCATAATCCACTGTGGTTTAGAGGTTCGATTGATTCCATGAAGATGGTAGTGATCAGTTTTAACTCCTCAAGTTTCGAACTTGTGAGAAATCGCTTGTATGAAAAAAAGGTGTTACTTTGCAAAATTAACTTTTATATTTATAACCTTTAAAATATACCTATTTTAGACAAAATTACACCTCGATGTGCCACATCACCCCCAAATTGAGCCCTTCTTCTTCGCTTGAGTTTGGTGGTCGGAAATACCGCATTTTAGAAAAATCCAAAATATAATACCGTTTCAAAAATACGTCAAATCCACAAGGCTTTGAAATTTAGCAATTTAGCGCCTACTGTCACAACGCCGGTTATTGAATTTTAAAATTTTCAAAGGCCGACGCTGGGGAACGACGGGCTATCGAAAGATATCCAAAGGTCAGTCGTTTCACAACGATCACGCCATCAGCCTTATTTTCGGGCCGCATTTTTTTTTTTTTTTGCATCACTTCAGAACATCCACTCCATACCGTCGCCTCAACGCCTGGCCTTGAAAATTTTTGTATTCAACAGCCGACGCTAGAACGCCTGTAATCTTTAAATTTGCTAAAGATTCCCAAATGCACTAGTTTTGATATTATTTAAACCGCATATATTTGGATTTTTTTTTTTCTAAATGCACTATTTCCGTACAAAACTCCTCTTGTTTTTCATTTCTTGGAGCTTTCTCGGTTTCTCCCAGGAGTGGCAATTCATGTCGATGGGTCATATTCATGTCGTGTCAATATACGAATCATGTCAACATTCTTCTAATCTCCAAACCCACACGCACAATAAACGGTCGAGTTCAAGCAACCCAAAACACAACCAATTTATTATTCGCTAGGTAAGTGTGTCAACACGAATACGACCCATTTATCGATTATGTAAAATAATAAGAATTATAATTAATCATCCATGCATGTTTAACAATAAATAACCTATTAAATTTAACATGTTTCTTTAATTCTTATTATTTAAATTAATAGGGAATTATAATTAATAATCCATATTAAACACAAATAACTTATTAAATAGGTTAATTAATTAATATAATAATTAAACTGACACTGGTCAAATTGTATTAGGCAGGTCATCACTAATATATTCCTATTTATTAAACGTGTTAGGCTGTTAACAATTTAATATGACCTAAACACGAGATTATACTCAACCCTAAACCCGTCGAAAAATAGTGTCAGGGTCTGTCGTGTTTACACGTGTCAAATTTTGCCACCCTTAGTTTCTCCCTTCTAACTTTAAAAATAACTCTGGGCCTTATTTTTCTTTATAACTCAAAGACTCACAATAATTTAACTTCACCCGCTTAATCCTTATTTTTGTTTTTCTTCTTTTAAGAGTACATCGAATTCAAGAAGAATAGCTTATGTCGGATGTGCTATGAAGAATAAGTGATTCAATCCCTAAATTCAAACTCGATTTCTTTCAAACTTATTCTCGCTGTCATGTGATTCTGAACAAACTTGAAAAATGTCAAGTCCAAGTTTTTAACACATTTTTGTCGATGCCTCGACTTAAACACCGTTGCTTTTGTCATTTCTCCAAACAGTTCATGGTGTCAAGTCTAAAGTCTGACAGTTTTCATACATGTTGACTTAACTATTAATTTATATTTAAATAAATCTCGAAGTGTTGTCCAGATTTAATCAATAACTATTTAGACAGACTTAATCCACATATTTTAGTCTCAAAGTTGGTATCAAATATTGACTTGACCATTGCAACAAAGTAGTTATTTAAGATCAAATCTAAAAGATAACCGATGAAAGAGAAGACATAAACGTGAGATAAATGAATGGGCGAAAATGAAAGGAAAATGAAAGTGAAAGTTTGAGGGAAATGAGAGTAAGTTATCATATAGTGGTTAAATGGGTAAATTTGTCAAAATTATGCTTTATCTTTATTTGTTTAAATAAAAGGGGTTAAACTTGTAATATCTTTCCATTTTATCCTTTTTCAATCGCTAATTCTAACGATAAAGAAAAAATACATCATTTTGACAATTCATCTCTCTAAACACCATATGACAACTTACTCTAATTTCTTTCAAACTTTCATTTTTCCTCTATTTTTCTTTCATTTCCTTATTTATTTCTCCAATGTTTGTAGCTCTTCTCTTTCACCCATTCTCTTCTAGATTTGATACTAAATAGCTACTTTGTTATAATGGTTAAGTCTAATATTCGATACTAAGTTTGTTCAAATATATGGTTAAGTCAAATCTAAATAGTTATTGAGTTACAAACCTGGACTTAACCCCCTTCAGGTTTGTTCAAATATAACTTAACGATGGTTAAGTCTAACATGTATAGAAGCCGTGTTAGAAACCTGAACTTGACACCCTTCAAGTTTGTTCAAATGCTAACTTAATGATTGTTAAGTCCAACATGTATAGAAATCAGAATATCCCGAAATATACCCAATGCTGACTTGTTTAGGTATATTAAAAGTTAAATAGAATTTTCGAAATAAAACAAGAGACCCGAAATGCATATTAGAGACAAGGGTAAAGTGGGCATTTAACACTGAGGATATAAATGGCATAAATGAATAAAGCTGGACATGCAATTATGGAAATTGTGAAGATGGGATGCCAACTTATGATATGTGTGTTAGAGTGAGATTAATAAAGAGAAAGGACTAATTGCACAAAGCAAACTAAATTCAAAATGGGTTTTTGGAGGCCAACATGGCTCAGCAAACATGGGTTTTAAAGACCAAAATTGGTCTCATTTGGGAGAGGAGAAACCGATAGAGAGGGAGAGAAGAGAGAAAGAGAGAAGAAGAAGAGGAAGATGAAGAGGAAGAAGGAGATCACAAGCTAAGATCAAAGGTATGGAATCATACGGCTTTTAAAGCTTGGAATTGTTTTTCCATACAATTGCATGGTTATTAGTTGGTTCCAAAAACTCAGGGTTTTGTTAGATTTCTTCCTAACCCTAGAATTCTTAAAAGTAATCTTGGTAAAACCTGAATAGACAAGAAGCACATGAAATCCTCCCCTGAGGTCGGGATTCATACCAATGGCAAGTAATGAGTCAGTGGTTTAGGAATAAACCCCAACTAATTTATGTTAGGTTATGTATGATCATAACCCATATTAGAGTGGTCGAGAGTAATTCATGAAGGATTTTTGAAATAAGAGAAGTATTGAAAGAAGAATTAAGTAAATCGAGGTTACAGGATAAATTTGAATGCTTTGGAGGTGTTTATGGAGATGTATTGATTCGGGGTAGCAAAATATGGAAATATGGAACAAAATACATTCGGGCATTGGGTCACATGTACCGTACAATTTGAACATGTACCGGTACACCCTTCCGTAATCATGTACCCCAGACAAGTCACACATGTACAGACAACCTCATTCTATTTTCCAATTTCTGACCATTTTTTGTATTTCGCCATAACTTTCATTTCTTATCCGATTTGAGTGATTCAAGTGGCCACTAAAATAGACTTCAAGGAAACCATCCATATAGAAATAGACATCATCAAATTATGACTATAAGTGGCCCAAAAAATCCACTGAAGTGGGACTATGTGCAAACCAAATTCTGGTTTCGTGTTGAACATAGAGAAGTCCAGGTTGTTTCTGACAAGACTTTGAGTTCTGTCTAAATTGGGTGATTCCAGTTGGAATAGAACCCTTAGCACCTTAGATTTAAATGAGTATAAGGACATAGAGTCAAAATATGAAGTTAAGGCCCCTTAAAAATAAGTAATATAAACTCGCCCCTAGAAAATTCCAGAATAACTGGCTATATAAAAATGCTGCCATAACTTTAGTTTGATGATCCGATGATTGATTCCAATTCCTAAGTAAAATAGATTCATAGAGAAATAATAATATACATGAATGAGGTGTGATTTTCATACACATCATACCTATAAGTATATGAAGTGCTATATGTAATAAACATGAAACAAGGAAAATATAGAATGCAATATGTATGATATGTTCATAAACATGAATATGGATATTAATATAGGATATGTCATAAGATATGATAGGTATAAGTCATAAGATATGATAAGATATGATAGGATATGTCATAAGATACGATAGTCTAAAAGTACACAATTGATAAGCATATATGAATATAAGATTATATGTTGTGAACATATGATTGTCATACATAAACGAATAGATGGAACATGATAGAAATATAGAAAGTATATGAATAGATAAAGACATGATAGGAATATGTAAATGATAGGAATATATGATAGACATACCGAAAGGAATAAGATGGAACATGCTAGGAACACATGGTAGAAAGGCATAAATGATAAGAACAATGGAAATAAGTAAAAGATGACAAAGCATAGGAATGAGAACAAGTACATAAATGATAGGTACATATATGAAAATGTGAATGAGTAAAAGCCTACATGATAGGAATATAGAAAGTACAAGAATAGCTAAAACATGATAGAAAGAAATGTATAAATGATATAAAGAGATATGAATATATGTATTATATAGATATATGAGAACCTTAATATGAAACTACAAATATGAGAACTAATACGTAGAAAAGTAATGATAGTATATATGCATACACCATGATAACAATATATTCATGCTATGAGATATGTATTAAAATGTAATAAAGCTAATTGCCTCGCTGTAATTCGGTAGGATGATAGTATGTTGATAGGAAGATACGCTTGTCGCAAGATATTCATGTATTGCATATCGAGGCCCGCTTGTCGATGATATAGATCCCGCTTGACGTGGCCCCGCAAGGGTCACTGGCCACGATGCAGATCACCACCGCACAAAGGATAGTACCCCGCACCGATAGCATATGACATAGGTCACCGTCTCGCATGCTGATGATACCTTCGGTATTAATACGTGAGATCACCGCCTTTGCCAAAGGATAGTACCTTCTCGCACATAGTTTTCCTGCATCCGCCTCTAAGGTATTTACATGAAACCAAAAAGGAAATGATATGTATAGAAGATAAGGACTCGATATATATATAGCACTGCTTATGCGATGAAAGCATGCATAATATGCTAACAAGTAGTACAAGATAAATTGATATGAAAATAAGTATATGAACACAAGAAAAGTAATAAAAGTATACAGTAAAAGCACAAAGTATAGGATAGATATAATAAGAAACGACAAATGTATATGAAGTATAGGAATACACAGATAACAGGATATGAAAAGTACAAGATGAACACCCATAATAAGAAAGTATACAATAGTACAAGTAGAAAAGTGAAGAATGCAATAAATCGATAGAACTTAAAGATGAAAAAGACATGTACTAGAGACATGCTATAACTTGACAAAGAATAGGAACATTGAAAAGACATATAACAAGCTGAAAGATGAACACAGGACAAGTATAGAATATGTAAAGTACTAAATAGGAATACGTAAAAAGTATAACAAAGGAGATGCTAAAGACATAGAACATGTAATAGAAAAGATTGACATGCAATAGAATACTGATGATAAGGAATTACGTTATAGAAATATGTTTAGAGATATATACTTATTATGTATGCTTCTGTGGATACCGCCATTGGTGGTTGTCCATGCTTATGTTCCCACTAAGCATAAAGCTTAGCACTGGTGTTCAATCCGTGTGGTAGATATGCAAGGTAAGATATGATGTGAGGAAATGACATTTCACACACAAAGAAGGCCGACTCAGAGATAAAAGCCACCAGTCACGCTTTCCCAAGTAACTTCCGATGTTTTGTAACAGAAATTGTACATGTATAAGTAGATGGAACTCGTATATGTGTATAGATTGTGACTCGACACCACTCAGCAGAAGTTCTTTTGTATATGTACAAATGATTTTGTTATTGCTGAATTGTTTGTGCACCAATGTGCACAGTAATTGAAGAATGTGTCAATGAGAGTCCCAATATATAGTATACATAGTATCGCGCCCTGATCTCTTGGTTTCGATCACAACCTGTTCGACCAGATCTAGGCGTGACAGAAACTCGTGGTTAGAAATTGGATCGACACTCTTCGTTTGTTTAGATGTCACTTAACGATGGTTAAGTCGAATATTAGAATGTGTTAAAACTTTGACTTGACATCTTCGCTTGTTCGAAGTGTTGCAAAACAAAGAGAACAAGCTTAAAAGAAGCCTGCTTGAATTGGGGATTGAATCACGTATTTTTCATAAAGACATCTCGACATGTTTTTCCTTCTTCTTGAATTTGAGATGCTCTTAAAGGAAGAAGAATAAGAACAAGAATTAAGAGGTAAAGATAAATTGTTGGGGTTCTTTGAGTGATAAATGAAGAAAAATATGAACCTAAGTTCGTATTTTTTAAGGTCTGAAAAGGAGAAAGCTCAAGGGGAATGGAAAATAAAGAGAGAAGTGTTTACTTAGGTGATGTGAAGAGACACATTTAGGGTACTTTGTAATAGTATATTTTAAGGTTATAAAAGTAAGAGGTTAAATTTAGAATAACTTTTGTTTTGTCAGATTTTAAAATAATTTTTCTTTATTTTTTTTTGTTTTAACAAAAGATGTTAGATTTGTAATACTTTTCCCCTTTGTCTATTTAAACTGTTACCCCTAAAAAGTTTGAATTTATTCATCTTCTATTGCGGAATTGATTTAAAAGAGATAAAAACAAAAGTTATTTACAAAACTAACCCTTACTTTTTATAATCTAAATATTCACACTTTTTGACAAATTTACTCATTTAATGCCAAACCCAAAAATATTATAAATATAACAAATTTATATATTGTGATTTAACCATCCTTAAGTTAACATTTAAATAAACTTAGGGGTGTCAAGTCCGGATTTAACACAACTTCTATACATGTTGGAATTAACCATCGTTAAGTTATATTTACAAAACTAAACAAAGTTGTCTGTGTTTACATGATGTATGAAGGACAAATTTATCAAAATTATGTAAAAATATCATTCTTTTTTGGGTTTTAAGAAAATAGGACAAATTTGTAAATTTTTTTTTCCCCCTTTTTAAACAGTTACCCCTCTTCTATTCTTTTGAAATCTACCAAAATAATTTCTGCTCGTTTTGATCGCGTTTTTATACGATGAACTCACAATCAACGTATGAGGAAGAAGACGACTTACACAAACAAAGATGTAGAGGAGGTACTGCGATTTTCATAATTTCAGCAATATAATACAAATCTATCGATTAGATTAATTTATTACGCTTTGTAATCTATTAGGGCATATCCGAGTCACGGAAGATCTGACCAAATGATTTTCCTGACAAAATTTCGGTTTAATGCTATTCCTGCTAGCCCTATGGAAGCCGTACGAACCAGTGTTCTTTCAAAGAGATGGGAATACGTTTGGACTTGTATTTCGGGCCCAATTTGATGTCGGCCAGAGAAACACAGAAGACTCAATTTTGTTAATTGGGTTTATCGCGGTGTCGAACAACATAAAGCCCAAACATACAGAATTTGAGTTAATTTTTGATTTGAGGAACAAACATAGATCTGATATCGATAGACGGGTCAGCTCAGACCGCCAAATAGAGTTCTGCTATACATTCGAGCTCAACTTGTTAGGTAATGATAAATAACTACCAAACCATACGCTTCATGTCAACACGTTATTCAAAGGGCCTCGCTTACGAACCCTAGTATGTCGTCGGGTTTAAATCCTCAAATCTTTATCAATCGGGTTATCGTGGATGGGTTGCGAAGGAATTGAACTTTTTTGTCCAATTGTCGACTTCGAACGATTATTTTGCATCAAAATCGTGGCTGAGGCATTTAAAAGTTCATAGCCCGTCTCCTATGTCGAGGCAATTTGTAGCGGTGGAAAGTCGCCTTAAAACCATGGAGATTCGATGCAAACCTTTGTTTCACTTACTTATGTCGAAGTGAGCCAAAGATGTATTTAAGAATGTACCTCGCTGAGGTATCTTTCGGTAGTGTCGTTACTACTAGCTCAGATGTGTGAAGTGTATTATTTCTATGGTTTCATGGTATCTTCCTCTGCTAGAAATTCTTCACTGAGAATCGATCACGGAGGATAGGTTAGTTTCCATGTTTCTTAACTATTTGCTTTGTATATACAGTTACTTTTAATCAGATTTTGTTTTTCAGTGAATGTTTAGGATTACTATTTCAGACTTAAAAAATTTCAAAAAGAATTTGAATGTTAATAGAGGCTAATGATTCTTTCTGCTGGATTTCTTGCTCTACCAGTATCGCACACACTGTAGGTGAATGTTTAGAGTTTTCTACTTTTTTTTTTTTTTTAAATAATCGTATGGGTCTACATCTTGCAAACGATCAAGAATCATTCAAATTACAAGAGATTTGTATTAAGTAAATGTCTCAAGTTTTTCTTTTTTTTTCTTTAATAATTGTGGTGTGTGTGTTTAAGCCATTGGTATACATTTGACTAATCTATGAGTCTTGAAGTTAACTATTAAAGGGACTCAAAACCTGGGTGATCATTAGGGAGCAAACTCAAGGTCGAACCAATTGAGTTACCCTCGTGTTCTATTATATTACATTATCAAGTGATGATGATGACCGATGATACAATACAAACGGATATCATAAGTCGCAATAAATATTTACTCATTTGTCATTAAAAAGAAACAACCATCTCTTTTATGTAGATAGTGATAGTATTTATTTTGTCCCAAAAATAGTGCTTTTAAAATAAAAAGATACCAATCTAGAACATATTTGAAAAATGTCAAATTAGTGCTTAAAACCGTAGTCACTGCGCTTTGACCAGACTCACTAGTTTGGCCATTATTTTGAAATATGTCTTAATTTGCGCATTTTTTTTTTCTCGAAAAGATTATTTGGGACAAATTCCGACAGTAATAATAATGGATATCGCCATTACTTGACATCAATTGTCTAATCGAATGGTAATTATCAGATTCGCAGATAAGACCCCAACTATCATGTAAGGATGATAAAGAGGGAGAAATTGCAAGAAAAGAACTAAGGAGGCGTCATACCATCATCATCACATCCTCAAAGTGGTGGAAATTGCAGGTTACTCGAATTATATATGTGATTTGAGCTTGTTAAACGATTATTGAAAATGTCGTTATTTAGAGAAAATTATTACCATTCTCGCTGGATCCGTATGACAGCTGAAAGCTGAAGGATGAGCAAGAGAAAGTTGTCGCAGAGCACCAGCTGGAGAGCGTAAGGCTCCATCTGAGCTGAATTAGTAATGTTGTAATCATGTGGGGTATGGTTTTAGAATAATTCTTTGTTCATATTTAAATATTGAATTTGATATTCTTGTTGAGAATTGTTAAAAAATGTTTGGTTTTACATTAGCAATCTATGATGGTGATGGTGTAAGAAACTGTTAGATAAGATAATTAATCGATGGTTACTTACACCATCTTGAAGGTTTGATGCTGTCTTCAAACATTTACTGCAATACAAATTCGCACTTCCAAATAATTCTGATCGTGGCAAGAAATCTAATGAGAGAATCATTAGCCCGGGCTGAAACAGACTTCATACCATATAGGCTCAGAGTAACCGATAGATACCTCAGCTAGAAAAGCCACATTCTTAAAAATCATCTTCGGCTCCCATTCAACACTCAACCTTCCTTTAAAAAAAAATCATCATAAGCCACACTAAGTGAAAGGTCGAGGCCGTTCTTTTCAGTCGCTTTAAGGTCCTATCAACATGCTTTATTGAGAATTGATGCCAACGAGAGATGGCTCGCTACCCAGAAAGGGCTACTCCGGAAGAGGGTTACTTAAGGCACCAAAGGTGGGCCCAGCTTGACATACCAGAAAGGTAAGCCACCCGCAGGAATGCCCTCCCGATGTCCAGTTTCGAAGGGTATGAAATAATACAACTTCACATCTGCTCCACATGCGGGAGTGATACTTTCAACCGAGAGGTTCTCCCACCCATCGCCCGCCTTCGGGTCGAGCTCGATCGTACTGAGGCCCCGCTATCGCGCTTCATTGTATCGCTGCGCATGAGATATTACGAAAAGGGCTACTTCATGCACCAAAGGTGCAATGCAGAGTAAATGCTAGCCAAAGTGTGGAGCCACCTGCAGTAAAATGCCGCTCGGGCGACGTCTAGTTTTTCAAAAGGTATGGAATAATACGATCCCACACCTGCTCCACACAAGAGCAGTGGAGTCAGACTTGCTTGAGAGTCTCACCCATCAGTCGGGTCTCGGTTAGGCTCTCCGATCGTACTTCGAGGGACATATCATTCAATCCGCCCACCTTGCGCACCTGACAGTCTTTTCCAGTAGCCCTCCCGCTACGCATCGCTCTTAATGAAAACACCAATGATAGGCTTGGCCCAACCCAAAAGACTCGACTGGAGCAAATGGGAGGACTTCAAGCTTATATCACTCCACACTCTTGTGTGGAATGATAGATCGTATGCCAAACATATTAGGCTTGTTGTCGCTCTCCGCAAACACCTCGAACTTAATCCCAATACTGACATTGAAATGTATGAGAATTTTGGAACGATTATTACTGCTTCAAAAGCCGAAAGCCTAAATGGCGAACTCTTTTGTTAGTGCAAAACACAACCCATCTATCTATATATCTAATTATGTTTGTTCCCGCTTAATCCGATTTTCCCCGATCATTTATAAACTGCTTAAACTTATCAAACCGCGACAACCAATCGGCGAATTTATGATCAAAGCATAGTTTTAAAAGGCGCAATGACAAAGATTCGACCCGATACTCCTTCCGTGGTACCCCGGTGGTCTCCGCCTAGTGGAGTCCCATTGTACAACCCTAGAATGCATTAAGAGGCCCCACCTAAAAGAGAAGTAAATACCTACAACAGACTACAATACCTCAAATATAGAAAAATCCACGATCGACCTATCCAAATGTAGGTCATAACCACAACATACATAATAAGGACTCATATGAGTTTAATACTAATGTCGAGCATTCTAAGAGTATTTTATAAATTAAAGTTACAAAATGTAATAACAGTTCAACAACTCAAAGACAATGGATGGATAGCATCGCAATTGCCATAAAGAGCAAGGTTTAATCTCACGCGAGGTAGCCCTACGAACCCGCCCCACCTAGGGAACAGATTTTAAACACAAACGTGGAGAACAAATCTCGTTGAGTGACATAATTTATAATTTAAGATAATATTTTTTGTTTTCGAAATTTTCTTCTCTCAAGACCACTTCCACTCTTTGTAAAGTTCCTCGCTTAAACATTTCACAAAAACCCAACTTTCATCCCAAGTCCAACATATACAATTCATGCTCAACAATTTAGCCGACACAAAGTTACGAAAACTATACTATGAACTATACACAACATAAAGCCACATAAAGTATGTATACCATCATGTAATAAAATAACCATGAAATGCACCATACCACGAGTATCAAATAATACCAGACCACATTCGTAAAGATAAATCAATAACGCTCCATACCACATACCCATCATAACCCGTTTATACCCACTATGTTCAGATTATACCTCCGGTACCCACAATGCACCCGTACCATATATCCTTCATAAACTCGTGCCACATACTCATCATAAATCGTAATTATACCCATCGTATACCATACCATATACTCATCATAAATCGGTACTCATATACACTTCATAAACCGTGTGGGACACCCCACTCACTTCACCCTCAACCTCGAAAGGTGTCGGGTAATAATAATAATGATGAACTGTTTATGACCGACCTCACTACCGTGGAAATAATATATAAATCGTTGGATAACCAACCTCACGACACCGCGGCAATCTCAAAGATACCAAACTATCGTAAACTCCACCTCACTCCGGCCGTGGAAATAATGTATAACCGTTGGATGAATCCAACTCACGACAACGCGGCAACCGAAGGTCGTAAACGGCTTCGATCAAACCGACCTCACGCGATCGCGGCAGTCCCGTATCACCCAACCGTCTGATCAAACCGACCACTCGCACCGTGGTAAAACCCAAAATACCCAACCGCTTCGGGGTCAAACCTAATCTCACCGCCAACGCGGAAAACCCGTATCACTCCAACCGCCGGATCAAACCGACTCTCACGTCAACGGTAAAAACCTTGTAAAGCTGCACTACAATATAATTATCAACCTAATTCGATATAATCCGGTACATCACCTATAACCTCTAACTCAAAGTTCTTACTCACGCACCTTTTCCAATGTCACCGTATCTTAGGTTAAGAACTTATGAACTTACTTTCCACAACTCAATCAACTACGTTGAAGATCTTTAGTTCCTCAATTCATGTCGAAATTTGAACAATACCCCAATAATTTCTCAACACATATTCCTTAACCATTTACTAAACACATATATATTTCAAAATCCATTTCATACAGCAATAATTTCTCAAGGGGGTTTAAAACCCAATCTACATGCCCAAATATCTAAATACCACATAATCATTCAAGAAACCAGTACAACTTCCAAACAATGAAAATGTTGACAAAATTCACATGAAATGATAACTTGTTTATATGTAACCAATAATCAAATTTAGACAAGAACCAACCATTTTATCAAACAACATATATGTAATTACTAACGTAAAATATAAATCATAATAATACCCCAAAACATTCTAAAACAAGTAGACCACTCACTCGACTATAGATGCTCGCCTGCTCCACATAGATTGTTCCTACCATTGCAGTGCCTCTATAATATAAATAAAATACCACTTAGACTCCAATAATTTAACCAACGACATTGGAATGCCCCTAAAGCCTTAGAATAACTTTTAGAACTATGAAATCATCCTAATTGAATCGACAAAACTAATTACACAAGCAGTCTATGTGGTCGACACTAAAATTGGGGCTTTTCACCCTAGAGCTAATTTCGAAACCGGTCCAATAATTCCTAAAAACATCCACTTCACTAATACAACTTCAATTTTTCCAAATTCACCAATTGGTACCCTATTCCGTACTCCGACTTCTGCAATTACCCGAAACAACCAAAAACGGAAACCAACCAAACGATTCAAAATTTACAAAAACCAATATATCAACGGGAAAGCCCAAGAGACCAGGAACACATCAAGATTTCACCTTGATCCAAAGGTTGCCGCCACTAAATCTCGATCCACGGCCGAATTTGCTTTTTGCCGTGATTCTTCAAACGGTGATGAATCCGGAGAAAAGGACCACATAAATGAGTTCAGAGGGTCCAAAATGGTGGAAAAGAGCTATGGTTAGTCTGAAATGGCCTAGCGGGAAACACAAAAATCCCGGCACCTGCTTCATGGTCGCCGTCACGGGCCCGACTGGGGCGCGTCCGGCATACCGCCTGGAATTACCGCTGCGGTCGTTTGGTCGTCTCTCCTCCTCCATGTCCGGCGCTGCGGTACGTTGATGGTGGCCGGAATCGGCCACTAACAAAACCCGATCGCCTAAAAATGGGTTAAAATGACCCACCCGGCTTTTCGGTTGGGGATTTTCTCTGGTTTTGGGTCGATCCAACTTGGCACCCAAACTAGGGCTTATATAGAGCCTAGGCTGTTTTCTGCAAAAAATCCCGCCGATTGAAAACTCGATAAAATACTGCCGCTTAAACTTACCAGACCATAACTTCTTATCCGTAAGCCTGATTCGACGTTTCACTGCCCCGTGAACTCGCATTGACAGGCTCACGCAATGGTGTCTTAGTCAACCCAAAATTATTCATCCTGAAAAAGTCAACCTGGCCCCACCTACTATCGCTGGTCAACTCTGGCCAAACGCCACAAAACTCATAAAAACTTGTATTATTTGGTACCGTCATTACAAATCACCCTTAAAGAAAATTTCGCCCACTAAACGCATCCGTGTTATGGAACAGATGAGGATACTGACTCCGCATTTGGTCTTCCCGCTTCCAAGTCGCTTCCTCGACTAGGTGGTTCTCCAAAGGACCTTCACTAAGGATATTGTCTCATTGCGGAAGCTCCTTCTCTTCCTACCTGCATCCGCACCGTCGCCTCCTCATAGGATAAGCCATCCCTCTGGCCAATCTCCGGTGTGTCCAAACACATGTGAGGGATTCGAATATATTTCAGGTAGCATGGAGGTGTGGAACACATTATGGACTCGAGAAAACTCCTCCGACAATTCTAATCTATAGGCCACTGGACCTATCCTCTCAACAATCTCAAAAAGTTCCGATGTAGCGAGGGTTTAGCTTCCCTCGCTTCCCAAAGCGTACCACCCCCTTCCAAGGAGAGAGTTTTAAGAATACTCGATCCTCGACCTCAAACTCAAGATCCTTTAGAATATCCACATAACACTAAATATTCATCAAAACGTGTGCTCAACCACCAACAAACTAAGGTTGGCATACAATCTTTCCATCCTCAAAAACCCTACAGGTCCAACTTTCATGTCATTAATACCGGTCTCAGACTCTACATCTAAGGTGGAGGGAAATAATGGGATGAGTTCACACAAAGAGTGAATCCCCCAACAAGCCATGCTCATAAACATTTCAATTATACATAATTCAAGATATCTCAAAACATGAGCATTTTACTAATAATAGGTTGATGATGGAAACACATGAATGCAATATTACCACCATCTCAACTCCCTCACATCGCTGACTCTTTAGGCTTTCACCCAAGGACTAGACAATCATCCCGCAGCAACGACAAATTGCCGACTTACCACCGCGGATATGCCCACATCCCAGATATTCAGGATCCCCGACTACAACCGAGAACTAGTCATCATTCCCGTCCACTACATGTCCAACCTCACACTAAAGCACGGAATGGTACAGAATTCCCACAACATCAAAACCACGTGATTACAGGAGAAGGCTATAAGATCCTCTACTTTCTCCTGGGGATTCAAATGTCCGCAGTCTCCCAAGGAAGTTAAAACCCGAGGCTACTTCCAAGGGTCCAGAACAACAAGTCATAAGATTCCTTAGCCTCTCACACCGTGTCACATAAAAATTACTCAAGTGGTCTATTAATTTATCACCACTCGACTCACATATATCCTTATACATTCCAACATAAACCTTGATTCTCAAGTTCACTCTCTTTACACTTACTAGGATCAACATTCAACACTCATTATTAGGGTTACACAAACAACGCACTCAACATAAATCAATTCTTGCATTTCATTCCATATTACACATTTGAAGATAAAGTGCTAAGGGTTCTTTCTAACTCGATCACCCAAATTTTTGAGCAAAATGATCAAGTTATGCCAAAATACTAACACCGGCCATAACGTAAAAACTGTACCCACAAAAATGCAAGAATTTACGATTTTCCACTTCTTTCCATAAGTTTCCAACCAAATCAACTCTAATACTCAAACACACATCAAAGCCACTCCATTCAACCCAAACATCTTCTAAACACATCTTAAATAAGAATCTAGGCTTTTCCAACTCATCACTCAACTAATCTAAGGTTGTGATGAAACTTAACTTCCAAAAAGAGAGTAATCCATGAATCGTATCCCTCTATACAAAATCCTTCAAACTTACACACAACCAAGGATTGTGGTCTTACTCCCCATATCCTTCAAATCTGTGGTTAGGAGAAATTCAACCAAAACCCTAGAAAAAGAACCATTTACAAGAATCAAACCAAATAACCTTTTTACCTTATCGGGTTCAATCTCCTTTCCTAGTCAAACAATGAAGTGGTCCCGCTATTTTTTGAGAACCCTTCTATGAACTCCGCTGCACACCCCGCTAATCCTAGGAACTCCTGCAAGACTTCACATCGTAGCTTTATTGCCTCCCACTCGCACCGCTTCTATTTTCTCGAGGATCCACATGAATGCCATCAAGATAAACTACATGTTCGGAACCCCACTACTTCAACCAAAAATTTTCACTACGAACTCGCATACAACCGGTATTGCCTAAAGTCCGTGAACACCAAACCCAAATGTCTCTCATGTTCCAACCGCTTCGAAAGTACACTAGATATCGCTGATGAAGACAAATGACATTCCGATCTAAGCATGGACTAAGACCCGCTCATTAAATCCATGAAAGCCGCCAAGTATCGTGAGTCCGAAAGACATCACTAGAAACTCATAACGCCTATTCCCTGCCTTCAATCTCCGCCTGGGAATGTTTTTGATTTCCTAATCCCAATTGATGGTACCGACCTCAAGCTAATCTTAAAGAACACTCTCAGACTCGAGTCGATCAAATAGGTCATCAATCCGAGGCAAGGATATTGGTTACGAAGAGTGACCTTATTCAACTTTTCAGAGTCTATACACAACCTCTATGCCATCCTAAGAACTATATTCCAAGAATAAATGGAACATAATCAATTTCAAGGATAAGGCCGTGAAGGCATACAAACATCGGATGAGTCAGACAACAATGTACAACCCCAAGGAATTCAGAACCCAGAGCTCGCCGATACTGTCGACAGATCTCGACCCTGATAATACCCTTCCAGGTACCCCGTGAGTCCCCGCCA
Source organism: Tetrastigma voinierianum (assembly GCA_016808115.1). Classification (NCBI taxonomy): domain Eukaryota; kingdom Viridiplantae; phylum Streptophyta; class Magnoliopsida; order Vitales; family Vitaceae; genus Tetrastigma; species Tetrastigma voinierianum. The sequence goes on along the minus strand of JAEQBH010004311.1, from coordinate 187,575 downwards.
ATGAGTCCCATTGTACAATCCCTGTGGAATGCATTATGGGTCCCACCTAAAAGAGAAGTAAATACCTACAAGACTACAATACTCAAATATATAGAAAAACTACGACGACTCCATCCAAATGTAGGTCATAACCACAACATACATAATAAGGACTCATATGAGTTTAATACTAATGTCGAAAGCATTCAAGAGTATTTCATAAATTAGCATACAAAATAGAATAAATAGTCCAACAACTCAAAGACAAATGGATGGGATAAAGTACCAAGAAATTGTCGCAGAAAAGAGCAAAGGTCGACTGGGCGCAGGCAGTCTCACGAACTCCTTCCGACCTAGGAACAGATTTTAAACAATAAACGTGAGAAATAAATCTGTTGAGTGACATAATTTATACCTTAAGATAATATTTTTGTTTTCTAAATTTTCTTCTCTCAAGACTCACTTCACTCTTTTGTAAAGTTCCCCGTTTTAGAAACATTTCACAAAACCCAACTTTACCCCAAGTCCAACATATACACTTCATGCTCAACAATTTAGCCGACACAAAGTTACGAAAACTATACTATGAACTATACACAACATAAAGCCAAGCATAAAGCATGTATAGTCATCATGTAATAAAATAACCATGAAATGCACCATAACCACGAGTATCAAATAGTTGTACCATATTCAGAAAGATAAATCAATAACGTCCATACCACATACCCATCATAACCCGTTTCATATACCCATCATATACCGTACTATACCTCCGGGTACCCACAATGTACCGTACCATATATCCTTATAAACCGTGCCACATACTCATCATAAATCGTACCATATACCCATCGTATACCATACCATATACTCATCATAAATTGTACCATATACACTTCATAAACCGTGGGACACCCCACCTCACGACCCTCAACCTCGAAAGGTGTCGTGGTAATAATAATAATGATGAACCGTCGGTGACCCGACCTCACGGCCGTGGAAATAATATATAACCGTTGGATGTAACCAACCCTCACACCGCGGCACCCCGCGATACCAAACCATCGGGTAAAACTCGACCACTGGGCTGCGTGGAAATAATGTATAACCGCGGATGAATCCAACCTCACGCCACCGCGGGCAAACCCGTATCACCAAACCGCCAGGATCAAACCGACTACCGCATCGCAGAAACCCGCATTACCCAACCGCCGATCAAACCGACTACCGCATCCGCGTAAAAACCCAAATACCCAACCGCCGGTCAAACCGACTCACGCCAACGTGCGGAAAAACCCGTATTACCCAACCGTCGATCAAACCGACCACGTCAACGTGGTAAAACCCAAGGCACCATATACCATCAACCCACCTCCGATATAATCCGTACATCACCTTATAACCTCTAACTCAATGTTCTTACTCACGTGCACCTTTTTCCAGCGTCACCATATCTTAGGTTAAGAACTTATGAACTTACTTTCCACAACTCAATCAACTACATTGAAGATCTTTAGTTCCTCAATTCATGTCGAAATTTGAACAATACCCCAATGACCGTATTCCTTAACCATTTACTAAACACATATATTTCAAAATCCATTTCATACAGCAATAATTCTCAAGGGGGTTTAAAACCCAATCTACATGCCCAAATATCTAAATACCACATAATCATTCAAGAAACCAGTACAACTTCCAAAACAAAGGAAAAATGTCGACAAAATTCACAATTTAAACGATAACTTGTTTTATATGTAACTAATAATCAAATTTGTATGCAACCAACCATTTATCAAACAACATATATGTAATTACTAACTGCAAAATATAAATCATAATAATACCCCAAAACATTCTAAAAACAAGTAGACCACTCACTGACTATAGATGTCGCCTGCCTAATTATGATTGTTTCACCTCACGTGAGTGCCCGTAATATAAATAAAATACCACTTAGACTCAATAATTTAACCAATCCATATCAAATGCCCCTAAAGCCTTGTATCAACTTTTAACTATGAAATCATCCTAATTGAACTCCGATGTCCAATTACACAGCCGCCTCTATGCGGCCGATACCCAAAATTAGGCTTTTCACCCGGGAGTTAATTTCGAAATCAACCGTCCACACCTAAACATCCACTCAATTAATACAAACTTCAATTTTTCCAATGGACTAATTGCACTTATTCCAGTCTTGACTTCTGCATCAATTCAAACAACCAAAATGGAAACTAATCAAATTAAGGCCCAAAATTTTTACAAAACACATATCAATGGAAAGCCTAAGAGACCAGAACACATCAAGATTTCTCACCTTGATCCAAAGGTTGTTGTGGTGGCCGGAAAACTCGATCCAACAATGGCCGAATTTGCTTTTGGCCGTATCTTCAAACTGGTGATGAATCCGGAAAGGACCACAATGAGTTCAGAGGGTCCAAAAATGGCTGAAGACGGGCGGGTTGGCCTGAAATGGCCGGAAAGCACAAAAATCAGGAGACCCAAGTTCATACCGCCGCCGCTCGCCGGCCGATCTCGCGCCGGCATGGCCGGGTCGAAAATTTTACCGCGGTCGTCTGTCGCCCTCCTCCATGTCCGCTGCGGTACGATGGTGGCCGGAATCGGCTCCTGACTAACAAAACCCGATCGCCTAAAAATGGGTTAAAATTACCCACCCGTTTTTCTGCTCGGGGATTTTCTCCCTGCTTTGGGGGTCGGGATCCTAACTTGGCACCCAAACCAGCTTATATGTAGCCTAGGTTGTTTTCGTAAAACTCGTGCTGATCAAATCGATAAAATATCATTGCTTAAACTTACCAGACCATAACTTCTATTCGTAAATCCGATTTCTCGACGTTTCACTGTCTGCGGAACTCGTGACGACGAGGGGCCTACGAAATCTGTCTTAAATAACCCAAAATTATTCATCCGAAAAGTCAATCTACCACCTACTATTGGTTTACTAACTTTGGCCAACGCAGCTAAACTTGTTAAAATCAGATTATTTTAAGACGGGGTCATTACACGCAAGGCGTAACATTAAGGTGCACGCTTGAGTTTTTATAAAATATGATTCAAAATATAATCAATTAATAAAAAATTAACATTCTTGACAATTAAAAGAAACATTCAATAAAAAAGTAAGGAAATCATATAATTTCAATATATAATTAGAATTTTTGAGAATTAAAGTGTTTAGAAAGGAAATTAAAATCTACCGCCACTTCTTCCAATAAGGCGCATGTTTTCGCTAAGAGATGAGTCGAGCAATAAAATTGAGTCTAAGCGCGTCTTTTACAACTATGGATCAAAAGACTCAAAACTAAGATTAGATTCCATGATTTTAAAAATATCGGATAAAAATAATAAAATTATTAATAAGTGTAACAAACCTAGGTATGATATGATTCTCATTAAACCTAGATACGAGGTCATACTCTAAATACATACATTAATACCCAATGTTTATCGAGATAAGATTCTAAAGCTATTAACCTTACTTAAATACTTTTGAAATCATCGACATACACAAGCTTAGACATACTACCAAACATCATGTGACATTTGTGTATCTTATCCTCACCGTATCTAAAGATTAGCATCAAACAATAAACACAAACTGTAGAAAACAAAAATATTGTTCACATGCTCACTAATAAAACATTCCAAAGTTATGTATTGATAGTCATAATTTATGGAAAATAACTCAGCCAACCGCATAATGCATTTATGAAGCTTACACAAATCGCATAACCTATAAGAGGAAAATCTCTTGAGCTTTACCACATAAAGGGTACAAGAAACAAAAAGATGATGAATACGATCTAGCTGGGAACTCAGGTTGATCAAATCCAACATTTTCCTTAAAGAAGCAAACTAATTATGTTGACTAAGAAATAATTATAAAAGCCTGCACCCATAATTAAAAACTCGTCATTCATTTGTGTAATTAAGTAACTGGCAAGGGTATGGTTGGAGCTACAAAAGTAAACACGGAGTATTTTGAACCAAAATACTTAATATGCAAAATCAAAATGGCATTTGCGCACCTTCTCTCCTTTATTCTTAAAAATATTTTAAAATAAAATTTTGTGCATATGTAATATTTTAGTTTTAATTATTTCTCATATCTATATAATCATTCTTTAAAAAACATTAAGGAAACAAGAGAAGATAATTAAAATAAATCAAAAATTATCTAAAATACATTATTTAATATTTTTAAGGACAAAATTATTTTTTTTATTATCACAATTTACATAACAAGAGAAACTAGAAAATATGATACACATATTTTAGTTATTTTTTTCACGTTTTCATTTTTTTGTGTTACTTAAAAATAATTATAAATATAAAAGGATTAAAAATAAATTATTACTAAAAATTTTAAAATGTATTTTAAAAAATATAGAAAATATGTTTAAAATATTTCAGGTTCTAAAAATCAAAACACTTTCCAAACAAAGCCTCATCGAATATTTTTATTAAATTTTAATCCCAACTCTAATCCTAATTATGATTATCTTCCTTCTCTTTACCTCTTTTTCCTTTTTCCTTTTTCCTCCCTTCTATTTTCTTTTTCATGTTGTATTACAACGTTGTACTATTCTATTATTACAAGGACCCGAGCTTGACATCTCGATCACTCTATTCTTACAAGTACCCGACACCCTGTTCACCCTTCCCCATTACTACCTGAGACAGGCCACAAGGGCCCCTTCAATTCTGAATGAAATGATCGTTAAGAGCATATCCTGCTACATAACTAAGACACTATAAGGAAGTGAGCTTATTGGGTCATCGACCCCAACCAAGTATAGGTGCATCGGCGCAACCATACGATATAGATGCAAAGAAAATGGGCGCAAATAAGGTGTGGCTATAGGCAGATAACTATAGGTTATAGTTACTAATTTTAGTTTTGCCACTACTAGTGCCTATGATGTCATTTTCGGCCGCAACTAAAAGATATGACTATAGAGGGCCATTTTTGCTGCAACTATAAGATTGTTATTGATTGGTTATTTTCTACGTAATTATAAGTACAAGGACAATAAGCCACTTGATGGGCGCAATCATATGGGTGATATATGATGTGATTTGTCGCGCCGCTAATATAAGTGGTACATGATGAGGATGTTTATCGTCACATTATAAGGTGACATATGATGGGGGTGATTTTTTGGCCACTAAAATAAGGGTAACTATAGATGGGGTTTTTTTATTGGTTGCTACTACAAGGTGATATATAGATGGGGTGCTTTGTTGGCACACTACTATAAGGGTAGATATATATGGGTTTTTTCTTTGGCTGCTATTTGTTAACATTTATGAAAGGTGAATCTTTTAGATGTATTTAAACTTAGACCATAAGGAAATATAATCTACTCCCACCCAAAAATTTCAGTAAAAGATATATTGCTATCCATCAACAATAGGTAACCAAACCAAAACCAAATTAACAAAAAAGATTCAGGTGAAGTTCCATGGATTAAAAAACAAGCCAAATCTTATATTTCAATCACAAAAAATTACATTGAAAAAACCAGTCCAAGAACCAAATGGCCAGATATATATGGGCTTTTTTTTCTTTGGCTGCTATTTGTTACCATATATGAAAGGTGGAATCTTTTTAGATGTATCAATCTTATAACATAAGCGAGATATCATCTACTCCCACCCAAAAAATTTCGCAAAGATATATCCATCAACACAGTAACCAAACCAAACCAAATTAACAAAAGATTCGTGTGAAGTTCCATGGATTAAAAAACAAGCCAAATCTCATGGCTTCAATCACAAAAAATTACATTGCAAAAACTAAATTCAAGAACCAAATGGCTGAAGTCTAATTCAGAAATACTTAGTAAATCAACTATAAATATTTTTCTTCAATCTTTCCTTTCTACCAACATGAATCAACAATACAATATTAGCCAAAATAGCGAGATGTTCCTTTAGTTTTTAGTAAAGAACCCCAATTCAAACCACTCTCTTTGATCCCAAGTCGCACCAGATGATTCTCATGTATCGTAGGGGAAATAATGCGGCAGTGCATGATATCGCAATGCATCCGGGAAATGCTGCAGATGGTTGAAAATATAAAGAAGTGGGAGAAGAATGAAAAATTGAAAAGGTAAGATACATGTTCTAGGGGTTGGATTCAATCATGATTTTCTAGTTGCCTTAATTTAAAGATTCACCGCCTTCTCTTCACTATTATAAGCAGCCTGTCTTTAGATCTTAGCAAGAAAAGGGCAAGAAATAAGTTAAAATATACTCAAAACTAGGACTCCTATGTCAACCTATTTTCAGCATTTTTATTCTCTCCCTAGTGTTCTCTCCATTATTCAACAAAGCCATATGCCTGTGGATAATTCGCCAGAATATATAGCCAATAGTTGATTCATACAATCATCCATGTAGTTGACTCGAATACATACATTGAAGCACCATCCTCGATTTCTTGTTTTTAGAAGATATGAAGCTTATTCCAAACTCCGCATGGTAGAAAGATAGTTTCACTAAGAAAATCTTGTGGTATAATACAATAAAAAAGGTCAAAAGAGTTTCAAAGTGTAGAACATTTGATGCATGTCCTCAAATTAGTGTCGTGATCTGGGCAAGAACGGCCAAGATATATAATGTGAAGGGATTAGAATAGAGCCAATTCTTTGTCAGGACCAAATGGTATATCTTCCGGTCAATCAACTGGAAGAAATTGGAAGCCAGAATTGCTGCCAAAGTTCAAGCCAAATGTTAGTGGAAAAGACTGCACCGTCATTTTCGATCCATGCTGGACAACAATGCCTCTTGATGACTCCCCAGCTCCGACGCCAACAACAGGTGGGCATTTCCAGGGTTATATTTGGGGTATAATTATGTTGCACCAAACCTTTGCTCTTTCATCCGATAAATTGAACGGGTCAAATAAGGCAAGCCATCTATCCACTCAGACCCTTAAATTTGTTCTTTCATTTTCAAACAATAAAAATAAGCAATAATCGTGATAGTGTTTGTCTCTTTTGTACATTATACTTGAATAAGGAAAAATAACATGAGCCCCATTGAATCTTTCTTTCTTTTCTTACAACATTTTTCTAAATTTACTTTGTAATCATTTGTATATATGTCTACTCACATGCTTCACCACCATTTGGACCCTTCATGTGGGACATCCTATTAGACAATCTTATCAAACCATAACCATTTCGAGGGACCTTAGAGAAGCAAAGTTTATGCTTATAAAAAGGATTGCAAGATTTGACTGACAGCCTTTCTTACTTCGCCAAACTTACTCCTACTTTTTTGCATATGTCTCTTAATAACTCGTTTATAGTTATTTAATTTATCACACAATTGTAAAGTGATAGTTATATATGTAGTTGTACACAATTAATTAAATGTAAATTTGTTCAAGGGCTCTGGTATGTCTTTTTAATGATAATGTTCTTCTTGGGATCGACCGGACCATAATGAAACGTTTTTAGTTCCAATTCTGTTGTATTTAGCACTTTTGGAATAAAGAACTGCCATAGACTAATATAAGACCAACAATTTCCCAACCAAAATTCTTGTTTAAGCATTGATAACAACACTCGGTCCAAACAAAGCTTGTTCCAAAAAATGATTATTGCCTAACTATACAAATAAGTACTGGCCACCCCTTTTGCCAATAATTATATTTATCACCATAGTTTTTAAGCCAAAGAACTATGGTGAACTATGTAAGCTTGTATAAGCTATGGCATGCTCAGTTTCATGGTGGGTTTGTTCAGGGGTCGAGTCTAGGCTAAAGCCACCAGACGTAAGTAGCTAGAACAACTATACTTTCTCTCTAGGAAATTAGTGGAAACGGTTCAATGGAAGAGAAAGGCAATGGAATTTAAATTTAGGATGTTTAGGTTTCTCTAAACTGCATAAAGACCCTAGCAAATATTCCTATAAACCAAATGTAGTTACGCATACTAAAAGAAGAAATTCAGGCACACACAGGTTGTAATCAATTCAGAAACTTGGCTCATACAAGGGCAAATATTAGTTGGCAATATTTATAATTACAAGCCATGAATATTGTGGTCCAGACTAATTTCCAATGTCTTGAGAAAGCTTACTTTAATGCTTAGATCAATTGTATGTCTTTCCTTCCAAGCTTCTAGCCTTGAAGACCCATCCTTCTAATATAACTCAGAGGAGCATGTCCCGGATACCTAAGCGAAGGAATCCTATCCTCAATCCTAACATACAAACAACTTTCTACCAAAATTTCCATGGAGAACAAACCTCCTAAGGCCCTTCAAAAGCCTCCATCCATGTATTCATGATCACTTAACAATCTTCTAGCCCCTGCAATTCAGATTAGTATTTCAAGTAAGAATACCATTTTTTTCTCCATATTCTGTCTTTATGAATCCAAAGCTGCTTGAGCATGTGGGCAGATTGACAGAGTCCTAATGCCACCCAATGGCTCGATGTGAGATTCTGAAGTGGTAACGTTTGAACTTTCTTTGAAATTCTAAAACTCAATTTCAGCGGTGATGGTTCATAAAAGACGCAGACTTCACATGGAGACCCATAAATATATCTAGGGTCCTCTCTTGCTACTTCACTGAAAAACAATTCATTTTAAGAATACCATCAAATTAGTGAGAGTAAAGCAAGGGAAAAGTTTAAAGTTCTTGAGGTTTTGAATATCAGAGTTTCAGGAATTCAATGGCTGGAGGTATGTAAAATCCTATTTCATTTCATGTTTCCATATTATAAACATGATCAAGTTGACATATAAGTCTTACATTTGGTATCAGAGCATGGTTACACCTTTTCCTTGATTTTCTGCAAGTTTTATATTCTAAAAATATATATATATATATATATTTTGGCAAGATATGAAAATTTGCGCATATGATCTCAATTTTCCGCATTTTTGCATCTCTCGATTTGACCTTTTGCATTGTTTTAGAGTTACTAAATCACATTTCCATTTGTTTTAATGTATTATGTGATTATATGGGACATCAAATGTATGTTTTATTTCTGGATGAAGGTTCTTTAATGGTGGTTCAGTCATACGAAGAAGATGACTTAAAAAAAAAAAAATTGTTTGGGTCATAGTTCTTATTTTATCCAGCCCATTTATTTTATAAGTGGCCTTTTATTTTCAAATTTTCACAAGCCTTATTTTGGGCTTTAGTAATATAAAGTGGGCTTGTTGGAAATCCTTTTGAAGTTTTTAAAAAAAAAAGTGTTGTTAATAAGGTTTGAACCTATGAGCAAAGGTTCAATTAAGAGCTCTTCCACCAAGCCAACTTGGCTTGTGTGTTAAAGTGTTTATATATTTAATTCTTATACGTCAGATTCATTACATGTTTAAGCATTATTTATTAATCAAGCCAAATCATGTTTATTTAAAATGCTAATAAAATTTACAAATTTAAGGCTTTCATGCATGAATATATTATTTATGCTTTGGATTCTTTGTATGAAATCAAAATTGTGTGTAATAATTATGATTAATTATACAATTTTATAGCATAATAAGAGTGTTTAATTATGCTATTCAAATAAAATTTGATATTATACATAAAACTTAAGTTTAGTGCCTAATTTAAAAGCACAAACTAAAACCTTATAAAATGTCCAAGTGATCAAAATAATTTTGGTTAGTTAAGGAATAAACACAAACATCTTTAATTAATAAAATTATTTATTAAGTTAAGATCACATAAAGAATGAGACATAAACTCTGTAATTAATTATACTTAATATAATAAAATTTATCCTAATAGAAATTTTGTTATATTTAATAATTAATTAGGATGAGATGCTAAATTATTTACATCTACCACAGAATTATGAATTTGATACATAATTTGGTAGTTTTATCTTTAAGGATAGAAATGCAAATTATAGCGTTTCGAACCTTGACATTAAGTGGTACTTAAAGGACTATACATGTCTAGGAAAGTCTTCGACAAAAGGGCGATAAGAGCCTCAAGGTTAGTGGTTTTAAGAGGATCATGCACCCTCCACTTACCCTGTGGACTTTCCTAGTGTATATAAATGCATGTACCTATCCGTTTCATGTAAGTCATTGTTCACCCATCAAATTAAATAATTTATAATTCTATCATAAAGTTAAATAACTAATTGGCAAAGATTTTGCCTACTGTGTAATCTTTATTAAATTAGATATAGCTAGCGTGTTTTACATTGGTAACACATGCAATTAGTACATATGCCTCACATCTAACATAAGCTGGACCTTTTACGCTCAACCTCGGCTAGTTACACTGATATGCACCCCAGATATCTCCGAACTTAGGGGTGACAACTACAAAATATGGAAAGAAAGGATTCTCCTTCATTTAGTGGTATATGGACATCATTTTGCCATAAGGAAACGTAACCACCGTATGACGTATGAAGCACACCTACTGAAGCTTGCGCCATATGAGCGATGGGAGAAATCCAATCAACCCGGCCGTAATGTTCATTAAGGACAAAATCATCACGTATTAGGGGTTCTGTTGAGCAATACGATAAGGTCCAAGATTTGCTAAAAGCCATTGGAGAACAATTTGTCACTTCAGACAAAGCTTTAGCAAGTACCCTGATAATGAAATTTTCTTCCATTCGTATCACAAGCGTTAGGGGTGTGCGTGAGCACATCATGCAAATGAGGACACGCGCCAACTTAAGAAACTCCTGGATAGATATGTCGGATTCTTCTAGTGCACTTTATTCCTCGAACACTCTACCTCATCACATTTTAATCTTTAAGATTTCTTATAATAATATATTTATTGTAAAATTTCCATTAATCAATGAATTAATGACCATGTGTGTTCAAGAAGAAGAGAGGCTCATGATGGAATTAGGTGAAAGTGCGATGTTGGCTACAACTTTTGGGAAAAACAAAAGGAATGATACATCTCAGACTTACACTTCTAAATCAAATCAGAAGGGGAAAGGTAGAATACCACCTCAGGCTGATATCAAGAAGGAGTACAAGCGTTTTTGTAAGAAAGGGATACGTGACAAAGATTGTCCTAAATTCAAGAAGTGGCTCGAGAAGAAAGGTAATATATCATCCTTTGCTTACATGGTCTAATATGGTTAATGTTAATATTAACACCGTGGATCGATTCTCGGTTCTACAATCCATATTGCAAACTCTTCACAGGTATGCAAAACCTAAGGAAGCCGTGAAATGAGCTCAAAGATCTTATCAGCAACAAGATGGGCTCACTCCGTGATAGCTATCTAGACATGCACATTAACATTGTGACAATGGCTTTGTTTCTTTAGTTTTGGAAAGGACCTTTTATGTACCAAGTTTCTCACGAAACTTGATTGCTGTACTGCTCCATTAGGTTTTTTTACTTTTCAAGACAATGTATTTAACTTATTTTATAAATCAAATAATATTGGAACAAGTATTTTGTGCGTATGGTCTATATAGAATTTTGGTTATTTAATGAAGCCACTAATAATTCTTTTTGCATGTTCATATTGGTACTAAGAGGTGTATTATTAATGAGGATTCTTCTATGTTATGGCATTCCGAGATTAGGTCACATCTCCACAGAAAGAATTAAGAGATTATAAAAGATGGAGCATTTCTTAGTACTTTAGATTATATCGATTGAGACTATGGTGGACTGCATTAAGGAAAGGCACAAACAAGTCTAAGAAGCATGCTAATAGGAGTTCAAACATATTAGAAATCATACATATCGACATACGCCCCGTATACTGACATGCCTCGGGTCAAAAAATATTTCATCACTTTCATTGATGATTACCACGATATATGTATGTATACTCGCTCATAACAAGTATGAAGCATCGGATGCCTTCAAAATCTTTAAAGCTAAGTTGAGAACCAATGCGGGAAGCAAATACACATAGTGAGATCTGGATAGAGGTGGTGAATACTATGGTAGGCAAGAATCGAGAATGGACAAGCACTCGGTTCTTTTCGCAAAGTTTCTTCAAGAGCATGGATAATCGCCCAACACACTATGCCTCGGGTTCTCCCGACCAAAATGGTGCAGCGTAAAAGAAGAAATCGAACTTTAGCGACATGGTGCTGAGTATGCTTAGCAACTCCACCCTTCTCAATTTTTGTGGACCGACGCACTTAAGATGCCAGTTGTATATATTAAACTGTTCCAATCCAAGGCTGTCCTCCAGCACACCTTTGAAATATGGAAAGGTTGGAACCGGAAGCCATACATGCTGCTTGGGGTTGTCCTTCTGAGGTGAGAATATATAATCTACATGAGAAGAAATTGTAATCTAAGGACACCTTGGTTTCTTTATTGGCTATGCTAAAACATCTAAGGGTTATAGATTTTACTGTCCATCTCATTCAACTAGGATTGTGGAATCAAGGAACGCCAAGTTTCTTGAAAATGACATGATCAATGGGAGGGATCGATTCAGGGATTTAATTCCTGTTCACGATCATAGAGAAACTCAACCTTACACGCCATATGAGAGATTAAGAGGTTCATCACACCTCAAGTTCCAATTTTAAAGTGCTGAACAACCAATCATCAAGTTCCACAAATAGCCGAGAACCTGCAGGATCAACAAGTTCGTGAATTACCTATAATCTTGAACAAACAGTCACCATTGAAGCTCTCCAGAGCGATAACCAAACATTAAGACGATTCACTGTGGGAATGTTTGCGATTCCTAGTGATTACATAGTGTGTTTACAAGAAATTGATATCGAGTCGTAAAATGATCCGAAACCTTTCACAAGCCATGTTGTAAACGAACACCGCAGATAACGCCACAAGGATGAGTTAGATTCCATGAAAAAGCAAACGGTCTCGACCTCAGAGAGTTGCCTAAAGGGGTGCAGGCCATAGGATGTAAATGGGTCTATAAGACCAAAAGAGACTCCTTAGGCAACATTGAAAGATATAAAGTCGGTACTACTGCAATGATTTACTCAAAAGGCTGACCGACACAATGCAGACCTTTCTCCCGTGATCCAAGAAAGATTCTTCAGATATTTTAGCATTAGCTGCACACTTAGACCTCGAGTCAGCAACAGCCTGATGCGAACAAAGATTTCTTAACTACGATCTGTAAGAGGAGTGCATACATGAAACAACCCTCGCTTTCTCTCTTCTATGGCTACGAGCGACTCTGGTCATAAAGCTCAAGAACCATACATACCTGGCTTCAAACATGCCTCCCGTCAATGGTATTACAAATTCCATGGAGTAATTACTTCATTTGGTATCAGAGCATGGTTACACCTCTGCCTTGATTTTTTGCAAGTTTTATATTCTAAAAAAAAAAAATTTGCAGTACATGAAAATTTGCAATACATGATCTCAATTCTTCCGCATTTTTTGTGACTGATTCTCACCTTTTCATTGCTTTTGGGGGCATTAAATCACATTTCCATTGCTGAATGTGATACATGATTATACTTTACATCAAACGATGCTACTTCTAATAAGGCCCTTAACGTGCGTGTTCACCATACGTAAGAAGATGACTTAAAAAAAAATAAAAAATTTGTTCATTACATTTTATTTTATTCAAATTTCCATTTATTTTATAAGCGGCCTTTATTTTCAAATTCTCACAAGCCTTTATTTTCAAGCTTGGGTAATATAAAGTGGGCTTGCTGGAAATCCTTTGAAGTTTAAAAAAAAAAAAAAAGTTTAAAGTTCCGAGGTTTTGAATATCGAGCCAAAGAATTCAATGCTACCTTGGTGTATGTAAAATCCTATTTACTTCATGTTTCCATATTATAAACATGATCAAGCTGACATATGAAATCTTACATTTGAAATTCTAAAACTTGAATTTTGCCGATGGTTCATAAAAGACGGATTCTCATGGGAGAATCTATAAATATATCTAGGTCCTCGCTTACTTCACCGAAAACAATTCATTTTAAGAATACCATCAAATTAGCCGAGAAGAAGTGCGGAAAAAGTTTAAAGTTCCTGGAAAAGCCAATATCGTAGTTTCGAATTCAATGGTCGGAGGTATGTAAAACTTATTTCATTTCATGTTTCATATTATAAACATGATCAAGTTGACATATAAGTCTACATCTGGACGTCATGCAAATAAATAAATAGAAGAATGGTCATTTTCTATAGACTTGATCATACGACCTTCATAGAGTTAAGAACCATTAAAGGGAATCGAGAGATTGGTGGAACTTCCATGCAAACCCCACAAGGTATTTTACCTTCTTCTATATGCTCTTTATCTTATATATTCCTTGGAAAATGATGGCCACTAAATGCTACTAAATGATTAAAAATATTCATAAATAATAAACATATCCAATGGTCATTCCTCGGACTGGAACATTTACAAGTTCACACTGCTCAGCCCTATGTCTCTCTGCCTCTCAAACATTTTATCAAACACTTCAAGTTGACTACTACTTTATGCATTAATTAATTATTTTCCGTAGTGTTTGGATCATACTAATAGATTAATCACTAAATCAATAAAAAAGCAGAAGTTTAGATCCAAAGAAAAATGACCTCAAGATCCTAAGGATCACATATGTTTCTCAATTATACAACTCGACAACGCTAGCTTCATCAGGTAAAGAAAAATATTTTATTACTTGGAACATAAATCTCAAACAAACTCAAAAAAACACAGAATCAAGAGAATATCGAAATTCATACAAATTAGTAGCAAAACTAAAGGAAAAATAGAAGAGATATAGCCATAGCATCAAATCGAAATCGAAATTATCATGTTTTTCTGCATATCAACAATCCACAGGCGTAGTCCTTACTCGTTGTCACCTCACCCGGGCCGGCCCCCTTACTAAGATTTCAATGCCCGCCCACGATCACTTTGGCATGCAAACTACAATTCTGGTCAATCATATGGAGTCACTTTTTAGTCATGACTAAAGAATAACCAAAGATATTTTGGTTACAAATTTTTCGCTCCAACTAAAATAATGTCCTTATAAGACACTTTTCTTGTAGTGAGCGCATTGCCAGAGATAAGTATGTGATTAACATAACCCCATTCACCGAGAAGAAAACAATGTCGAGGAAAGTAATGGGAACTCAACATAACAAAGAAGGCTACTTATTCAAGCCCAAAGGAATTTCAGCTAATAGATTTGATTATCAGAGCCCCTGCCTCTCTGCGTTTCCAGTTATTACTAACCCCGCATCCTCTAGAAGGCCGTAAAAGTTGCTCGTATAGATAAGTCAGGATTAACATAACCCTATTCACCGAGAAGAAAACAATGCTGAGGAAAGTACGGGAATCTCAGCATAATCAAAGAAGGTGAATATTTTGGTTCCTAAAGCGAATTTTAGCCACGTATTTTGATTATCAGAGCCTCTTGGGCTCTCAAGTACGAGCACATTAACCTGTATCCTCTGAGCTAGAAAAGGAACCTCTAATAAGGAATGGTCTCTTTCTATAGAGTGATCCTTCCAATCCAAATTACGCAGAATACTCTCATAACAATGCTTACGATAGTAGATGACTAACTAACATGTGTTTTCTGATCGCTTCAAGAGCATTCACACCTATGCAATCAATTCAAACGGAGAAAGTCAAGCTCACAGTAACTCCACTAAAGACAAAAGATCTCAAGGCCATACCAGAAAACAAAGGATAGGGATTTCAAGCATAGGAAGTTTATTTCATATGAAGAGAGGAATTTCCAAGAGTTTATTCCTTGAGAAAAAGAAATATTGGAAAATTTAATGAAGAAACCATTGAGAAGCAGCAAGAGTTATTCAGAGACGGGCATGTAAACTGGGTGGCAGATGTAGTCTCCTTCCTTTGAAGATATATCTGCAATGCTCCTAGCATCAGATATTGATAAGAGAAGATACAGATGAAGTTCTATAGCTGTTTCCAGTCAAATCTTTATATGCTTTAGCAATAGTTGTTTTTGGTCATTTTTTCCGGGCTTACTCATTCAGAAACAATTCATTCCATTGCTTCAAAAAATAAAAATAAAATAAATCGTAAAATGACTATTCGTAGATTACAATATCAAAACAATAATGATATTCTCTAAACTTCATTTCTCAATTCAAATAGACACAAGTTGGAAAACAAATAACATTACAATATTCAACGAGGGCACATACCGTGTCACCAAAAGGACATCAATGGTCAAGGATCAATCTCATCAAACATCGGCAAAGCAACCATGCTCCGAGTATACCGGGATGAATTCTCACAGCCAACTATCACCATAGAACAAGACCAAAATGTAAACAAACAAATTAAAAACCCTATGTTGAAATGGAAGGGAAAAACTAGCAACCAAAATAAAGCACAATGCATTACGGCATACCAAGATGGTTTTCCTTTATGATTATGTAGACACAAGAATGACCCACTTCATTTCCAAAGAATTCACAACTATCCATCTTCTCCAAAATGCAGCAGATCAAGATGATCAAGCCTTTTAGAAGTAGAGATTAGCTAGTCATGTCAGATCACAACCACTACTGGGTCAATTATAACCGAGAGACAAAGAAAAAGATTGCCTAAATAACCAATCATTCGATGATAAACAAAAATACATGGAGGCGAGACCATCACCCGTTTTGCCCCATGACCAAGCAGCTTCACCCAATGTAATCATGGAAAACTGCCGAGCAGTGGTGGCCCTGTATCGAGAGTGTTCTATCAACTGCTGCATTAGCCGTCGAGATTCGATCGACACATAAGCATGCTAATGCTATTCACCAACCACACGCTCACCACCCACTTCATCCACAGGAGGCGTAGGGGCGTCATTCATAACGCCATTTAACAACCAATGGTCGCAGAATCGTAATGATGGGATGAGGATTTATGAGGATGTCAACATGATACCGTAGCTCAAACCATGGCGCACAAAGATCCGACTTCAAAGGCAATGAAATATGCTTCTCCACCATACTTCACCGTCAACCGTCTGCGACACAAGTCGGAGCCCCGCATTCTTCATCCGGCAATGACTCCACACTCAACATTCTGCTTCAAAACGGCGTCAATACACCAAAGGCACCCACCAAGCAATAGTAACCTCCGAGATATTTTCCGTGGATAGCTTCAAGAGAAGACATGGAGATCATCATGCCATTATCTCGATAAGTGAACGCTTTCTTACCGTAAAACCGCGACAGCTTTCACCGACTGTGGTCTTTTTCAAATGGCCTTTAATGGTTTTTTCCATTTTCTTAGAGTTAAAATACAAGGAGAATCATGTGATCTCAGCTAAGACAAAGATGACAATCTTCACATAATAGTTCTGCTGTAGTTTTACTTCCAAACACCGGAAGAATATCGCCATAAACATGGCAGCTCGCAAGGACGGCCCAACCGTTTTAACACCAAAATCGTATGCACCATTTACTTAATGTCTGATGAAATCAATAACTCGTTAAGATGGATTTAATTATAGTTACAGAACATTAAATGAGATAATAAAATTAAGTAACACATCTAAAGTCAATTGTTGTAAATGTCCAATCACTCGCAGCGACAGATTTATAGTTACTTATATTTGCCATGAGAAATACACACACCATATCGCTTCTTTTTCAAACAGTTTATATTTATTAGACAGGGTTATGTAACACGCTTTCTGAAACTATACTGTAACAATAACATAATGTCAGAAGGGAGCACCAAAAGATCAATATTAGAAGTATAGTCATCAAATCTTAATAGACTAATTTTTGCTATATTAGTATTATTTGCCAAAACGCCCCTATGTTGAAGACAAAACCCACTAATCTCATAGAAGGTGAAGAACAAATTCACGTATGAAGATCTAAAACAAGCACTCGTGACTCTGCAGAATCTATTATTCGTAAGAATGTCTATGGTAGAAAGATTTAAGTTTAAGAATGAGGTAGTGGATGTTTCAAAGACACTCTTTAATAAGAGACCCGAGATAGAACATTAGAGCAAATCAAGAATTTAACTAAACATATCTAAGTTAATTTAGGATACACACCATTTCGTGCCTTCAAAAGCCGTAAGTATACAAGAGAAGGATGAGAAATCAAAACAGCTCGAGATAAGGATATCAGTTTCATCGTTTCAAAATCCAATTTTCCATGGAATAAGGTACCTATTGAAACTTCTTTAAAGATAACATTGACAAAAAAATTTAGAACTTAAAATAAAAGATTAAAAGAACCAAATCTAAGTCCCTTACAACCAATCAGTGAAACTGATGCATTTAGATAGCTTCAAAATCATTCTATTAAACGAGAGAAAACAGAGGAAACTATTAATAATCTCTAAAGAGGGAGAATAAAACATACATCAAGAAATAAAAAAAGCAACTCACCTCTAATTTTATCCATATGGAGCGAAGAATGTCTTGTTCATCATACAACATATCTTCAATGAAACTTGCTCATTTTCACATACTGTAATAAAGCAACTTTGTAGATAAATTTCTTTATTTGCAAGTGTCATAAAACTGGTCTGGATGTGGTCTAATGAAAAATTCAAATATTTTAGCTTAATTTATAGGCAAAGTAATTGCAATAAATTTTAATTAAATAAATGGTCGACCTTCTCCAGAAATATAAGAGATGCAAAGATGATCCAAGTGAAAGCCACATAAGAATGCAACACACACAAGGCAAGAAGGAGAGCACATCTAAAAGAACAGAGGCAATTTTTATAAGTGAGAAAGTAGAGTGAGTAGATAACAAAAATGGAAAACTCGAAGATGAAACAAAAAGTTTTCCAAGATCGACAAAGTTCATCACAAGACATGCAAGATATCGAATGAAATGACGTCAGAGCATATGTTGCTACATACCATACCTAAGAGCACCGCCAGATAAGTATGTGATTAACATAAACCTATCTGATCGAAGAAACCAATGCCGAGAAAGAATGTAACTTCAACATAATCAAAGAAGGTGAACGACAGGCTTTTCCAAAGGAATTTTAATGGAGATTTGATTACGTATTTCGCTCAAGTACTAAAGTACATGTTCAAGTGTGAGTAGGATAATTTTATACGAGATAAAGGGGTAGGTCCATTAACCCGCATCATCCTCAATGTAAAATAAACTCTCTAACGTGAGTGGTCTCATAATACATGGCAATATCAAAATGACAATACCCGTGATTACAAAGATCAAAAACAAGAATGATATTCTAAACTTACTTTAATTCAAAGAGACATCAAGTTATAAACAAATAACATTACAATATTCAACAATGAAAAAGAACATACTGTGGTCGCCAAATGGCACTTATCCTTTCAAAACAGAGCGGCATCGGGCATTTACTGCTTCAGGCGAGACATAGTCAGAATGCGATCACAAGCAAACCACTTACGGGTCAATTTATAAACTGAGACAAAGAGAAAGAGATTTCATTTAATAAAATCAATCATTCTTGATGATAAAACAAAATACACTCGAGAAGGAGAATCACACAGTTATCTAGTTAGACTAATAATAAGGAAAAGAACCGATATTTACAAGAGAAGGCATGAAGTTCAGAATGCTTTCCAAACAAATCTTTTATATGCTTTAGCAATAGTTGTTTTTTTGTCATTTTCTTTTTCTCAAGACCATTCAGAACAATTCATTCCATTGTTTCAAAAAAAATTTGCCAAAAATGACCATACCAGATTACTAATATCAAAACAACACGATATTTCTAAACTCATTTCTAATCTGATTACTAAGTTATAAAACAAACATTTGCAGATTCAACAAGGAAAAGAAACAGAACCGTGGCTCAAAAGGACATCAATGGTTGAAGGATCAATCTCATCAAAGTATGGGCAGCGTACCCATACCGGCACGATGAATTTGGCCAAACAAACTTATCACCAAAGAACATGACCAAAATAATAAAACAAATTAAAACCTAATGTCGAAAAATGGAAGGAAAAAAACTAGTAACCAAAATAAAAGCACAATGCATTATGGTATACTGGGCAGGTTTTTTCCTTTATAGGAAACAGACACAGAATCACCACTTCATTTCCACATCAGAGATCCGATCTTCCAAAACGTATGCATCAAGATGTGATCACAAACCGGCGAGACATAATGAAGTCGATCATAAACCACTTATTGGTCAATTATAAACCGAGAGACAAAGAAAGAGATTTCGCCTAAATAAAATCAACTTCACCTGATGATAAAACAAAATACAATATGGAGAAGGAGACCGGGGCCACTTGCTTCGAGTCCATGACCAAGCGCTTCACCCAATGTAATCATGGAAAACTAAGCTGATAGCTGGTGGCCCTCAGATTGAGTGTTCTTTCAACTGCTGCATAGTCGGGTCGAGATCGTACTGACACATAAGCATGCTAATGCTATCTTCACCGCAACCACTACTTTCGCCTCACCCACTTCATCCATGCGAGGCGAAGGTCATCTGTAACATCATTCAACACCCAATGGTCAGAGGGTTACCTGGGTAATGAGGATGAGGATGAGGAGGATGCTGATGATAACAGTGATGAGATGAGTTCACCAGGATGCCTTCCCATAATTACCTCCATTGTTACAACCCCAAAGCTATAAACATCCGTTTTATTATCCACCTTCATTTTGTAAGCAAGTTCTGCAAATTAAGAAGATTACATCATGCTCTGCTCTGCTCTTCTAAGAAATTATAACAGTATAACTAATGCCCTAATTAAGAAAATGGTACTGAGCAAAGATAACCAAAAGTTCTCAAAGAAGTCCAATTAGGATGAGTCCTACTTTATAAGCCTAGTCATAATGGGTCGAGACATGAGCTTCATGACTCGACCCAATGCAGACAGCAATGGGTTATGTCTCGATGAATTACTGGAGGTGAGCAATCATGGTGCATATAAGATAAAGCTTTAGCCACCCCTTCCACAATGTTTAGCCTCACAATCCAATCAAGTTTTTCGCCGCTTCTTCGCCGCGAATGTTTCTAAGCCCCTTTTCCATAAACTCATAAATCAAAACGAGTTCTCAAAGAAATGAACTCGGAAGCCATAAAGCTTGACAATATTATGATGCCTTATCTCGTGTTAGAGCACAACTTCGATTTTGAAAGCCTTCAAATCAACCTTATCTCCACCATCTTGATCTCGACATGAGTAGTGAAGCTTTTCACAAAGAATAACCCTACCATTCGGGGCAACTCGGAATTTTGTAAACAAGTACACATATCCTCCGGCCTCCCAATATTAATCGTTTGGAACCGAAATTGTCGGGCCTCTTTATGATGTGCTCATACAACAATTTCCCATCATGTCCCAATATTGTGAATAGATCTTGACATCGGCGCTTCAAGTGTAGATTCGTTGTTTCTCTTCCTCAATTTCGATAAGAAAATAAATTCCAAAATAAAAGCTAATAAGAACAATAGAGTGCTCACAATGAGGAGTAAGATGATCAAGATTTAAAACTCTGGCCTCTTCCGACCGCATGGCTTGAGATGAGTGACATTATTACCACGTAGACCTTTATTATTTGTAAATGCCTCAATGGTGCGTAAGGCTTTGATGTTGGGGAGAGGACTCCAGTAACCCGGTCAGGAGGATACACGCAGATGTCGCCAATCGATAAAAGTGTGTGGGATGGTGCCAAAAGTCAAGTGGAGAGATTCAACGCCTCCAGTACCGGTAACTCTCCAAGGCCGTGGAATCTCTTTGCCACTTCAGAGCTGACTAAGATCAAGACTCCAAAGATGAAGCAACTTTCCACTCTTCGCTTCGGAATGCTATCCACAAATCGATTCCCACTCAAGTTCAAGGACGATAATTTCAAGAAGTTCCCTGGCTTCTTCGAATTTGACTCTCTTAAGTTGTTCGATCCCAGTCAAGGGGTTTGAAGATCGGCTAATTTTCCCAATTTGGGAAGGAATGCTTTTGAAAGATCGCGAGCAAGAACACCAACAATAAGGGCAACATACCTACTCTTTCGATCTTCCCGCTCAAATGGTTTGAGGAAAGATCGAGTCGGTGTAATTGAGTGGCTCTCCCAAGTTGAGGTGGTATGGCACCAGAAATATTGTTGTTGGAGATGCTCAAGTGTGTTAGGTTGTGGCACTGTCCCCATTTCTCAGAAAGCTCGCCATAAAAATTGTTACTGCTAGATCGATAATCGCTCAGTATACACCAAACTTTCTACTATGTTCCTGGGCCGCTTGGTTTCCTTCGTCGAACTTTCTGAATAAGCTAGTGCAATTTTTCAAGCTCTTCGCATGTGACCCGTGAGGTTCCTATGGCGGAAAAATTTACAAGTGCTCTACCAAGGCAAATCTCGTCTGGTAGTTGGCCAATGAGGTTATTTTCAAACAAATGCAAATTTTTCAAATGAGTGAGATTATTCATTTCCAGAGGAAGGGCACCACTGAGTTTGTTATGATCAAGGCCCTGGTGGAAGCCGGTATTGAACCATTGAGATTGTTAAATGACAAAACAAGATCATCAAGATATCTTAACAATCCAATTTCTTGAGGAATGGAACCAGATAGTTTGCTCCAGATCAAGGTACAATGTAAGCACCTCAAGTTACCTATGGAATATGATCGAC
Source organism: Tetrastigma voinierianum (assembly GCA_016808115.1). NCBI lineage: Eukaryota > Viridiplantae > Streptophyta > Magnoliopsida > Vitales > Vitaceae > Tetrastigma > Tetrastigma voinierianum. Next base: position 165,049 of record JAEQBH010004311.1, on the reverse strand, counting down.
CAAAGGAGATTGTTGGGCTGACAATTCAAGATCATTAAGAGATCTTAACAATCTAATTTCGAGGAATGGAACCAGACAGTTTGTTCCTATGAAGGTATAAATGTGTTACCCACAGCTGCTACCTATGGAAGGGATTATCTGAGATTGTTAGTTGACAATTCAAGACTCATTAAGAGATTTTAAAAATCCAATTTCGAGGAATGGAACCAGATAGTTTGTTTACACCAAGGAACAATGTGGTTAAATTCCTCAAGTTACCTATGGAAAGAGGGATTAGACCACTGAGACTGTTAAATGACAATCTAAGATCGTTAAGAGATCTTAACAATCCAATTTCTTGAGGAATGGAACCAGAAAGCTCATTCTCATAAAGATGTAAAATAGTTAAGTTTTTCAAATTTCCTATAAAAGGAAGAATTGACCCTCTAAAATTATTAGAAGCCAAAGATAAAAGCTATGATTTTAAAACCCAAGTTGTTCGTGTATCGCACCAAAGTGAAATGATTAGAACCAAGATCAAGAATTGTGATTAGTTTTGAAATATTACCAATATTGGTTGGAATGGTTCCATGGAGGAGTCATAGGACAAATTAAGAGTAAGGAGGTTGGGGAGAGATGGAAAATTCTTTGAGATTTTGAGGTACCTTTCAAACCACAACTCAAGGTTTAAATCTGAGACAATTCGACCTATGACAAGCCAATTCGAACCAATGCGATGGCAGGAATTGTGTCCAAACCAAGATGAGAGTAAAACTTGGGTTTGATTATCAAGGCTTACCTTCCATGTTAGAAGAGCGAGTGCTTCTTGATCTTGTTCAACTTTTGAAATAGTAATGGTAGGTGCATAGGCGGAGGTGAAAATGACATGGAAGGATGATATTGAAGACAAAGGGAAAAGAAATATGAAAAGCAAGAGTGGTGATGAGTCGAGAGGCGAGTGTGGATGAAGGATATCACGGGCCACATCGGGAAATGGGTAGAGATGAAGCCACAGGTGTACATGAGGAGAAAATGAAACACTTATTTATAAACTTAAGTGATACATTCGCATTCCCATTGTTTGGTGTTTACATCTAACTCCCTCATTCCACTACAATTAATGGAATTGAAAATATGTAATGTCAACTTCATACTTTTTTTATTTTCTTTTATCAAAAATAGTCCTATTTTTTTATAAAATTAAACACCCGCAATTACATAGAAAATAATTTAAAATATTACTTTTATTTTTTAATTAAAATAGACTATTGAAATTACATAGTAAATAATTAAAAAAATTCCTTTTTCACTTCTTTTGCTCCATGCTCTTCAAATATAGAACATGTTTAAAATTAAGGATTACAATTCTTTTTAAGTGAGGGCTCAATGTTGATACAAGAAGTCCATTTAACAAACACTACTTGTACATATGTTGTATATATATATATACTGATCTCAAAGAAATTTGGAAGAAAAGATAAAGTCATGTCATTCTTGGGCATCCGACATATGTTTAGTGCATGGGCCAAATCTGTCTAATTGCTATCAAATATTAAATTTAAATTTATTATCAACTCAACAACCTCTAAGCATACAAAACCAAACCAAAATAACTACCTATGCTTGACTCATTTTTAGTTATTGCCTAGCAAAGAAGTCAATGATCTGATCTTATGTTTGCTTCGAAAATATATAAAAAGAAAGAAAAAATTGTTATGTGTTAGGGAAAATATAAGCGAGATGATCTTAGGTAAAATTGTGCCACTTTGGTTTCACTCGTTTAACTAGGGCTATAAGAGGGTGTAACAAGGGATGCTGCAATTGTTGTCTTACAAGTTAGTGCATCAAATTGTGTGACAAAACTTTCCATATTCAGTCAAATCCGATTTTGAAGTAAATATTATGCAAATCATTAAGCAATATTCCATGGGACAAATAAGGAAGACTAAAAGATAATATTGAGTAAATCAAATCTCGAAGATTGGATCACGTTTGGTGAGTTTTCTATGGGAGGCAAATTAGCTATTATGATATTTATGGAATAAAATCTAGATAATAAAGGGATAATTGCAATAGTTAAGGGAACCTACAATAATAAACACATATTGGAGATCATCTTGCAAATCAAGAGGAATATTAAAAAAGATTATGAAGCACCAAAATTATTGTTCACAAGCTTCACTAATAAAACATTCTAGGTCATGCATTGATAATCATAATTCTTCCATGGGAGATAACCTGTCTCAACAAAGCCAAATCGCGAAAATCAAAAGAGGAAAATCTCTAAAGCTCTTTTCGCCATGCTCGCTGGACGCCTCTCGTTTGGCTCTAGAATCAGCCATTATTTGAAGAAATATATTTAGCCTATCTTTTGATTCCAAAATTTTGAGGGAAAATTGCAAGAGAAAGAAAACATGAAGTAAAAGTAAAAGAAAAGAAAATTTAAGAATAAATAAATAAATTAAATCTCATATATTATTTTTATTTCTTTTATTTCAAATCAATTTTATTTATTTTAACTTATCAATATAATAGAAACATATTATCTTATAATATCTTCAAAAAATTTACCAACAAATATAGCCACAAAAAGTGAGTTAACAAAAAATGTTAAAGTAATTACTCATGTTTGACTTGCTTTAAATTAGCATTTGCTCAATTTGATAAGTATTGTTATCTTCTTAATAGAAAAACAAAATACTCATTCCACTTGACCCATTTGTCTTTTCTCAATCTTTTCCAACAAAAAGGTGTTTTCTAAATTCCAAATCACATTTAAAAACTTGTCGCATAATTTACATGTATTTATGACTTTTATAGAATGAATGGTTTTTTATAGGTATCGTCAACTTCCAAAATATGAAAACAACCGAAATAAATACTTTCCGTGGCTTGACCTGTTTTAAAGTCTGCTCAATTTGATAGGTATTATCAACTTTTCGGCACAAAAAAAAAAATCCTCCTAATTAATCTATCTTAAAGTCTTCACTCAATTCCAAAACATCTTTAAAAACTTTAATTTATGACTTCAATTGCATTCACTTCAATTATGATACATATCATGTTCATTAGGGTAGAAAATTCATCATGTGTTATCAAGAAATCTTGACCAAGTATTCATATTATATTAGTCACCTATGTCAATATCCTATTTGATGTAGGTGAAGGCATTTATAGATGGGCCTCCATTCATTAAATTGTAGTACTAAATATCTTACAAATATATAAAGAGGGTGACAATAATGTATTACAAGTGATCCAATTGAAGTGAAATAGATATGATCAAAATATATTAAATTGATTGTATACCTATCAATTAGATAGGAAATTTACTAAAAGATTATATTTCTACTATTATTTGTTATGGAAAAAATTCGACTAAATATTCACATGATTAGTAATCCTCGTGGAACCGTGTTGGGCTTTATGTCGATCAACCTAAAAGAATCCAACAATAGATAGGCTTCACTTATTACCTAGTATTAAATATTCTTATGAGAATTTTGAAATGATTATGGCATCCTAGATAACCTTCTTCGTTAGAAAAGTAAAATTTATATAAAAATTGCATTTATTTTAAGGTATATGACATCAAGTGGCAATAACATGTTTCATATAAATAAGATACCGTTGTATTTCCTAATAATAAATGTTGAATAATAAATGTATAAACTACAATTTAATCACTTCTAAGAAGCTTAAGCTTTTGAATAGATATGACTTAATTTACCCTTTTTTTTTTGGAAAATACAGTTGCTTTTAAAAATTGTAATACTAAAAAATTGTACTATTTCTAATGTTAAACCTTTCGAAGGAATTTCTAAAAATAAAAGGTAAGTTTTTTTTTTTGTATATATAAGGGTCGGGTTTCCTAAGAATGTAAGACATTTATAAGTGGTGTGAACTTTCTAATATCGAAAAATAAAACAAAATATTTGAGTTCAGATCGAAGGACTTGAAATCATCTTTATAAAAACTTGTCCCGGAGTTTTAACGTGTATTCATGACTTTGATTGTAAGACCCGAGAAATTTGTTAGGAAGTGCAAAATGGTAATTTTTTCGGAATTCTTTCTAGATATCGGATGACGAAACGGACTTCACCGTTGGAATCGTCTCACGAAATCTATCAATCAGGCGAATTTCGTTAAATTCCGAGACATTCGGATTTTCAAATTTCAAGACGATCGCCGAGTGGACCCTCGAAAACGAGATTTTGGAGAAAAATCCCGAAAAATGTCAAATATTTGTTAACGTCCATTTAATATGTATTTAAACAGAAACCTGAACGAACAGTTGCTTCTGACCTAAAATGGACTCCGTGAGCGACAAGTCACTTTATCTGGAGCCACGTGTCTCATGCATAAATACAAGAAATATCTAAAAAAAATAAAAAAAATCAAGAAATATATCTGTGAGATATCAAAAAAGATCTCACAGAAATATCTAGACCAAACGTTAGAGAGAGAGAGAGAGAGGAGGGGGAAGAAAAGCAATTTTCTCCCATGATTTTGTACGAGGTTTTGTTTACTTGAATCCCTGCGCCGAGAGCTTAAAGTTTACCTATAAGACGGTAAATACGCGCGGCACAAAATCACAAAGATTTCGCCAAGGTCCGCTGTCTCTGGGCTTATATATCATTTTTGTAAGAGCGGTATAATTGAACTCTTAAACATATCACTATGTATCATGTATAGTATCTGTGGTATGGTCAACGGGCTCCGAGAGTGTGGTATATCGAAATCCTGATGGGTAATGTTATACTGTGTCAGCGCTTTGATAGCTCTTCCCATACAGGCACTCTATACATTTTTTGCAAAGTATGGATCTCGATAGCGACACGACGGTGTGGCATCGAAGTCATCTCGACACCCATCTATTACTGCTGACGACGTCAACCCGACCCCAGACAGGGTGTCACATTGATCGGGTAATGCCGACTTTGAACAACAAAATGACTTAAATAATTGCCCCTTACCTAACTCATTTTAAAGTCTTTGTTAACTTGAAATCATCTTAAAAATAAAACAGCTTGTCCCATATTAGCACTTTCATTCATGACTTCGATAGTAAAGTGTCAATTTCATGCTTGACTCAGCTTTCTAAAGTCTTGCCCGTAACTTCTATAAAAAATCTTAAAGAAGCTTCACATGTAGCTTTACATGCATTCACGACTTTGATAGTGTATGGTCAATTTCACGTTTGACCCATTTTACGCCTTTGCCCGTAACTTAGAAAAAATCTTAGTTAAGCTTGTCATGTGGGCTTCACATGCATTTACGACTTTGATATGTGGTGTCTCAACTTCATACTCCTGGACCCATTTAAAGTCTTTTGTCCAATTAGAAACCTTCTAAGTTTCTTCAAAGAGTAATGGTCTATTATGTTATTTTAAAAACCTGTTCTGAGAATCGTTTTTGAAAACACAAAACTTAAAATCGTTTTATTCTCTTAATTTAAAGCTTTTACTTGCCAGTTTCTCGTTTATTCGTAACAAAAAAAAAAAAAAAAAACTTAAACCAAACGTATTCTTCATGCTTTCTTATTCTCTTGTTTTAAACAAAAACAAGCCAAAAAAAACACGAACCAAACTTACCCTAAGCATTGTTTTAATACCATTTTAAATTATAAAGTCTTTTGAAAGTTGAAACTTGGTTTATAATGTACAGTAGTATCATACTCCTTAACACCTTCTTCATATGTGTAAACACAAGCTCATAGGCCATAGGCGAACAACCACAATTAACTCTTTTAGGTTTACACAATCAATTACTAAACAAATATGCAAATCGAAAATAAGATATGCGATGGTAATTTTAATGGTTTTTAATTTCTATTAAAATGATTTCTACACAAGTCTTTCTTCTTACAGTTAAACAGCGACGAACTAAATAACTATTACTCCAAACTGCTGAGCTACCGATGAGTCAATATATTTCGTACACATAAAATACTTACCAGATCTCTAAGATATCTTATTTTCCCATATTTTCATATCAGGCTATTATTAACCAAATTAATTGAAAATAGATTTTTACAATTTGAAGATACTACGACAATTCATTTTAAAATAAATAAGTAAAATCAAGGCAATTTCTGAGCAATAGACTAAAATGATGCCATTTGCACTCTATATCAAATTAGACTTTTTTTGTAGACTTCTAAATTAAATTTTTATTTTTTATTAAACTTCTAATAGTTTTTTATTATTTCAAACATTTAGGAGCAGTTCCCAAAAATTGATTTGTGAAAACTATTTTGGAAACATCATCGAGCATACCCAAAATTGGTTAAAGCAATAGATGGCAAATTTTCCATTTGATCTTGTTCCAATTACAATTTTGAAAAGAATACAAACACATGTAAAATCCTAGATAGAAATTTGAGCAATTACAATATTATGAGTGAAGCTTCATTGAAGAAACAAACTAATTATGTTGACTAAGAAATATTGATTAATTGATATAGAACTTTAACCTCAAAATTCAGAATTAATTAGGAAGAAGTAGAAAATTCAGAGAAACCTAGGAAAGGAGCTAAGATTACGTATAGGGATTGGCTTCACAAAGATTTTGGACCCAGCATGATGGCCGGGAGCTACAAAAGAAACATCTTTGTTTTTGAAACCAAAAAGTTAATATGCAAAATCAAAAGCTCCGCATTTGTGCACCTTATCTCCTTTATTCTTAAAAAAATATTTTAAAATAAAATTTCAGGCATATGTGAATATTTTAGTTTTAATTATTTCTCATATCTATATAATCACCTTTCTTTAAAACAATAAGGAAACAAGAGAAGACAATTAAAAATAAAATCAAAAAATTATTTAAAAATACATTAATTTATATTTCTTAAGGACAAAATTATTATTTTTATTATCACAATTTACAAACAAAGATAATCAGAAAACATGACACACATTTTAGTTATTTTGGTTTTCATTTTTAAAGTTATTTAAAATAATTATATAAAATATAAAAAGGATTAAAAATAAATTATTACCAAAAAATTTTAAAACCGTATTTTAAAAAACGTAGAAAATATGTTTAAAATATTTGAGTTTCTCAAAATCAAAACACTTTCCAAACAAAGCCTCATCGAATATTTTTATTAAATTTTAATCCCAACTCTAATCCTAATTATGATTATTTTCCTTCATTTTACCTCTCTTTCCTTCTTCCTCCCTTCTATTTTTTTTCCATGTTGTATTACAAACGTTATACTATTCTATTTCATACGACTCGAGTCACATCCTCGATCACTCTTATTCTGCAAGTACCGACACCCTGTTCACCCTTTCCCATTACTACCTGAGACAAGCCTCAAGGGCCCCTTCAATTCTGTTATTATATATAAATATTTAAATTAAGATTAATTTATGATGAATCAACTCATCAATCAGAATTGATCCAATTAAAAGATAAAATATCTCCGATACATAATTTAAATCATCTCGCTCTAAACTTCTACATAAAATGAATAGCCGGAGTAAATGAAAGTTATGAAACCATCAATACTAATAGCCGCTTACATAATCATCTCGAATAGAACTGAAAAACCATCTACAAATAATAATAGATGACAATTAATATAGTTGTCCTTTTCTTAAATTAATCAACCTTTTGAATTTAATATATCGCTTTAGAATTAACATCAGAAAAGAAACTAATAAATTATTTTTTTATTACAATTTTGAATAGAAGTAACATGCCAAATTTCTCTCCATTTGAAAAGAAAAACAAACACATAAACCCTAGATAGAACTCGAGTAACAAGCAAGGTGGTTTTGTTATCTATGGGTGGTCACATTTAATATCCGTGAGTCTGCTGTTTCCATGCTCACAAAAGCTCCATTTTGCTCAAAATTAGTTTGCAGAGAAAATTAATAAAAGGCTCAAATCTCATCTTCAAAGCAGAATACTCAAAATTAGCATCAAACAATAAAACACAACCCGGGAAAACAACAATATTGTTCACATGCTTCACTAATAAAACATTCAGAATATTTTCCTAGAGGAAAATCTGTTCAACAATATAATGCATTTGTGAAGCCTACCAAACGCTAAAATCGTATCAGAAAATCTCGAAAGTGTTACCACATATAAGGTACAAGAAAGAAATCAATGTTGAATATTTCCTAAACTAGCAAAGCTAATTACACCGACTAAGAAATATTGATTGATGTAGAACTTCAACCTCACAATCTCGTAATTAATCGTGAAGAAGTCGAAATACGTAGAAAACCCGGGCGCATGTATTACAACCTTCAACTTCAACCTCACAAAGATTTTGATCCTCATTGAATGCCACTTCGTGACTCCTCTCCTGGCTGGGCCTTGTTTTCGCCTCAACATTCCTTAACTGCTTATCAAGATGCGCCCATTTCCATCTACACTTATCACCATCTCCCAACAAACAAGAAGTGTAATGGACAACCTTTCGCTTATCGCCTTTCCCCGCTTTTGTGGCCTCTTCTCGATTCAACTACTACCATGGGACCTCACTACCGATGTTTAAAACCAGAGCCACAACAGAAGCTCGAAACCATGTCGCTAATAGATCTCGATCTCCAAGGCAATGAAATATGCTTCTCCGACTCATACTCAATCGCCAACCGCTCATGGACACGAAAAGCCGACCCTCGATGCCTCATCCGCAATGACTTCACACTCTCAAATATCTGCTTCAGCCTATGCTGATACACCAAAGGCACCAGTGTAAGCAATAGTAATCCTCTGGGAGATATGGGGATGTTATGGAGCTCAGGATGGTTAGACCAATACTCATCAAGGATAAGGAGAAGTTCTTGGGTACGCCCTAAAGCAAATGCAGATTTAGAAACACAAAATTTCGGTGAGAAATGGTTTTTTGAGGATGACATCCGTGGAAGCCGCTTTCTCTCACATTCTCGAGGTTGATGGAGTTGCACACCATAAGTGGATTCAATTATGCAAATATCATGGAGAACCGCAGGATCTGGAAGAAGACAAAGACGACAATCTTCTTCGTAGAATAGTCTCCGTGTAATGTCTAATGGAAATCAATAACCTGCAGAAGATGGATTTAATTATAGTTACAAGAACATTAAATGAGATAATAAAATTAAGCAACACATCTAAAGTCAATTGTTGTAAATGTCCGAATGCTTTGGTAAATTATCGTGGATTATATGCAACCAATATTTTCGCATATGAGAAGTACACACCATATTGCTTCCTTTTTTTCAGAACAAGTTTTATATTTTATTAGATTGGTTATGCAACAAGTTTGAAACTAAATTCAGGACAATAATATAATGCTGTGGTGGAGCACAAAAAAAATCAATTTTAGAAGTATAGTCAATTTAATCTTAATAGACTAATTAGTATTATTTGCCAAAACCTTCTTACGTTGAAGACAAAACCCAATTAACTTCATAGAAGCGCGAAGAACAAAGTCCACAGATGAAGATCTAAAACAAGACTATCAGACTCGAGTAGAATCTATGATTCAAGAATGTCTATGGTAGAAAGATCAAGCTTAATCGAGGTAGTAGATGATCTGCAAGTGCTTGACATCTCGATCACTCTATTCTTACAAGTACTCGACATCCTGTTCACCCTTCCCCATTACTACCTGAGACAGGCCTCAAGGGCCCCTTTAATTCTGTTATTATATATAAATATTTAAATTAAGACATTAATTTATGATGAATCAACTCATCCATCGAATTCAATCCACCAAAAGATAAATAATATCTCCTACACATAATTTAAACTATCTCGCTCTAAACTTGTACATAAAATGGAATGCTGGAGTAAATGAAAGTTATGAAACCCATCAATACTAACAGCCTACATAATTATCTCGAATAGAACTTGCAACAACCATCACAATTAATATAGTTGTCCTTTTCTTAAATTAATCAACCTTTTTGCATAATATACGCTTTAGAATTAATACTTTCATAGAAAAGAAACCAATAATTATTTTTTTTTATTACAATTTTGAATAGAAGTAATGTATGCCAAATTTCATATTTGAAAAGAAAACAAACACATAAACCCTAGATAGAACTGAGCAACAAGCAAGGTGGTTTTGTTATCTATGGGTGGTCACATTTATCCGTAGCCCAAGGTTTCCATGCTTCACTAATAAAACATTCCAAGTTTTGCATTAATAATCATAATTTCCAGGGAGATAACTCTGTTCAACAATATAATGCATTTGTGAAGCCTGCTGAATATTTTCCTAAACTACAAGCTAATTAATCGACTACAGTATTGATCGATGTAGAACTTCAACCTCAAAATTCGAATTAATCAGAAGATGTCGAATACGTGAGAAAACCCGAGGGAAGGAGCTAAGACACAGACAGAGGGATTAAATACAAAGATTTCGATCACCGAATGCCACTCGCACCCTTTCCTTAAGGCCTGTTTTCTCTCTCAACATTCCCACTGCTTATCAAGATGCGCCTACATTTCCATCCACACTTATCACCTTTCCCATTCTCTCTCCAAACTTCACCATCTCCCCACCGTGAGAAACAAGAAGTGCATGGACAACCTTTCTCGCTTACCGTTCTCGGGCCAGGGTCTCTTCGATTCAACTACTACCTGGGATTCACTTACGATGTTTAAACCGTGAGCCACAAATGTAGTCAGAAACCATGTTAATAGGATCTGGTCTCGGGTGCCATTATCTGATAAGTGAACGCTTTCTTTTCCAAAGAATCATGAATCGTAAACCTCAACTCCATTGAATGCTATAATAATAGTTATTGAACTCGATTTCCTGAGGTCTAATGATAGAACGGTGGGTGGATTAGAATTCGAACGCCTGACATCATTATTTAGCATGGCTAAAATTTTGGATAACAGAATCGGTGCCCTAAATTAATAGTGATTTTTCTTATTTTATCCCAAGATGGAGGGGTTGTAAAGGATTTTTAAGAAAATTTCGCCTTATGATTTTGAACCGATATTTAGAAGATAATGGGATATTTAAGTGAATAGTGATTTCCTGATCGAAATTTGGAGCCTCATACGAATTTTCTAAATTGAGCCGAAAATACGAAAAGGTCTGGAATAAATCATACAGATTAACGAAACTGAAATAAAGTGAAACGGAGTCCGTTTGGATAGTTTCCAGGTGATCCGAACATAATTCAGGTAATAATACGCTATTGCCCGGATTACCGATTTTAATGATTTTAAATCTGATTTCGGTGATTTCAGAGCCTGAATCCATCATAAGGATTTAATTAATAATTCACTACACTCAAGCTTCAGATTTAATTACGTATCATTTTTGACATTTGACCCAGATAAAAGAAAGATAAGCGCGAAACCGAGATAAAAAACTCCGCTATGCTTTAGATATTTTATTACGAGAGCCAATTAAAACCTTTCTTAATTCGCTGCCTACGATTTAAATAATCAAGAAAACGACGGCCTACGAATCTTAATTAAATGGTAGTTTCTCGATAAAAGAGTAAACCACTTTAAACAAACTAACGGTGATTATTTTATTTTAAGGCACTTTAAACTTTGAAAATAAAAGAAAATTTTAGGAGATTTAATGCTCCAAAGTGAGGAGAACGTGCAGTAGAGGGAAGAAAGGAGAAAAGGGGAGAAAGTGAGAAAAGGAGAGCTGAGAGAAAGGTTAGGGGCAAAGTAGAAAGTAGTTTTTCTTCTCCTTCAAGCTTTCCAAGGTTCTACAAGTGATAGCAAGGAGAGTTGTTCAAATGAAACCAAGAATGCGAAGTTTTTACCTGGGCTGGAAAGTTGTGGTTCGATGCTTTTTCATGCCTAATGCTTTGATTTTCAGATAGATGTTAAATTAGTGGCATTTAGGGTCGAATGACGACGATTTCGGTGATAAATCGGTATCTACTGACATTAGGTTTTGAAAATCGGGCGAGTAAGTGGTTGTGGTTTGATAAAATAATCAGTGTGTGATATGTTGAAACGGGTATAACGATCGATTTAAGCTACTAGAGCGGTTAAAAAACGCTATAAACATGGTAAATTTCGCAAGAAGAAGCCTTATTGCGAATGTCCCTGCTTTTCTGTTTTGACCAGTTTTGGTATTTTTTGGCCATAACTTGCTCATTTCAGATCGGAATTGAGTATCCAAAAATTCTGGGTAAAATAGACTTCTAGGGAAAAAATTTATCTGAAGGAAGTTCATGCAAATTGTAAACTAAAGTTCCCAGAAAAATGGTTCAAAGTGGAGCTATGTGCAGATTCTGTCTCTGCCAAACTGAGTTATTTGTCATGACGGTTATACGGTCGAGGGCTTTGCACGGAATTTTAAATCAAAATTTTAAAGAGACAAGTATTCGATATATCGTTAATCGACATCCTGAGAGTTTCCCATAAATTCTCAAGACTGTTTGAATAATTTTTGAGTCATAAAGTCTAGGGTATGGTTGGAAAAAGGTTTACCAAATGAATGTAGCTTTTTAAAGGCTTAGCGTAATTTGTTCATTTGGCTTTAAATGAATGCTAGACATTATGGAATAAATGGAAGTTACATGACATCGTATAATATGGGTTTTCTTTGAAAAAGGTGAAAGGACTATCGGACGGAAACGGGAATTCGACTGAGCAAGCCGGGATTGAGCGCGAACTGTGAGTGAAAATGATATTTTGAGAATTTACTTTTTAAAAGTCGAATGGTTTTAATGTTAAACTAAAGTTTAACGTGGAATTTTTATTGTGAAATGTTAAGGCATATGGAAATGTTTTATATTGCATTGTTTTATCTTGCATCAATGCATATATTTATATGTGTATTAAATATGTATGCATATGTTAAGGTATTATGAAAGTTTAAAAAATGTTTAAAGTATGCATATGTGTTTTAATGATAAAGTAAAGGATTTAAAATGTATTTATAAATGTATTTGAAGAAATGTTTTACTGAGGCTACCCTAAACTCCCTATGACTGTTATGACTGATATCGCCGTAGCACTTAAGTTGTAGCGATATGAGTGAAGTTATGTGTTACTAATCGAGGGGAGTGGAAATAAAGGTTTCTGTAGTAATATCCTTACACGCTATAAGATTATGACGGAACTCCTATGCAAAGCGTGGAGTTTCTCCAGAAGCCGTAGTGGTTATGACTGAATAGGATCGGCCCTCACCGCCAAGCACTTAAATCGTTCTGTGTTATTCCCCTGGGTTCACCGGGAAGAATGAAAGAAAGAACAAAGCAAAGAAAGTTTAAGGCATAAATGCTTAAAGCATAAAATGGATTTTAAAAAGTATTTATGGAAAGAAAGTTTAAGGCATAAATTCTAAAGCATAAATGGATTTTAAATTTACAAGTATTTATGGAAAGAAGTCACGTGATAAATTCTAAAGATAAATGGATTTAAATGTACAAGTATTATTGAAAGAAAGTTTGAAGGTAATGTTTAAAGGCATAACCGATTTTAATGGTATAAGTATTTATGGAAAGTTTAATAAGATAAACGCTTAACGTATAAACTGATTTTAATCAGATAAGTATGTATTATTTTGATATAAAATTAAAATGTTATATAAATGAAATGTATACCCACTGAGCTCGTTTAGCCTAATTCTTTTCCATATGTCGTAACAAATATTTTCAGACTCATATTACGTGCACTGGCAGAGTACCCTCCCTGCAGTACGAGTCGAATTATCAGAGACGACGACAAAGTGTACCGTATTGAAAATAATTATTATTGTATATGTGAATATTTTGTCATGTTTTTTGATAAAATTATGCAAATGAATTGAAGAATGTTAAATGTTTTGATGATTTGAAAGAAATAAATGCGTATATGTATATTATGTTTGATTGGCTGTGGGACGGTGAGTCCTAATATGTAAAGCGATGAATTGAAGTTTAGAAGGTTAAATGTTTTCATCAGGTTTGTAAATCTTTGGGAGTCCGAAAAACAAGAGGAAACTTCGGCCGATTTTCCGAAAAAAATCTAAGTGTTGGAAAAAGAAAAGAAAAAGAAATTTTTTAAAGACTTCGCCTCTGATTATTTTTAAGATATGTGAAAGAATTGTAAAGGGGTTCGCCCACGATTTTAATTTATGTTTTAAGGAAAAGTTTCTATATCCATTGAGCGGAGGTCCCCTGGGTTCATGGAGGTTAACCGGCCTGATCCTTCACTAACAAAGCCACCAACTTCGGGTCTTTTCAAACAAATTTCCAATGGGTTTTCCATTTTCTTGTCAGGCAAAACTGCATTTAGCCGAGAAAGATATGTAGTGGACTCCGCATAAATGAGGGAGCAAGAAGACCATTCATTATAGTAACTTCCTCGGGGTTCATCGATGATGGTTTTTGCCAACGTTCCTTGCACTACATACCCGTAGTATAACACATGCATTTTTCTTATCGTGAGAACCACATTTCAAATAGTTGTCTCGGTTTAATCCACTCAAGACCACTACCGCCATCACCACCGATGGACCTACATCGTTAAAATTCTCAATGCACTTCAAAGCGTATATGTGTTAATGTATGTCGTAAATACCATGCACCTTGCAAGGGGGAAGCAAGAATATATGGGGATGTAATGGAGCTCAGATGGTTAGACTAATACTATCGGGCACGCCCTAAAGCAAATGCGGATTAGAACACGAATTTCTTGAGAAATGGTCGAGTGGATGACATCTCGCGGCCGCTTTTCTCTCACATTCCTGGTGGCCGATGGAGTTGCACACCATAAGTGGATTCAATTATGCAAATATCGTGGAGAATCATGATCTTAGCAAAGCACAAAGATGACAATCTTCTTCATGAGAATAGTCTTCGCTAAAGTGTAAAGTACTGAACACCGCCAATATCGCCATAAACACGGCAGCCCCAAGGACGTGCCTACCAGGTAACACCAAAATCATATTCCATTTACTTCTAATGTCCGATGGAAATCAATAACCCAGAAAAGATGAATGTACTTATAGTTGTGAAATACTAAATGAGATAATAAAATTAAGCAACACATCTAAAGTCAATTGTCAGAATGTCCAAACAAATTACAATGATCGTGGATTATATGCAAAACTGATATTTTGGCATATGAGAAATACACACACCATATTGCTTCCTTTTTTTTCAGAACAAGTTTTATATTTTATTAGGTTGTTTATGTAACAAGTTTGAAACTAAATTCAGGACAATAATACAATGTTGTGGTGGAGCGCACACCAAAAAAAAAAAAATCAATATTAGAAGTGTAGTCAATTAAATCTTAATAGACTAATTTCGCTATATTGCGATATTTGCCAATATCTCCTAATGTTGAAGACAAAACCCAATTAATCTCATAGAAGGTGCAGAACAAAGTCCAGGATGAAGATCTAAAACAGTAGTACTTATACTCAGGTAGAATCTATGATCCAGGTAAGAATGTCTATGGTAGAAAGATTTAAGCAGAATGAGGTAGTGAATGTTTTAACGAGTATTAATTTCGAATAAAGAGACCGGATAGAACATTAGAGCAAGCTGCGAACTCAAATAAATAGATCTAAACTAATGCGTGATACATGGACCATTGGGGCCTTGGGTCTGAGAAGGATGAGAAATCAAAGCATTTCGATGTTGTGATATTCTCTGTTCCAAAATCCAATTTTCCATGGAATAAGGTACTCAATAGAAACTTTAAAGATAACATGGCAAGAATTTAAAACCAGAAAATAAAAGATTAAAAGACCCAAATCTAAGTCTCTTACAACCAATAAGGAAACTGATGCATTTAGATTAGCTTCAAAATCAGTTCGGACAATGAAAGGAAATTAGAAGTATTACTAGTCTCTAAAAGGGGAGAATGAAACATACATCTATAAACAAAAATCAACTCACCTCAATTGTATCCATGGAGCGAAGAATGTCTTGTTCATCATATAATATATCCTCAACAGAAACTTTGCTCATTTTCACATAATCAGACAAAAGAAACTTGTAGATAGCCTTTGTTGCATGTGTCATAAAGCGCCATACAGATGTGGTCCTATGAGACAAAGTTTAAATATTTTAAACCATTCAGTAGTAATCACATAAATTTTTAATTAAATAAATGACCAACATACTCCATGAAATAAGGAAGGGATGCGATGCAGTCAAAGTAAGTTGCATAAGAATGCAACACATTAAAATGCGATAAAGTGGAGAGCATCTAAAGAACATGGGCAATTTTACATGAAAACTAGATAACCAAAAGAGGCGAAGATGAAAGTTCTAAAAAGTTTCATGATTTGACAAAAGTTCATTAAGAAGGCAGACATGCGAATCTTGAATGAAGTGATGTTAAGAGCATATCTTTGCTACATAACTAAGACACTATAAGGAAACAGGCTTTTAGTTTAGGGTCCAGCATTTGACCAAAAGTAAAGTCAGTGCAACCCATAGAACATGACCAAAACGAAACAAACAAATTAATGAACATATGTGATCCTTGAAGTATCTTGAGGTCTGTTTTCTTGGATCTAAACTTACCTTTTGATTGATTTAGTAGATTAAAATATATTAGTATTAGTCGAAACACCCTACGGAAAATGGTTAATTAAATGCATAAAAATTTGGTAGTCCTTAGAGTGTTTGATAAAATGTTGAAGGCAGAAGAAGTATGAGTGAGGCAGAAGAGTGTGAACTTGTAAATGTTCAGTCCGAGGAATGACTCACTCGGATATGTTTATTATTTATGAATATTTTTAATCATTTAGTAGCATTTAGTGGTCATCATTTTCAAGGAATATATAAGATAAAAAGAGCATAAAGAAGAGAGTAAAATACCTTGTGGGGTTTGCATGGGATTCCACAAATCTGCTCAATTCCTTTAATGGTTCTTCTTCCTATGAAGGTCTGTGATCAAGTCTATAGAAGACAAGCCATTGTACTGTTATTAGTTCTGCCAGCAATCAAGGCCATTGGGTGGCATTAGGACTCCCCATCAAATCTACCCACATACTCAAGCTTAGCTTTGGATTCATAGGATGGAATATGGAGAGAGAAAAAAATGGTATTCTTACTTGAAATACTAATCTAGATTACGGGGCTAGAGAAGATTGTTGAAGTGATCATGAATACATGGATGGAGGCTTTTGAAGGGCCTTAGGAGGTTTGTTCTCCATGGAAATTTTGGTAGAAAGTTGTTAGGCATACTTTTTAGATGTATCAGAAATCCTTAGACCATAAGGAGATATAATCTACTCCCACCCAAAAATTTCAGTAAAAGATATATTGCTATCCATCAACAATAGGTAACCAAACGAAAACCAAATTAACAAGATTCGAATTAGGATTCCATGGATTAAAACAAAGCCAAATCTATGTTTCATTCAAAAAATTACATTGCAAAAACCAGTCCAGAACCAAATATTTGAGATATATATATGGGTTTTTTTTTCTTTTATTTGCTATTTGTTACCATATATGAAAGGTGGAATCTTTTTAGATATATAGAAATCTTAAGCCATAAAGATATAATCTACTCCGCAAAATTTCAGTAAAAATCTCATTGCTCTCATCATGATAGGTAACCAAACCAAAACCAAATTAACAAAAAAGATTCAGGAGAAGTTCCATGGATTAAAAAACAAGCCAAATCTCATATTTCAATCACAAAAAATTACATTGCAAAAACCAGTCCAAGAACCAAATGGCCAGATATATATGGGTTTTTTTCTTTTGGCTGCTATTTGTTACCATATATGAAAGGTGGAATCTTTTTAGATGTATCAGAAATCTTAGACCATAAGGAGAGATACATAATCTACTCCACCAAAATTCGGTAAAAGATATATTGCTATCCATCAACAATAGGTAACCAAACCAAAACCAAATTAACAAAAAAGATTCAGGTGAAGTTCCATGGATTAAAAAACAAGCCAAATCTCATATTTCAATCACAAAAAATTACATTCCAAAAACCACTCCAAGAACCAAATGGCCAGAAAGTCTAATTCGTAAATACTTAAAGTGAATTGAACCATAAATATTTTTCTTCAATCTTCCTTTCAGTCAACATGAATCAACAATACAATATCAGCGAAAATAGCACATATTCTTTAGTTTTGGTGGTGTTTAATTGAGCCACTCTCTTTGGATCCCAAGGCTATGACAGGATGATCTTACGAATGGGGAAATAATCACGAGTGCCCGATATCGATAATACATCACGGAAATCTTTGTTCTATAGTTTGAAAAAAATATCGAAGGGGAGAAGAATGAAAATTGAAAAATGAAGATACATGTTAGGGTTGGATTCACATTATGATTTTCTAGTTGCCTTAATTAGTATTCTTTGCCTTTCTTTCACTATTATATGCTTGGGTTCTTTAGATCTTAGCAAGAAAAGAGCCGAAATATGTTGAAATATACTCAAAACTAGACTCTATGTCAACCTATTTTCAGCATTTTTATTCTCCCTATTGTTCTCTCGATATTCAACAAAGCCCTTATGCACAGGACAATTCGAAATATATAGCCAGCCTAGTTGATTTGTCAATCATCCATATGAATTAGACTCGAATACATACATTGAAACAATCTTCCCTTGACTTTGCCTTTTAGAAGATATGAAGCTTTATTCCAAACCTGCATGGTAGAAAGATAGTTTCACTAAGAAAAATCTTGTGGTATAATAAATAAAAATTGAAAAGAGTTTCGTGTAGAACATTTTGATGCATAAGTCCTCAAATGGAAGTGTTGGTGATTTAGCGAAGCAGTTGAAGATATATAACGATGGATTAGAATAAGAGCCAATTCTTTGTCGGAGACCAAATGGTATATCTTCAGTCAATCAAGCGGAAGAAATTGGAAAGCGAAATTGCCAAAGTTCAAAGCCAAATGTTAGTGGAAAGAGCGCACGATCATTTTTAAGTCCATCTTGAACAACAATGCCTCTTGATGACTCCCGACTCAGCGCCAACAACGGTGGGCGACATAGGGTTATATTTGGGGTATAATTATGTTGCACCAAACCCATGGCTTTTCATGCGGATAAATTGAATGGTCGAATAAATGACGGCTATCCACCTTGTGACCCATAAATTTGTTCTTTCATTTTCAAACAATAAAAATAAGCAATAACTGTATAGTGTTTCTCTTTTGTACACTATACTTGAACAAGAGAAAAAAATAACATAGGCCCCATTGAATCTTCTTTCTTACAACATTGTTAAATTTACTTTGTAATCATTTTGTATATATGCGCTCACATGCTTCTACCATTTGGACCTTCATGGGACATCCTATTAAACAGTCTTATCAAATCATAACCATTTACGTGGGACCTTAGAAGCAGTTTGCTTATAAAAGGATTGCAGTTGTTTCTTGACTTGAATGACTTCTTACTTTGCCAAACTTACCTACTTTGCATATGTAACTCACATTTATAGTTATTTTAATTTATCCACCATGATTGTAAAGTGAGTTATATATGTAGTTGTACAAGCACCATTAATTAAATGTAAATTTGTTCAAGGAGCTCTGCATGTCTTTTATTGATAATGTTCTTCTTGGGATCGACCGGACCATAATGAAACGTTTTTAGTTCCAGATACATTTGTATTTACTTTTGGAATAAGAGCGCCATAGACTAATATAAGACCCTTGATTTCCCAACCAAAATTCTTGTTTAAGCATTGATAACAACACTCCAATTCAGAAACAAAGCTTATTCAAAAATGATTATTGCCTAAGCTAATACAAATAGAAATCTTGTCGATTTCTTTTACTTGACGATTAAGGTTTCTACCATATCAGTTTTTGCCGGCAACTATGGTGAAAAATGTAGAAGCTTAGCATAGCTTTATGGCATACTCAATTTCATGGTGGGTTTGTTTGTGGGGTTGAGTCTGAGCTAAAGCCAGTGCATTGCGAAGTAGCTAGAACAACTATACTTTCTCTCACAGGAAATTAGTAGACGGTTGATGGAAGAAAGAATAATTCGAAAAAGGGAATGGAATTTAAATTTAGGATGTTTGCGGTTTCTCTAAGCTTGCAAAGACCTAGCAAATATTCTTTTAAACCAAATGGATTAGGCATACTAAAGAAGAAATTCGAGCTACACACGAGGTTATGTCGATTCGAAACTTGCAGGCTCATACAAGACGAATATTAGTTGGCAATATTATAATTACTAGCCATGAATATTGTGGTCCACACTAATTTCCAATGTCTTGAGAAAGCTTACTTTAATGCTTATATCAATTGTATGTCTTGCCTTCCAAGCTTCTAGCCTTGAGACCCATCCTTCTAATATAACTCAAAGGAGCATGTCCCGGATACCTAAGCGAAGGAATCCTATCCTCAATCCTTACATCTGAGCAACTTTACACCCATTCCATGGAGAACAAACCTCCTAAGGCCCTTCAAAGCCTCCATCCATGTATTCATGATCACTTCAACAATCTTCTCTAGCCCCTGCAATCTAGGATTAGTATTTCAAGTAAGAATACCATTTTTTCTCTCTCCATATTAATTCTGAATCAAGCTAAGCTTGAGTATGTGGGTAGATTGATGATCTAATGCCACCGATAGCTCGGATTCTTTAGCGAGAAATCAAATAACCGAGGAAGCAATGGCTTGTCTTCTATAGACTTGATCACATGACCTTCATAGGAAGAAGAACCATTAAAGGAATTAGGAGATTGGTAGAACTTCCATGCAAATTACAGTATTTACCTTCTTCTATATGCTTTTATCTTATATATTCCTTGGAAAATGATGACCACTAAATGCTACTAAATGATTAAAAAATATTCATAAATAATAAACATATCAGGTGGTCATTCCTCGGAATTTGGAACATTTACAAGTTCACATCCTCTGTTCCGTCCTATGTTCTGCCGTCTCCTCTCGAGCTTATTTTATCAAACACTTGAGGACTACAGGTTTATGCGTTTAATTAACCATTTCTGTAGTGTTTTGGACTAATACTAATAGATTTTAATTCACTAAATCAATCAAAAGGCAGAAGTTTAGATCCGAAGAAAAATGACCTCAAGATACTAAGGATCACATATGTTTCTAAGTCCTCCCCATTGCCCTTGACCAGTCAACAATTCCTTTGTGCAAGAAAAATCTAATATTTTCATTGCTTGGAACATAAATCTCGAGACAAAAACCCAAAAAACACGGGAATCAGAGAATATCGAAATTCATACAAATTAATAGCAAAAACTAAAGGAAAATAGAAGAGATATAGTCATAGCATCCGTCGAAATCGAAATTATCATGTTTTTCTAGATATTTGAATCCGTGGCGAGTCCTTACTCTTTTCAACCATCTCACTTTGATTTGGCCCCTCTACTTAGATTTCAATGTCTCCCGCCCCCCTTACGATCACTTTGCATGCAACTACAATTCTATCTGCAATCATATATGGAGTCACTTTTAGTTGCGGCTCAAAGAAATATGAAACTAAAGATATATTTTGATTACAAATTTTTTGGCTCTGACTAAATAATGTGAGTAGTGAAATTAGCATTATTGCTCGGAGATAAGTATGTGATTAACATAACCCTGTCCTTGAGAAGAAAGCAATCTTGAGGAAAGTAATGGGAACTTCAACATAATCAAAGAAGGTGAATATTTGGGAGCTTACTCGAAGGAATTTTTAGCTAATAGATTTGATTATTGTAGCTCTCGGGCTCTCGAGTACGAAAGTACATTAGCACGCATCCTCTGCAGAAGGCGGAAAAGTTTAACAGAATGCTAGTTGTGATTAACATAACCCCATTCGAGGAAGAAAGCAATCTTTGAGAGAGTAATGGGAACTTCAACTATAATCAAAGAGAATTGAATATTTGGGAGGCTTCTCCCAGAAGGAATTTAGCTAATAGATTTGATTATTGTAGCCTCTCGGGCTCTCAAGTACGAAGATACATTGCTTGCATCCTCTAGAAGGCAGGAAAGGAACTACTCTAGCAGTGAATGGTCTTTCTATAGAGTGATCCTTCAATCCAGCTGCGAGAGAGATACTCTCATAACAATGCTTACGATAGTAGATAATAACTAACTAGTGATGTGTTTTGATCGTTTCAAGAGCATTCATCAACCCAAATGCGATGCAATTCAAATGGAGAAAGTTGGGAAACCGAAAATCTACTCAAACTGAAGATCCTCAGACCATACTAAAACGATGATAGATTTCAGAGTATAGGAAGCTATTTCATATGAAGAGAGGAATTTCCAAGAGTTTATTCCTTGAGAAAAAAGAAATATTGGAAAATTTAATGAAGAAACCATTGAGAAGCAAGAGCTATTCAGAAGATGGCATAAAAATTGGGTGGTAGATGTAGTCTCCTTCCTTTGAAGATATATCTGCAATGCTCCTAATAGCACCAGATATTGATAAAAGAAAATACGGATGAAGTTCTGTAGCTGTTTCTAGTCAAATCTTTATATGCTTTAGCAATAGTTGTTTTTAGTCATTTTCTCGGTTACCGATTCGGGAACAATTCATTCCATTGTTTTCAAAAAAAAATAAAAATAAATAAATTAGAGAAAATGACCATACCTAGGATTACAATATCAAAAACAATAATGATATTCTCTAAACTTCATTTCTCGATTAATGATTACTAAGTTATAAAAGCAAATAACATTACAATGTTATTCAACGAGGAAAAAAAGAACATCTTGTGTCACGAAAGGACATCAATGGTTGAGGATCAATCTCGTCAAAGTATGGCAAACGGCCATGCACGAGTATCTTTGGATGAATTCCACGATCAAGCTATCTGCCATAGAACAGGCCAGCGAAACAAACAAATTAAAACCACATGTTGAAAAATGGAAGAGGAAAAAAACTAGCAACCAAAATAAAGCAAAATGCATTATGGTATACGGTATGGTTTCCTTTATAGGACATGTAGACACAAGAATGACCCACTTCATTTCCAGCAACTCTTTTGCTATCCGATCTCTCAAAAACGGGCGGATCGAATGATCAAACTCGAAATCTAGAGACATAGTCATAGGCTGCATCCTGACCAATTTATTGGTCAATTATAAGCGAGAGACAAAGAAAAAAAAATATTTTCGTCTAAATAAAATCAATCATTAAGGATGATAAAAAAAATACACATGGAGAAGTGAGGACCATCGGCTAGTTTGCCTGCGATAAGCGATTCACCCAATGTAATCATGGAAAACGGTTTCGATAGTAGGTGGCCCTTCTGTTGAGTGTAAACCGATGCATTGCGTAGTTGTCGAGATTTGGGATTGACACATAAGCATGCTAACTGCTATCTTCATACTATAACCACTAGTTGGCTCACCCACTTCATCACGGGAGGTGAGGGCACTTGTCCATAACGTCATTTAGCAACCAATGAGTCGTGATGGCGGTAATGAGGATGAGGATGAGGAGGATCTTGATGATACGAGTCGAAACCATGTCGCTAATAGGATCTGATCTCGGTGCAATGAAATATGCTTCTCGACTCATACTTTCACGCATCAACCGTTCATGGACCTGGCTGGAGCCTCGGATTCTTCATCGCAATGACTCCACACTCTGAAATATTTGCCCCGACTGTGCTTGATACACAGAGCACCACGTAAGCGCAATAGTAATCCTCACGGGAGATATTTTACATTGGATAACTGAGAAGACATGGAGATCATCAAGTGCCATTATACGATAAGTGACGCTTTCTTTACCGGCTTGGCGCGGTTCACGGAGCCCAAGGTCTTTTGGTAGCCTCCTAATGGTTTTGCCATTTTCGGAGTTGATACGGGGAGGGAAGCTGCGGGATCTCGGCACAAAGATGACAATCTTCTTCAGCGAGAATAGTCTCAGTGTAAAGTACTCGAACACCAGCAATATCAGCCATAAACATGGCGGCTCAGGCGTGTCAAGCATTTTAACACGAAAATCGTATACCATTTTACTTTAAGTATCGTGGAAATCAATAACCTCGGAAGATGGTTAATTATAATTACAAGAACATTAAATGAGATAATAAAATTAAGTAACACATAAGTCAATTGTTGTAAATGTCAACTGATCTGCAGATTAGGATTATAAGGCAAATATTTGGCATATAGAAATACACACACCATATTGCTTCCTTTTTTTTTCAGAGCAAGTTTTATATTTTAATAGATTGGTGTAATGTAACATGTTAGAAACTATAGTCAGAACAATAACATAATGCTGTAGTGGAGCACCAAAAAGATCAATATTAGAAGGTGAAGAACAAATTCCACAGATGAAGATCTAAAACAGTAATTTTTGCACTCGGGTAGAATCATGTTAAGTGCAAGAATATCTATGGTAGAAAGATTTAAGTTTAAGAATGAGGTAGTGGATGTTTCTGATATTAATTTGAGGCAGGCACGAGATAGAACATTAGAACAAGCGCAAATTAAACTAAACGGATCTAAGCTAATCTACGATACATGGACCATTCGGGCCTTGAAAAGAAAGTACAAGAGAAGGATGAGAAATCAAAAGCATTTCGATATAGTGATACGTTATTTGTTCCCAAATCCATTTCCATGGAATAAGGTACTCATTGAAACTTTAAAGATAACATTGACAAAATTTAGAGACAGAAGAGCCAAAGATTAAAAGGCTGAATCTAAGTCCCTTCTGACCAATCGGGGAAAGCGGATGCATTTAGATTAGCTTCAAAATCGGTTCGGACAATGAGGAGAAAATTAGGAAACTATTACTAGTCTCTAAAAGGGAGAATAAAACATACATCAAGAAACAGCAACTCACCTCAATTTTATCCATGGGCAAAATGTCTTGTTCATCATACAGCATATCTTCAAGCTGGAAACTTTGCTCACTTTCATGAATTAATAAAGCAACTTGTAGATAGCCTTTGTTGCAAGTGTCATAAAGCGGCCCTTTGGATGTGGTCTAATGAAAAATTCAAATATTTTAGCTTAATTTATAGGCAGTAATTGCATAAATTTTTAATTAAATAAATGGTCGACCTTCTCCAGGAAATATGGAAGAGATGCGACATGATCAAGTGAAAATTTTGCCACGGGAAATACAACATTCTGATGCGATAAAGTGGAGAGCACATCTAAAGAGCAGAGGCAATTTTATATGAAAGTAGAGTAGATAACAAGAAAGCTGAAGATGAAGTTAAAGTTTCAAGATTGACAAAAGTTCATTGACAAGACAGACATACAAGATCTTGGAATGAAATGATCGTTAAGAGCATATGTTGCTACATACACGACTAAAACCTTTGCTTTCAGAGAATAAGTATGTAGATTAACATAAACTATTCAGAGAAGAAAACAATGCTGAGGAAAGCAATGAGAACTTCAACATAATCAAAGAAGGTGAACGATTGGGGCTTTTCCAAAGGAATTTTAGCTGATAGATATGATTAATGTAGCCTCTCGGGCTCTCAAGTACGAAAGTACATGTTCAAGTGTGAGTAGGACACTTTATACAGAGATGCAAAGGGGTAGGTCCATTAACTTTGCATCATCCTAGAAGGCGAGAAAAGGCCTCCCAATCGTGAGTGGTCTCATAGCAATGCTTACAATATCAAAATGACAATACCCGGGATTCTGATGTCAAAACAATAATGATATTCTCTAGACTTCATTTCTGATTCAGCTGATTACTAAGTTATAGAAACAGAAATAACTCTGATATTCAGCAATGAAAAGAACATCTTTGTGTCACGAATGATGCAGATCTCTTAAAAAAAACGGGGAGCGGATCGAAGATGATCAAGCCTCGAGGATGTAGAGACATGATCGTAAAGCGCATCACAGCAATTTATGGAGTCAATTATAAGCGAGAGACAAAGAAAGAGATTTTTCATCATAATAAATAATCATTACGGATGATAAAACAAAAATACACTTGGAGAAGTGAGGACCGTCAGCTAGTTTTGCCTCCATGACCAATAAGGAAAAAGAACCAGATATTGATAAGAGAGAGATCTGGATGATTACATGACATTTCAGTCAAATCTTTATATGCTTTAGCAATAGTTGTTTTTGGTCATTTTCTCGATAGACCATTCGAAATTAATTCATTCCATTGTTTGAAAAATAATTACGAAAAAATGACCATACCTAGAATACAATATCAAAAACAATGGCTGATATTCTCTAAACTTCATTTCTCAATTCAGCAGATTACTAAGTTATAAAAACAAATAACATTACAATATTCAACAAGGAAAAAGAACAAACTGTGTCACCAAAAGGACATCAATGGTTGAAGGATCAATCTCATCAAAGTATGGAAAAGCAGCCATGCCTGAGTATACTGGATGAATTCCACAGTCAAACTATCACCAAAGAACATGACCAAAACAGAAACAAACAATTTAAAACCTAATGTTGAAAAATGGAAGGAAAAAAAACTAGCAGCAAATAAGCACAATGCATTATGGTATACATTATGAACACTTTTATAGGACATGTAGACACGAGGCGGCCCCGCTGCATTTCCAGCACCTAGAGGTATCAGATCTCCAAAAGCAGGCGGTCGAAGCGATCAAACCTCAGTAGAGAGACATAGTCGTGGCTGCATCACGACCCGATTTATTGATTGATTATAAGCCCGAGAATAGAAAAAGAGATTTTCGTCTAAATAAAATCAATCATTCTGGATGATAAAACAAAAATACATATGGAGAAGTGAGGACCGTCAGCTAGTTTTGTCTCCATGACCAAGCAGTTCACCCAATGTAATCATGGAAAACGGTTTCGATAGTGGTGGCCCTTTCATTGAGAGTGTTCTTTCAATGCATTTGCATAGTTGGCGAGGATTGGGGATTGAAACATAAGCATGCTAATGCTATCTTCCTTTTGCAACCCTACGTTCGGCTCACCCACTTCATCCACGAGGAGGTGAGGCGCTTATCCCATAACATCATTCAACGGCCAATGGTCGGCGGTCACGGTAATGAGGATGAGGATGGGAGAATGCGATGATACGATGATGAGATGAGTTCACCAGGATGCCTTCCCATAATTACCTCCATTGTTACAACTGAAAGCTATAAACATCAGTTTTATTATCCACCTTCATCTTGTAAGCAAAGTTACGCAAATTAAGAAGATTACATCGTACTCACCTTTCTACACTCTTAAGCCTCTTGATATAACTAATACTAATTAAGAAAATGAGTACACAGGCGGTATAACCAAAAGTTCTGCAAATGAAGTCGATTAGATGAGTCCGGCTTTATAAGCCCTACGCAGGTGCGAAGTCGGAGACATGAGCTTCATATTGAATCTAACAGAGTATTGATGGCACAGTTATGTCTCGATGAATTCTTTTTAGGTGAGCAATCATGGTGCATATAAGATAAAGGCTTTAGCCACCACTTCTTTCACAATGTTGTTTAGCCTCACAATCCAATCAAGTTTTTCTTTCTCGTCGCTTTTCTTCACTATGTTGCCAGGAATGTTTCTGCTCTTTCCATAAACTCATAAATCGCAAAACGAGCTCAAGAAAAACAGAAACTAAGCCATAAAGTTTTTGACAATATTGCGATGCCTTATCTCAGGTGCTGTGGGGGAGCATGAATTCGCCAAAGCCTTGAAATTATCCATATTCCACCATCTTGATCCGAGATGCAGGTAAAAAGCTTTTCGACAAGAACAACCCTAATACCATTCGCAACTCGGTCTTGTAAACAAAGGCTAAGTATCCTCCAAAGGCTAACACAGTTTGAACCCAAACTGTCGCTCCCCTGTGATGTGGATGTTCCTAGTACAACAATTCCCATCATGTCCCTCCATATTGCAAACACATCTTGACATCGGCGGCTTCCAAGTGTAGACTTATTGTTTCTCCCCACTTTTGACAAGAAAATAAATTCCAGTAATAATAAAAGCTTAATAAGAACAGTCAGAGTGCTCACAAATGAGGAAGTAGTATGATCACACGTAAAACCGGGCCCTCGAGCGCATACAGCTCGAGAGCCGAGTGACATTATTACCTACAGACCTCTTATTATTTCAAACGCCCCAAATGGAGTCATAAGGTCGTTGATTTTTGGGGAGAGGAATCCCGAACCCATTGTAGGATATACGCAGATGTCGCTTATCGATCATCAAAGCGGTGGGACGGTGCCGTAGTCGCCTGGAGAGATTCAACACTGTGTACCGTAACTCTCAGCGTCGGCGGAATCTCTCCGTCAAGATATTTTGACTAAAGATCAAGACCTAAAAGATGAAGCAATCTTCCAATTTCACTCCGGGAATGCTATCCACAAATCGATTCCCACTCAAGTTCATAATCTATAATTTCACAAGTTCCCTATTTGCTCGAATTCGACCGCTTGCTGTTCGACGTATTTGCATGGTTTGAACGCTAATTTTCTCCCCAATTTCAAAGGAATGCTTCCCGCAAGATTGTTGTTAGGTCAAAGAACAATTTGAACAAGGGCAACATACCTAATTTCTTTCAGACTTCCAAAATGGTTTGGCAAACACCAAGTCGTTGTAATTGAGTGGCTATCCAAGTTGAGGCATAGCCGCAAATATTGTTGTTGAGATGTTCAAGGTGTTAGTTTGTGGTGCATCAGTCCTCAATTCTCAAAAAAGCTCGCCATAAAAATCGGCAATACTTAGATCGAGATAATTCGTGGCTCGTATACACCCCAAACCCTTCGCTATGTCTCCGGGTCATTGGTTTCTTCGCCGAACTCAATAAGTTAGTGCAATTTTTCGCTTTCCGTATAGGACCCGCGGAATGGTTCCCAAAGGTGAAAAATTTAAAAAGCGCTCTACCGCGCGGCAAATCTCGCCCGTAGTCAAACAAAGCATCAGCACAAATCAATCTTCAAACGTGATGAGAATATCCATCTTATAAGGCACCAATCGAGTTTGTTATGACCAAGGTCTGCGATGTTAAGCCTAATGTTTCATGGAATGCATTATCCATTATCGAGATTTGTTAAAACGATTGTTCAAGGAGATTATTACTGATAGATCCAATTAACCAATTTCGGAGGGAACGGAACCGATGTTTTTGTTCGTGATAAAGATACAATGTGGTTAAATTCTCAAGTTACCTAAGGTAAAGATAAAGATCAACCGCGAGATTGTTATTGACAATTGAAGATCATTATGATCTTAATAATCCAATTTCTCGAGGAATGGAACCGTGATAGTTTGTTCGTATCAAGATACAAATGTGGTTAACCCTCGTTACTCATGGTGTTGAGTGGATTTAACCCGCGAGAGATTGTTAGTTGACAATTCAAGGTCATTAAGAGATCTAACAAATCAATCTCTTATGAATGAAACTAGATAGTTTGTCTGTATGAAGATACAATGTGGTTAAATTCCTCGTTGCTCATGGAAGGAGGGATTGGACCAATGAGATTGTTATTTGAAAATTCAAGATCATTAAGAGATCTTAACAATCCAATTTCTTGAGGAATGGAACCATATAGTTTGTTTGTATAAAGATACAATGTGGTTAAATTCCTCAAGTTACTTATGGAAGGAGGGATCGACTAAATAGATTGTTAATGACAATCAAGATCATTAAGAGATCTTTAACAATCCAATTTCTTGGAGGACTTAAACCGATAGCCTGTTCGTATCAAGATACAATGTGGTTAAACTCCTCGGTTACCTATGGAAGGAGGATCGGGACCAAAGGAGATTGCAAAGAAGGACAATCAAGGTCACAAGACCTAATGAATCCACTTCTAGTGAATGGAACCAGAGGTCAACAGATCAAGATACAATGTGGTTAAACTCTCGCTACCATGGAAGGAGGGATTGGACCAATGAGATCGTTGCTTTGACAATTCACTATTAGTGATTCTTAACAACCACTGAGGAATGGAACCGTATAGTTTGTTCGCAGCAAAGGATACAACGTGCAGTTAAATCTCAAGTTACCACATGTGTGGAAGATAGAGTCAACGTGAGCATTTGTTGCTGACAATTGAAGATCATTAAGAGATCTTAACATCCAATTTCTCTTGAGGAATGAAACCATAGTTTGTTCGTATAGAAGATACAATGTGGTTAAATCCCGTTACCTAAGTAAGGAGTGGATCGACCAAGGTAGGAGATTTATTAATTGACAAAGCAAGATCATTAAGACATCTTAACAATCCAATTTCTTGAGGAATGGAACCAGATAGTTTGTTCGTATCAAGATACAATGTCGTTAAATTCCTCAAGTTACCTATGGAAGGAGGGATTGGACCGTTGAGATTGTTATTTGACAATCAAGATCATTAAGAGATCTTAACAATCCAATTTCTTGAGGAATGGAACCAGATAGTTTGTTCGTATCAAGATACAATGTGGTTAAATTCCTCAAGTTACCTATGGAAGGAGGGATTGGACCAGTGAGATTGTTAGTTGACAACTGCACGCTAAGAGATCCAATAACCTGTAGTCTCTTGAGGAATGGAACCGTATAGTTTGTTCGTATGAAGATACAATGTGGTTAAATTCCTCAAGTTACCTATGGAAGGAGGGATCGACCAATGAGATTGTTATTTGACACCAAGATCACAGCATCTTAACAATCCAATTTCTTGAGGAATGAAACCAGATAGCTTGTTTGTATAAAGATACAATGTGGTTAAATTCCTCAAGTTACCTATGGAAGGAGGGATTGGACCAGTGAGACTATTAAATGACAATCCAAGATCGTTAAGAGATCTTAACAATCCAATTTCTTGAGGAATGGTACCTGCATTAGCTTGTTCTCATAAAGGTACAATGTGGCTAAATTTCAAGCTACCTATGGAAGGAGGGGATTGACCAATGAGATTGTTATTTGACAATTCAAGATCATTAAGAAATCTTAACAATCCAATTTCTTAAGGAATGGAACCAGAAAGCTCATTCTCATAAAAATGCAAAATAGTTAAGTTTTTCAAATTCCCTATAAAAGGAAGAATTGACCCTCTAAAATTATTGGAAGCCAAAGATAGAAAGCTAAGTGGGATGTTAAAAAACCCAAGTTGTTTAGGGGGTGTTACACCATGAAATGATTAGAACCAAAATCAAGAATTGTGATTAGTTTGAAATATACTAATATTGGTCGAATGGTTCCATGGAGGGAATTGTTAGACAAATTAAGAGTAAGGAGGTTAGGGGAGAGATGAAAAATTGAGATTTTGAGTGTACCCTCAATCCACAATTTTAGCGTTTAAATCGGAGACATCCTAACAAAGCAGCGCTTCACTCCAAACCAATGATGGCAAGCAGCCCAAACCAAGATGAGAATAAACTCGGGGTTTGATTATCAAGGCTCGACCTTCCATGTTAGAAGAGCCAGTGCTTCTTGGATCTTGTTCAACTTTGAAATAGCAATGGTAGGTGCGTAGGCGTGCGTGAAAATGACATAGGCTGGATGATATTAAAAGACAAAGGGAAAAGAAGAAATATGAAAAAACATGGAGTGATGATGAGTCGAGAGAGTAAGGAGTAGGATGAAGGATATTCATGGGCCATTATTGAGCTGGTAGAGATGAAGCTTGGCTGGCTGTGGTGTACATGAGGAGAAGATGCAACACTTATTTATAAACTTAAGTGATACATTCGGCATCTCTTATTATTGGTGTGTACATCTAACTACCTCATTCCACTACAATTAATGGAATTGAAAATAGGCACACTAACTTCATACTTTTTTATTTTCTACTGTGCAATATCTTATTTTATAAAAATTAAACACCCAATAATTACATAAAGTATAGTTTAAAAATATTACTTTATTTTTTAATTAAATAGACTATTGCAATTACATAGAAATAATTAAAAATATTCCTTTTCATTCCCTTTGCTCCATGCTCTTTCAAATAGAACATGTTTAAAATTAAGGGATTACAATTTTTTTTAAGTGAGGGCTCAATGTTGATACAAGAAGTCCATTTCACAAACACTACCTGTACATATGTTGTTATATATATATATATATATATATATATATATATATATATATATATATATATGACTTTTATAATGTATGGTTTTTTATAAAGATCGTCAACTTCCAAAATATGAAAAACAACCGAAATAAATACTGCTTGACCCGTTTTAAAGTATTTGCTCAACTTGATAGGTATTATCAACTTTTCAGCACAAAAAAAAAAAAAAATTCCTCCTAATTAATCTATTTTAAAGTCTTCACCAACCAAACACTTTAAAAACTTTAATTACACTTCATTTACATTCACTTCAATTATGATACATATCATGTCCATTAGGTAGAAAACCCATCATGTATTATCATGAAATCTTGACCAAGTATTTCATATTATATTATCACCCATGTCAATATCCTATTTTGATGTAGGTGAAGACATTTATGTTCTCCATTCAAATTATAAATAAATATCTTACAAATATAAAAAGAGGGTGACAATAATGTATTATAAGTGATCCAACTGGCGAGATAGATATGATCAAAATATATTAAATTGATTGTATACATATCAATTATATATAGGGAAATGTACTAAAAGATTAAATTCTATACTATTATTTGTAATGAAAAAAATCTTGACCAAATATTCACATAATTAGTAATCCTTAGAACCACCCTAGTTTATGTTGATCAACTAAAAGAATCCAAATAGATAGGCCTTTCCAATTCTTATTAAATTATAGCATTAAATATCTTATGAGAATTTTGAAATGATTATGGCATCCTAGATAACCTTTCTTCATTAGAAAAGTAAAATTTATATAAAAATTGCATTTATTAAGTGAATATAAGGAGCATCACAGGCAGTGTAACATGTTTTCATATAAATAAGATACCGTTGCATTTCCTAGTAATCAATGTTGAATAGCTAAATAGATAAATAACAATTTAATCACTTAGCAGTTTAAGCTTTGAATAGATATGACTTACTTACCCTTTTTTTTTTTTTTTGGAAAATACACTGCTTTTAAAAATTGTAATACTAAAAATTGTACTATTTCTAATGCCAACCTTCAAGGAATTTCTAAAAATAAAAGCTGTTTTTTTTTGTATATATATAAGGTTGGGTTTCTAAGAATGTAAGACATTGATAAGTGGTGTGAATCCTAATATCGAAAAATAAACAAAGTATTTGTCTGCATCAAGGATTCTTGAAATCATCTTTATAAAAAACTTGTCCTTAGTTTTAACGTGTATTCACAATTTGATTGTAAGACCTGGAAACCTGAAATTTGAATTTTTGCTAAGAATGGCAAAATGATAATTTTTTAGGAATTCTTTCTAGATATCGGATGACGAAATGGACTTCACCGTTGGAATCGTCTCACAATCTAGTCACCCAGAGAATCTCACAAATTCTAAAACAAATGATTTTTCACGACTGGTAGATGACTGCCGAGTGGACCCCCGAAAACGGTACCTTTGAGAAAATCAAAAATGTCAAATATTTAAAGAATGTCCATTTAATATAGATAAAACAGAAACCGGGACGAAATAAATTGTTTCGGGGCGAAAACGGACCGAGGAAGCGTGACAAGTGGCGCGATTTGAGCTACGTGTCTCATGTATAAATACAAGAAATATCTAAAAAAAATCAAAAAAATCAAGAAATATATATGTGAGATATCAAAAAAGATCTCACAGAAATATCTAGACCAAAAGTTAGAGAGAGAGAGAGAGAGAGAGGAGGGAGAAGAAAGTTAACTTCTCCAATGATTTCACTGGTTGGTTTATTTGAATTCCAGAAGTCGAGTTAAAGTCAGTTTACAAGACGATAGCTACGCGTGGGTACCAGAATATCAAGATTTTGCCAAGGTCCAAGGTTCGGGTTATATATCATTTTTTGTAAGAGTATATAATTGAACTCTTATAAACATATCACTATATCATGTATAAGATTCAGTGGTATGGTCAGAATAATGGTGAGTGTGGTATATTGAGCTCGGATGGGTCATTAGATGTAATGTTATTCAGGTTGTATTTTGGATAGAGCTTCCCGTACAGAGGAGACTCTATCCGATTTTTTGTTAAAGTATGAATCTCGATAAATGGGACATGATGGTGTACACGCAAGCTACTGACACCCAATTCGCTTGCAAAGTTGACTAAGTCACACCTGATCTCAGGATAAAAGTCGTCGGATTGGTAATGTCAACTTTGAACAACAAAATGACTTAAATAATTGCCCCTACCTACTTCATTTTAAAGTCTTTGTTAACTTGAAATCATCTTAAAAATAAAACAATTTTGTCCCATATTAGCACTTTCATTCATGACTTCCGATAGGTGGTACACTCCCTCTATAAGTCACCCATTTTAAAGTCTTCTTGCCCGTAACTTATAAAAAATCTACAAAGAGCTTCTTGTCATGTAGTTTCACATGCATTAATGACTTTGATATGTGGTGTCTCAACTTCATACTTGACCCATTTTAAAGTCTTTGTCCAATTAGAAACCTTCTTAAGTTTCTTTCAAAGAGTAATGGTCTGTTTGGTTATTATTATTATTTTAAAACCCGGTTTCTGATAATCGTTTTTGAAAACACAAAAACTTAAAATTGTTCTTATTCTCTTAATTTAAAGTTTACTATGTCTCTTTGTTTATTCAGAACAAAAAAAAAAAAAAAAAATTGGAAACCAAACGTATTCTTCATGTTTTTCTTATTCTCCTTGTTTTTTAGAACAAAAAACAGTATTCAAAAAACACGAACCAAACTTACCCTAAGTGGTTGAATCATTGTTTTGATACTGCATCAGATTATAAAGTCTTTGAAAGTTGAAACAGTTTATAATGTACGTAGTACTACACTCTTAACACCCTTCTTCACATGTAAACACAAGCCTATAGGGCCATAGGCGAACAACCACAATTAATCCTTTTAGGTTTACACAATCAATTAGGGAAACAAAAAATAAGATATGCAATGAGACTTTAATGGTTTTTAATTTCTATTAAAATGATTTCTACACAAGTCTTTCTTACAAGAAATAAAGGATCTAACTAAATAACTAATTCAACCAAGGAGCTAGTCGATGAGTCAACATTCGCACACATAAAATACTTACCGTGATTCTAAGATATCTTATTTTCCAATATTTTCATATCAGGCTATTATTGTCCAAATTAATTGAAAATATATATTTTTTTTAATAATTTTTTTGAAGATACTACGACAATTCATTTAAAATAAATAAGTAAAATCAAGGTAATTTTGCTAATAGGATCCAAAATACATGCCATTTGCACTCTATATCAAATTAGACTTTTGTAGACTTAATTTTACTTATTTTATTAAACTTCTAATAGTTTTTTATTATTTCAAACATTTAGAACTCTTCCCAAAAATTAATTTGTGAAAACTATTTTAGAAACATCACGAGCGTACCTAAAATTGGTTACAAATATGGAAATTTGCCATTTGACCTTGTTGGGTCATGCCTGAATACAAACACGTTGTAAATCTTAGATAGGACTGAGCAACAAGCAAGATTATGAGGAAGCTTCATTAACAAACAAACTAATTGCGTTGACTCAAGAAAGACACTGATATAGAACTTTAAACCTCAAAATTCAGAATTAATTAGAAGAAGTCGAAAAACGAGAAAACCTAGGGAATGAGCTAAGACAGATAGGATTGGCTTCACAAAGATCAGCACCAAACAATATAACACAACCCTCGAAACAAAATATTGTTTACATGCTTCACTAATAAAACATTCACTTTATGCATTGATAATCATAATTTCTGGAGAGATAACTCTGTTCAACAATATAATGCATTTAAAGCAGCTCGGGGACGTAAGAGGAAAATCTCTTTGAAGGCATTTCACGCATAAGGACAAGAAAGAAAAAGTTGATGTATGTGATCCTGTACCTTTGAACTCGAGGTAGATCAACAAGAATATTTTCCTAAACTAAGCAAGCTAATTCAACTAACTAAGAAATATTGATCGATATAGAACTTAACCACAAAATTCAGAATTAATCGCAGTTAGTGCCTGAAATACAAAAGAAACCTGAGGGAAGGAGCTAAGATTACGTATGAGTGAATATTGCAAGATTTTGGATCCCGCTGAATGCTACTCTCACCCTTTCCTTCTTAAGGCCTTCGTTTTCTCTCTCAACATTCCCACTCGCCAACAGATGTTTGAAGATTCGCCTTACGCTACTTTATCACCGCTTCCCATTCTCTCCAAACTTTACATCTCCAAACAGAGAAACAAGAAGTGCATGGATAACCTTTTCTGCTTTCTTATTGTTTTCTTCTTCAGTTTTTGTGGCCTCTTCTGATTCAACTACTACCACGCGTCACGAACATTAAAAAACCGAGCCACAACCGAAGTCGGGGTAAACCATGTCGCTAATAGGATCTGATCTCCGCAATGAAATATGCTTCTCCGATCATACTTCAACCCAAACCGTCTGGCGGGACACGAAAAGTCGGACCCTTAGGGATTCTTCATCTGGCAATGACTCCACACTCTCCAATATCTGCTTCAGCCTATGCTCCAATACACCAAAGGCACCAAAGTGTGGGCACAATAGTAATCCTCCGGGAGATATTTTCCGTGGATAGTCATGTAGAAGACATGGAGATCATCAGTGCCATTATCTCATACACTTCTTTATCACAGAAACCACCGACAGCCACAATTCAACTTCAAAATTCAGCTAAATTTCTCTTCTCGTGAGTTGAAATAATATCTCAAAATCAATCATGTACTTTCTTGGGAAATAATTTGCAAGCGTCGTCATTAGAACCGGGTGATAAGATTCTCGTTTTGCGTAGAAAGATATGTAGTGGACCCGCATGTTGAGGGAAGCAAGAATACACCATTAGAGTAACTTCCTTGGGTTCATTGATGACGGTTTTCGCTAACATTCCTTCCACGACATCTCCCGTGTATAACACATGCATTTTTCACGAGCAATCTCATATTTCATTGTTCTGACAATCCACTCAAGACCACACTGGACTCGCCATCACCACTCCGATGGACCTACATCGTTAAAATTCTCAATGCACTTCAAAGCAGATATGTGTTGATGTATGTCTGGTAAACAGCCATGCACCTTTTTGCAAGGGGGGAAGCATAATATATGGGGATGTAATGGAGCTCAGATGGTTAGACCACACTATCGCACGCCCAAAGCAAATGCGTGGATTAGAACACGGCCCCCTTTGAGAAATGGGGTCAGAGAGTGGACGACATTATCTCGTGAAGCACTTTTCTCTCACACATTCCGAGGCTGATGGAGACCATAGTAGATTCAATTACGCAAATATCGGGGAGAAGCTGGGATCTCGGCACAAAGATGACAATCTTCTTCGAGAATAATTCCAGGTGTAAAGTACTTCGAACACCGGCAATATCGACCATAAAATGGCGACTCAAGGATGTGCCCAGGTGTGTAACAC
Source organism: Tetrastigma voinierianum (assembly GCA_016808115.1). Lineage (NCBI taxonomy): Eukaryota > Viridiplantae > Streptophyta > Magnoliopsida > Vitales > Vitaceae > Tetrastigma > Tetrastigma voinierianum. The sequence goes on along the minus strand of JAEQBH010004311.1, from coordinate 127,764 downwards.
CAAATCATAATTCCATTTACTTCTAATGTCGTGGAAATCAATAACACAACGGAAGATGGATTTAATTATGATTCTGAGGAACATTAAATGAGATAATAAAATTACTTAACTTACATCTAAAGTCAATTGTTGTAAAGTCCATCTGATGCACTGGTCCAGGATTATATCGTAATATTTTGTATATAGAAGTACACACCATATTGCTTCCTTTTTTGGAACAAGTTTTATATTTTATTAGATTGGTGTACAACAGTTTGAAACTAAATTCAAGACAATAATATAATGTTGTGGTGGAGCACAAAAAAAAATCAATATTAAGTATAATTAATTTAAATCTTAGTAGACTAATTCTTGCTATATAGTATTGTTACCAAAACCTTCTTACGTTGAAGACAAAACCCGATTAATCTCATGAAGGTGAAGAACAAAGTCGGATGAAGATCTAAAACAATAATAGTGCGCTCGGGTAGAATCTATAGTTCAGTAGAATGTCTATGGTAGAAAGATTGAAGCTTAAGGCTAGGGGGTAGTAAATCAATATTCTGCGGTATTAATTTCGAATAAGAGACCCAAGATAGAACATTAGAGCAAACTGGGAACTCAAATAAATAGATCTAAGATAATCTCCGATACATGGACCATTTCGAGGCCTTCAAAAGAAGGCTTGATGCCTTTGTTGCATGTGTCATAAAAACTAAGCCATTTAGATATTGGTCTAATGAACAAATTCAAATATTTTATCTTAATTTCTAGGCAAAGTAATCACATAAATTTTTAATTAAATAAATGGCCAACCTTCTCCAGGAAATAAAGGGATGCAGTATGATCCAAGTGAAAGCTGCATAAGAAATGCAACACATTACGATGCGAGTAAGAGTTGAGGCACATCCTAAAGAACATGGGCAATTTTACATGAAAGTAAACTAGATAACCAAAAGGAGCTGAAGATGAAAGTTCTACAAAGTTTCATGATTTGACAAAGTTCATTAAGAAGGCAGAGGACTTATACAGAATCTTGAATGAAATGATCGTTAAGAGCATATGTTGCTACATAACTAAGACCTTCTGGTGAGCTTTTTTAGTTGGGATCATGACCCCAACCAAAAGTATAAGATCAAGTGTAACCATGTGATATAGATGCAAGAAAATGGGCCGCAACAAGGTGTGGCTATAGGAGGTATAACTATAGGTTATAGTTACAGATTTGCTGGTTTTGGCCCTTGCTAAGGTGGCACATGGTTAGGGCCATTTTCTGACCACAGTGAAAGATATGACTACGGAGGGGGCCATTTCTTGCGCAACTATTAGAATGGTTATGGATGGGGCTAATTTCTTGGCGTAACTATAAGATTGTATGATTGGAAGCCACTTCGCGCCGCGACTATAAGGGTGATAACCTTTCTGTAAGGTGGGTAATTTGTTGACCACTACTATAAGGGAAGTTATAGATGAGGATTTTTATTGGCCGCTATTATAAGGTGATATATAGATGGGGTGATTTTTTGGCCACTAAATAAGGGTAATTATAGATGGGGTTTTTTATTGGCTGCTACTAGTGATATATATAGATGGGGTGCTTTGTTGGCTGCTACTATAAGGATAGATATATATGGGTTTGTTTCTTTTGCTGCAATTTGTGCCATAGCAGAAAGGTGTGAATCTTTTTGGAATGTAGCCAATCTTGATCATAAGGAGATATATTCTACTCCTTCAAAAATTTATTAAAAGATATATTGCTATTCATCAACAATAGGTAACCAAACGAAAGCAAAATTAACAAAAAAGATTCGATTCCATAGTTAAAACAAGCCAAATCTCATATTTCAATCACAAAAATTACATTGCAAAAACCGGTCAAAACCAAATGGCCAGAAAGTCTAATTCGTAAATATTTAAGTAGACAGACCATAAATGTTTTTCTTCAATTTTCCTTTCAAAGTCAACATGAATCAACTGGCCTTTATTAGCCAAAAAATACTTTATATTCCTTATTTTTCGATGGAGGTGAACTCCAATTCAAACCACTCTCTTTGGATCTAAGGCTGCGGCGGATGATCTTGCGAGAATAAGAGAGAGGGGAAATGAAAGTACTGCGAGTGCACAATATCATTAATGCATATGGAAATGTTGTTGTTCTATGGTTGAAAAATATCAGAAGGGAAGAATGAAAATTGAAAAATGAAGATACATGTTCTAGGGTTGAATTCACAATTAAGATTTTCTAGTTGCCACAATTTAGTATTCGCTGCCTTCCTTTCACTATTATATGCTTGGGTTCTTTAGATCTTAGCAAGAAAAGGGCAAGAAATATGTTGAAATATACTAAAAACTAGACTCCTCTGTCAACCTATTTTAAGCATTTTTATTCTCTCCCTAGTGTTCTCTCAATATTCAACAAAGCCATATGCCCGGGACAATTCGAAAGACATATCTAATAGTAGATTTGTCAATCATCCATGTAGTTAAACTAGAATACATACATTTGAAGCAATCATCCCTTGACTTTGCCTTTGAAGATATGAAGCTTTATTAGAACTTTGCATGGTAGAGATAGTTTCACTAAGAAAATCTTGAGGTATATCTGATAAAAGGTCAAAGAGTTTCGATTGTAGAACCCTTGATGCAAATTATCAAATCGATGTTGGGTGATTTGGAAAGAAACGGTTCGAAGATATATAACAGTGATTAGAATAGAGCCAATTCTTTGTCGGGACCAAATGGTATATCTTAGGTCAATCAAGCTTGGAAAAGAAATTGAAGCCAAATTGCAGCTAAAGTTCAAGCAAATGTGAGTGGAAAAATGCACGATCCAATTTCGATCCATCTTTGGACCATGATGCCTCTTGATGACTCCCGACTCAGACGCCAATAGCGGTGGGCATTTCCCGAGGAGTTATATTTGGGTGTAAAGTGCTGCACCAAACCCTTGGCTTTTCATCTGGATAAATTGAATGGTCAAATAAGGCAAGCCAGCTATCCACCTTGTGACCCTTAAATTTGTTATTTCATTTTCAAACAATAAAACTAAGTAATAACTGTATAGTGTTTGTCTCTTGTGTACATTATACTTGAATAAGGAAAAAAATAACATGAGCCCCATTGAATCTTCTTTCTTACAACATTGTTTAATTTACTTGGCAATCATACATTGTATATATGTCACCTTTCATGCTTCATACCATTTAGACACTTCATGTGGGACATCTGATAGGCAGTCTTATCGAGCCATAACCATTCCTGTGGTTTTTAGAAACAAAGTTTATGCTCTCAAAAGGATTGCAAGATTTCTCGACTTGGATAGCTTCTTACTTGGCTTAAACTCCCTCGCATATGTCTCTTAATAACTACTTGTTTACGATTATTTTAATTTATCACAATTGTAAGTGATAGTTTTATATGTAGTTGTACAAGCACAAATTAATTAAATGTAAATTTGTTCAAGGGCTGCATGTTCTTTTTATTGATATGTTCTTCCTAAGGTTCGACCAGGACCATAATGAAACGTTTTCAGTTCCAATTCTATGTATTGCACTTTTGGAATAAAAAATTGCCTTAGGAATAATATAAGATAACAATTTCCCAACCAAATTCTTGATTAAGCATTGATAACAACATTCGGTCCAAACTAAAGCTTGTTTCCAAAACATGATTATTGCCTAATTATACAAATAAGTCTTGTCGAATTTCTTTTGCCGGCAATTAAGGTTTTCTACCGACAACTATGGTGAACCATATAGAAGCTTAGCATTGCGAGGAAGTATTTAAGAACAACTATACTTTCTCTAGGAAATTAATGGAAAGCAGTTCGAGCCTGGAAAGAAAGGCAATTGGAATAGGAGATGGAATTTAAATTTAGGATATTTAGGTTTCTCTAAAGCGCATAAAGACCTAACCAAAATATTCTTTTAAACCAAATGTAGTTAGGCATACTAAAAGAGAGAAATTCAGCCATACAAGTTGTAATCAATTCGGAAACTTGGCTCATCTGAGACGAAATATTAGTTAATATTTATAATGACTAGCCATAGATATTGTGGTCCAAACTAATTTCCAATGTCTTGAAAGCTTACTTCAGTAGCATATCAATTGTATGCCTTGGAAGCAATGGCACCGGTTAATGGCCCAGAAATTAAATAGCGGAAGCGGTAAGCATGTACATAGACTTGATCACATGGCCTTCACGAGACGGAACCATTCGAGGAATGGAGGAGATTGGTGGGAACTTTCGTACAAACCCACAAGGTATTTTGCCTTGTTATACACTCTTTTTATCCTTGTTCCTTGGAAAATGATGGCTAACTAAATGCTACTAAATGATTACAAATATTCATAAATAATAAACATATCCAATGGTCATTCACCGATTTGGAACAATTACAAGTTCCTGTTCACTACCACATTTCGTTCATTCTATGTCTCTCTCAAACATTCTATCAAACACTTGAGACTAGGTTTATGCATTTAATTAACCATTTTCCCGTGGTTTGGATTAATACTAATAGATTTTAATTCACTAAATCTGATCAAAAGCTGAAGTTTAGATCCAGAAGAAAATGACCTCTCGAAGATACCCAAGGATCACATCTTTTACGTTTTCTCAATTATACAACCGCTTAGCGATCGACGATTCAGCGTACGAAAAATCCCCAATATTTTCGTACTTGGAACAGAATTCTCAAACAAAAAACTCAATAAAACACATTGATATATCACAGGAATATCGAATTCATACAAATTAGTAGCAAAACTAAAGGAAAATAGAAAGAGATATAGCGAGCATCAGCTGAAATCGAAATTATCATATCTTTCTAGATATTTGAACAATCCATTAGGCGAGTCCTTACTGTGCTGTCCTCTCACCCATAGTTTGGCCCCTCTACTTAGCTTTCAATGTCTACGGCCGCCCTACGATTGCTTTGCATGCAACTACAATTCTATACGCAATTATATGGAGTCCACTGTAGTTGCGACTCAAGTAAATATGAAACTAAAGATATGTTTTGGTTGCAAAATTATTTTTGGCTAACTAAAATAATGTCCTTATCAGGTAACACTACTTGTAGTGAGAAGCGATCTTGCTCGAGAGATAAATAAGTGATTAACATAACCCCATTCGAAAAAAAACAATCTTTGAGGAAAGCAATGGGAACTTTAACATAATCAAGAAGGTGAATAATTTGAGGCTTCTCCAAAGGAATTTTAGCTGATAGAATTGATTGGTGGCAGCCTCTTGGACTCTCAAGTAGAAGGAGTACATTAACGCATCCTCTAGAAGGCCGAGAAAGAACTTCTAATAGTGAATGGTCTTTCTATCAGTGATCCTTCAATCTAGCTCTGAGAGAATATATCATAACAAATGCTAGTGGTAGATAACTAACTAGTGATCTGTTTTCGAGTTTCAAGGCATTCATCTGACCATACTTGGGTTTGAGATTCAAATGGAGAAAGTTGGGCTCAAGAAAATCTACTCAAAGTACAAAAGATCTCAAGATATCTTAAAAAACGTGATAGATTTAGTATAGAAATTTCTTCATATAAGTGAGGAATTTCAGAATTTATTCCTTGAAAAAAAGAAATATTGGAAAATTTAATGAAGAAACCATTGAGAAGCAAGAGCTATTAGTAACAAATTTGGGTGTGATGTAGTCTATTCTTTGAATATATCATGATTAACCTAATAGCACAAAATATTGATAAGAGAAGATACGAGATGAAGTTCTACAATTGTTTCTGTCAAATCTTTATATGCTTTAGCAATAGTTGTTTTGGTCTGGCATTTTTTCTCGATAGACCATTCAAGAGCAATTCATTCCATTGTTTAAAAAAAAATTGCAGAAAAATGACCATACCTAGATTAATATCAAAAACAATAATGATATTCTCCTAAACTTCATTTCTCCAATTCAGCGATTACTTAGTTATATAAACAAATAACATTGCAATACATTCATGAGGAAAAGAACATAATGTGTCACCAAAGGACATCATCAGTTGAAGGATCAATCTTATCAAAGTATGGCAAGCGACCATGCACAGTATCTTTGGATGAATTCCTGTTCGAGCTATCACCCATAGAACATGACCAAAATAAAAACGAACAAATTAAAAACCCAGTATTGAAAAATGGAAGTAAAAAAACTAGCAACCAAAATAAAAATACAATGCATTATGGTATACGGTATGGTTTCCTTTATAGGACATGTAGACACGAGGGCGGCCCTTCATTTCCGTGACTACGGCCTATCAGATCTCTCGAAAAGCGGAAGGCCGGATCGAGATGATCAAACTCGAAGTACAGAGACATAGTCATAGGCTTCACAACTTGAGTTATGGTCTGATTATAAGAGTGAAACGAGAGAAAAGAAGATTTTCGTCTTAATAAAATCAATGATTCTGGGTGATAAAAAAAAATACACACATAAGTATTAAGGTATTGACTAGTTTAGCTTCTGACCAGCGTTCACCCAGTAATCATGACGTTTTCAATAGTGGGCCCAGCCTTGCATTGAGAGTGCTCTGTCAATGCATTTGCATAGTTGGCCCGAGATTGGGGATTGACACATAAACATGCTAATGTTCTTTGTCCTCTTAAATCACCCGCTATCCATGAGTTGAGGGGGCGCTTGTCCATAACATCATTCAACAGCCAATGGTCAGTAGTAACTGGTAATGAGGTTGAGGATGAGGATGATGCTGATGATAACAGTGATGAGATGAGTTCTGGATGCTTCCTCAAATTACTCCTTCAATTTACCTTAAACTATAAAGTAGTTTCCTTATCCACCTTCATCGTGTAAGCAAGTTCTGCAAATTAAGAAGATTACATCATGCTCTGCTCTGCTAAGAAATTATAATAGTATAACTAACGCACTAATTAAGAAAATGGTACCTGGAGCAGTATAACCAAAAGTTCCTGCAAATGAAGTTCAATTAGATGAGGTAAGACTTTATAAGCTTTGGCAGGTGCTAGGAAGTGGAGCAGACTTCATATTACGAGATCTAACAGAACATTGTTCTTTGATTTATGTCTCGATGAATTCTTTGGAGGTGAGCAATCCCATAGTTTTCTAAGATAAACTTTAACCACCCCTTTCACAATGTTTAGCCTCACAATCCAATCAAGTTTTTCTGCTGCTTCTTTATCGTTGCTTAGAATGTTTCTCAAGCTCCCCTTTTCCATAAACTCATAAATAAAATGAGTTCGGCAAATGTTGAAGCCATAAGAAGCAATGATAGTGAATCCTTATACATGTTAGAGCATGAATCTATTTTTAGAAAGCCATTACAAATCAAATATATCTCTTTGTCATGATCGATGAGTAGTGAAGCTTTTCATTAACACCAAAATCATATTATTTACTTAATGTCGATGGAAATCAATAACTGAAAGATGGATTTAATTATAATTCTGGGAACATTAAATGAGATAATAAAAATTAAGCAACACATCTGATCATTAGTAAATATCCAGTAGTGCAGATGGATTATATACAGCAATATTTTGGCATATGAGAAGTACACACACCATATTGCTTCCTTTTTTTTTCAGAACAAGTTTTATATTTTCTTAGATTGGTTATGTAACAAGTTTGAAACTAAATTCAGGACAATAATATAATGCTGTGGTGGAGCACAACAAAAAACAGTATTAAGTAAATCAATTTAATGTAATAGACCTAATTATATATTATTTGCCCCCAGACAGCTATACATTGAAGACAAAACCCGATTAATCTCATAGAAGGTGAAAGAACAAAATACAAGGATGATGATCCTAAACGATAATACTTGCGCTCGGGTAGAATCTATGATTCGAGGATAAAGTGTCTATGGTAGAAAGATTTAAGCTTAAGAATGAGGTAGTAGATGTTTCTCTGATGTTAATTTCAAATAAGAGACCCCGAAGATAGAACATTAGAGCAAGCGCAGAATTTAAATAAATGGATCTAAGCTAATAGTGATACATGGATCATTTCAGGCCTTCAAAAAGGAAGTACAAGAAGGATTAGAAATCAAAGCGGCTGATATAGTGATAATGTTGATCTTTGATCAAATTTTCCATGGAATAAAGTACTCATTAAACTTTAGATAACATTGACCAAAAATTTAGAACCCGAGGAAAATAAAGTTAAGGCCAAATCTAGTCCTACTTTGACCAATCAAGGAAGCAGATGCATTAGATTAGCTTCAAAATTAATTGGATAATGGAGAAATTCAAGGAAAACTGTTCTATGTGTCATAAAAAACTATGCCTGATGATCTAATAGACAAATTCAGAAATATTTTAGCTAAATTTATAGGCAAAGTAATAGCATAAATTTTAATTAAATAAATAGCCAACCTTATAGGAATATGGAAGGATCTGTTGCAGTCAAGTGAAGGCTACTTGCGAGGAAATGCAACTTATTACAATCACGGTAAAGTGGAGAGCACATCTAAAAAGAGCAGGGCAATTTTATGAAAGTAGAGTAGATAACCAAAAAGGAAAGCGAAGATGAAAGTTCTAAAATGTTTGAGTTGACAAAGTTCATTGACAAGACAAGACATGCAAGATCTTGAGATGAAATGATCATTAAGAGCATATGTTGCTACATACCACTGACTAAGAGCCTTTCGAGAGATAAGTATGAGATTAACATAAAGCCCATTCACTAAGAAGAAAACAATCTTGAGAAGCAATAGGAACTTCAACATGTCGAAGAAGGTGAGAAATTGGGGCTTCTCCATAGATTGTGATAGTTGATTATTGTAACCTCTAAATCAAATGCAGTATGTTCAAGAGTTCGTGTATGATTTTTATCTGAAGATGCAAAGAAGCTCAAAAATTTCATTTGATAGATTTGATTATTATGCTCTGGACTCGAAATCAAATACATGTTCAGAATGTGTGTGTATGGACACTTTGCTCTGAAGATGCAAAGGGTGGAGTCCATTAACACATCCTGAACCTCTAATGTGAATAGTCTTTATATAAGTCCTTGATCATTTCTGAGAAATATATATTTAGTACTTATAATGGTAGATAACTAACTAGTGATGTGCTTTCGACATTTAGGCATTACATCAATAATGATCAGGATTCAAATGGAGAATGTGAAACAGAAAGTACTCAAAGCACAAAAGATCTCAGGCGGTGATGGTGAAGTAGATTTCACAGTATGGGAAATATTTCATATGAAGAGAGAATTTCCAAGAGTTTATTCGCCAGAAAAAAGAAATATTAGAAAATTTAATGAAAAACCATTGAAGCAGAGCTATTCAGAAAGATGGCTTTAAAATTTTGGGATGTTATGTACAGTGTCAATCTAAGATATATCTGCGGTGCTCCCCAATAACCTGAATCTTGATAAGGAATGTAGATGAATCCTGTAGCACAGCAATAGTTGTTTGATCATTTTCTCGGTAAGACCATTGAAGGATTCATTTCATTGTTTAAAAAAAAATTACAGAAAAATGATATACCACAGTTACAATATCAAAATATGTAGTATTCTCTACTTCATTTCTCAATTAATGAATTACTAAGTTATACAATAATAACATTAATCTTCTAACAAAAGGAAAAAAGAACATCACTATTGTGCCAAAGAACATCAATGGTTGAAGGATCAAGTCTCAAAGTGTGGCAGCGACCATGCACGAGTATCTTTGGATGAATTCCACAGTCAAACCTATCACCATAGAACATGAACAAAACATATAACGAACCAGATTAAAGCCCAAATGTTGAAAGATACAGTAAAAAAACTAGCAGCCAAAATGACACAATGCATTTTATGGAATACCAATATGGTTTTCCTTTATAGGACAATGTGAAAGCCTGAGGAGCGGCCACTTCATTTCCGGCTCCTAGAGGTAATAATGGGTTAGTCTCCTTCTCCTTTGTTAGAGGGTATGATCTTTTCAAGATTGTGGTGTACATTGAGGCCATTCTTAGTGAGACAATGCTCAGATGCGATTAACACCAAAAAAGTTTAAAATAATCTTCTTCATCATAGATATGCCGTAAATACATTCAATGACATTTTAATGTAGCATCAGTTATTTTGGTAATTATCTAACTGGGAAAATAAATTTTTGTTTAAACCAAAATGACTGTCTGGAAGTTGAGAATTTACATTTAAGTGAAAATCTTCACTAGAAATGACCACAATAAATTGAGCTCAAAATTAAAAATCCAACATTAGGCTTCTGGAGTTTGTTTAGAAAATTGAGCCAAAAATTTAAAATCTTGAAACTCAGCTCTCATCCTGAAAAACTTAACTTACTTATAAGATTCAATTTCTTCATTCTCTATTTCTCCTTTTCTCATAATCTAAAACTGTAACCTTGCATACAAGGGAGAAAGGAAGAGAAAGTGAGAGCAAAGAAACCGCTACAAACTATAAAGGTAGTAGTATGGATGCAATTACACGAGATTTTCAACTCCCATTTCACACAGTGTGTCGGGAGGCCAAGAGAGGGAAAGAAAAAGCAAACTTGAACAAAGAAAATAAGTAAAAGCCGAGAGGGTTAGAGAGCTTAAATTATGATGATTAGTGACTTAAAGTCAGAGGAAGAAAGTGAAATTAAAAACCCACAGGTACAGAAGACCTGAAAAATTATTTTTAATTTAAAAAAGTAAAAATATTAAATATGAGTGGGAATTAGTCCAGATATACGATCCAGAAGTCAAAATTTGGTAGAAAAGAGATTTGATCCGAAGACAAGAAAATAAACACTATAATAATTAAAATAAAACAAATTTAAAAATTTATTTTCTTTCACTTTTACCTCATATTTGTATTTTTATTCAAATTGATAAAATCCAACATATCATAAAAACAATGAATATGGTAGAAAATGGTGTATAAAAGTAGACTCCCTAAAAAATATGGTGTTAATGTTTTTTTTTACAATAGCATTAATTATAATATAGTAAATTGTTTCATTAGGACTCAGACTAGACACCTACCCTGTCATCTTGTCTGTTTTAAATATTTAAGACAGATTCTATCATATGAGTTAGGCATGATGGGCTGTTATTAAATCTGTATTGCAATATATGAGTGATTCTAAAAGGAAAAGTGAATTTAGAAAAATTAGAATTACATATTTGAATAAAATAAAATGTAAATTTTAGGTTTTTAGAATTTAAAAAAATTAATTTATTTTTAAAGGCATCAAATTGACAACTTATCTTGCATCATGCAATATTTTCTCAAACATTAAAGAAAATGAAAGTGAGAAGTTTCTCAAACTTTTCCCATTGCCCAAAGGTGTTTATTTAATATCTTGGAAACTTGATATTAACATTGTACCATATGATAATGTTTTTCGACTTGGAACTTATTTTCCATACAAACAAACAAACAAACAAACATACATACATACAACAGTAATTACATCTGAAACAGAGGTGTCTTCTTCTCTGTTCTGAATTCTCAGATTCTAACTGTTTGTTGCAGTGGTATTATTATCATCTTGCTCTGCATTTCACCTCAAGCTACTCAGTATGCTCGCCATTTTTGTTCCTCGTCTGGACTTTCATGATAAATATGCTCAATTTGGTTTAATGAGATAGTTATGTGGATTTAGAGCATCGGGGGAAGGTGGAATGTGATCCATTTCTATTAATTCTGGAAACCATTGTGTGGTGTCATGTTCTTTATCTTTGTTCACTTGGATTGGTCTCTGCATCAAATGCCCTGTCATCTCTTTGTATTCTTCAGCTGCATATATCTGCCAGTTAGTTTTGGCAATGTTGTTCACTTTTCTCATACATTCTAGAGTCTCTGGTTGGCAAAAACAATCCTCGAGAACGCCCAGGTGTTTCGACCCCCGGTATCCTATAGCCATATACCTGTGTCAAATTACAGAAGATGAATATTGAATATGAATGCAAATGTTTTGAAGAGCAATAGCAAACCAAAAAAAAAAAAAAAAAAGTTGATGAAACGACACGGCTGCGGGGATGAGTCTTTGCTTCCTGACCATGTAATATGTTGGTGATAAAAAGCGCCCACGTCTGGTATATGATTATCAGATCTATGGTTCAATATTGGCGGATCCCATCCAGGACATATTCATCATCAACTATCATCCCTTTAGCATGGACATAAATCATAAATGTGGTACTTACGAGCTAATCTGTGATGAAGAAAAAGAAAACAGAGACTCGATGGTGAATAATGGTAGAACATATATAACCTCGGATTTGAAATAATGGAACAAATGATTCTCGGGTTGATATGTCTACATGATAAATGCACCATCATTAAAACTAATTCCTTTTCATCGATTATTATAAAAGCTTATGAAAATATGATCTAAACAATAGAAGATGGGAAAAATAAAGGGTGGACTATGAAAGGCTAACAGGTGTAAATTCAAGATAGAGACATGATATTGAATAGGCACTACCTTTGCCAATTAAAAGAATAATTTTCTCATGTTTGGCTTTATCATGAAAAATGAGAAAATTAAGTATGGGCAGAAATTAATGAGTGAATTATGCCCTTCTCAAACTATTTAAATCATTATGTATAAATTAGATTAATTAAAGTGAGCTTGAGTAACACAAATAATTATTGACCTTAATATTTTTTTTCTTTTGCTTCTTTCCTTAAAACCAAACCTAGCCCAAACAAATATGTAGAGGGAAAGGCCAATATTACATAGAACAACAAATTACTAGCAACAAGAATAATAGGTTGAACCGTTGTTAATTTCCGCTCAATCCTTTTTTTTTCCTTTAATTTATGATTAAGTATGAAATATGGAGCATTATACTTCAACCACAATGATATACAATTCAACTTGGGTGGCCCTAATTAGATATTCAACCCATGATGAAATGTTTTTTTGGATGGAGAATACATGTAATAGTAAACTTTAACATCGGAAGGGAAAATGCCATGCAGATACACACGGTTCTCAGAAGAATTGCATGTTTGAAGAGGACTTTATGTAAATGAACTTTCACGCTTTCAGAGACAATAAAAGTTCAAATAATCCTGTGGGTGATGCGTATCAACAAGGCTTGCTTTATTAATAGCCTGCCCAATAATTTGGTACATCATACTCATTGTTTTGTCCTACTGATGGTAAAATTTGATAGCTTTAAGGATCAAAATAAGTGTTTCTCGTTTAAAAATTTGAGTAGGTGAGCTAGAGATAATATTGAAAAATATAGAGAAAAATATGTGAAGAGAAGTGATAGAAAGCCATATAGTCCCACAAACGCTTTCTAGGAGTCTAAATCAATGAGGAAAAAATAGATAAGAAAATCTTTGAGTCTAAGCCATTGAGAATTGCAATATTTGCAAAGAAAACAAAATATTATTAACCAATTAAATTTTTTACATGGCCATGATTGATACATCTCTAAGAAAATTGAAGTATATTAGGACTCTAATGACCTATTATGACTCTAATTCTAATTTGGTTTCCTAACTACTAAATCTTAATTTGAGTTCCAACTCTTAAGCCTAATTTGACTCAAACTATTAATCCCTAATTCAACTACGATTTAAACTAATAAATTCCCTACCTTAATGAATCGTTAAAGAATTTATCTTATATCTATGTTAAAGATTCATCCTCATCATAACATCATAAAAATAGAAAACAATATTTGAATGTTGTGACAGTGTTCAAAACATACGAGGATTGAGTCATCACCTATAATTCAACCATAGATAGCGCTTGATCCTTCTCACTCATGTTGCTTGTTGCCAAATTTTACCAAGGTCCTTGACTCACCTTGTTGTTGTGACACCATGTGTAAGACCCGAGAAATTCCAATTTCTGGAATAAGGGCAAAATCGTAATTTTGATTACAAAATTGTAATTACGGTTAAAAATCCGTAATTAATTCTCTAGATCTCGGATGATGAAACGGATTGTGCCGTTTAAGGTCGTCTACATGAAATCTAGTTAGCACGTAAATTCGCAATTTGCTGGGAGCGATTGATCGGCCCACGTTTTTCGAGACATCGCAGTTCGGGTCTGAAGTAAATCGATTTTCGATGCGACGAAAGGCACAAATAGCATGTACTCATGTACCATAAATGGTATGAGTAGAGAAATGATGAAAATGGACGGCCGAGATAGTGCCGAAAATCAAATCTGAGAAAGAGGGACATAATGGGTGACCATGAGAATTAATTAAGTGACTAAAGACAAAATAGCTAATAGTCCTTCCATCTCTTACATTAGGCAAGACCAAAAACATTAGAGGCCATTTTTTGATGCAGTAGCTTAGGTTTTGAGGATTTTTTGAGAGAGGTAGCTCTCTAAGATCCCGACGTCCGTCGTTGGCGGTCGACGGGCGAGAAAGGGAAAGCGTTCACAGCGGAGCGAGCTACGCGTGGACCCGAGTTTGCGAGTTTTGGCGCTCAAGATGGTTTTCACCCTACTTGCGTTTTATTCCATGCAAGTTTCCATGTTTGGTTGGTTTTGTGGCGAGGTTGATCGATCCAAAACTTGGGGCCAGAGATTGTTGGAATTTTCTTGAGATTTTCTCTAGTGGCCGTGACTGCCCAGAAAATTTGTGGGCTGTTTGGGTCTTTAATTCTGGAAATTTGGCATTTAAAATGCATGCTTGATATGAGAAAATGCCGGGAATGGGTGGTTGATGGGTCAAGAAACGGGGCCAGATTGTGAAGATTTTAGACATTCTTGGGCAGTCAGTGGGCATTGGGGGCCCCGAATTAGGTGTTTATATGGTAATTTATGGAAATAAATTATGCTGGTGTTTGAATGGGAAATGGGTAAGTCGGTTCCAAAGTGGCAAGATTGGACATGTGAAATTGCAGGTAGACTGACCTTTGGAGACTGGAGGCTGGTAAGCAGTCCGGGTTTATGAGAAATGGCCATAAAAGGTCCATGTGTTTTGGCATTGAACATGTGAAATGAATGGCAGTATGTGTAGAAATTAATTTGGAGGTTTGGTCGATCGAGGTATTAGGTTAATGCTTGAGTGTTAACACAATATTTTAATTATATGGAATTCAATTGTGTTGTAAGCCATTAGTGATTATTATGATTTGCTGAGTAGGCAAGTTGGGTGATGATTGATGTATTTGGGTATGTGTAATTGTAGTTTGATTGAAAATATCATGACATATTGTGTAAATGATTTTGAAAATGGCATAATGCATTTTCTATATACCTTTAGGTAACCTAGAGTTAGGTGTGAGTGCATGACAAGGTATTTTGTAAACGGATATGGATTTGCGAAAGGAATTTCACGGGATGATATTCGGGAGAATTGGAGTTGGGAGATGGAGCCCGACGGATCATTTAGGATGAGGACCATGGTTTGTTTCGAGAGCTCTGGCAATTCACCTCGGAGGGTAGTCCCATACTTTGCAGTGCTTCGGTAGTATATTTTCAAGAACAAAGTTTTGAAAATGATTATTTTTTCTCGCCACATGGCTTAGGCAAGTGTGGTGGTCGGTGAGGACTCGTGACATGGGGTGATCATGTAGACATTCAAGTAGGATCAATGTATTTACTTGAATTTGTATGTTTGCTGGAGCATTGCACTGCACTTGGGTGGTGAGTAGCCCACTTGGAAGATTCTCCTACTGAACTAGCCCACCCACGTCGTGGGACCCCCTTTATTTTTCGAGTCTGAGAAAGGCTCGAGGAGACAACTCATTTTGAGGTTGATTTTGAAGAAGCAGTTTGTGGCTTGATGGTTTGGACATAACATGTATTAGATTGTAGATTTTAATATATGTTTTGTATAAACAAAAAGTGTTATTAACTATTGGTCGCAGGGAATGGTGAGAGAATAGTTATGATAGTGATTTTATGAGTATTGGTTTATGAGCCCGAGAGGCATTTTACTCATGTTGGGATTATAATACATATATTGGATTGTTTAGGTAGGATATGCGAGTTATGTATTTGGTGAAACTCCCAGGTACAAAGGGACTGCACTTGGGTGCTCTAAAGTGGCATCAGATAACCCAGGCCTCCACTTGTATTCCTTGAGGTTATTGGGTGATCAAACGGACCCGTTTTGGGCGTCACACCATGAATATGAATGAAATCCTTTGTTCGGTTGTTTTTCACAGTTGTATTAGCTTATGGATTGAACCAACTTAGATCACCTATATTCTCTTGATAGACTCATTTACAGTTCCATCTTTATTGTATTCCCACTTGTTCTATCTTTGTTCGGATAAACTTATTTTTTCAAACACGTTGTTTCTTAACGGTCCGACATTATGTACCATAGGCATAACCGTTCTGACTCATCGATCAAATTTTCCATGTAGTATGAAAGGCCTTCGTGATACAAGAAATACTTCAAATTTGCTTCTACGGTTCATTCATTGTATTTGCAAGATGGAGAGAAATCCTCCTTGATCTTCACTCATTATGGATAATTAATTAATACGTGATACTTGAGAAACCATCACTACGTATTTTAAGCGATAAAAATTTCCACGAGTCTCATCCTTACTTGAAACTACTGTAAAACTCAAGTATCTATCTGATAGTTATAACTTAGGGATTAATATTTCTTGCTAACTAATTAAGCAAATATAATGACACACTACAAACTTTGTGATGCACATTCCTTGAATATACCCGGTAACTTGCGTGATGATCGATATAAAGTAAAGTCAATAGTCGGGTTCATTTGTCGTCCTCCAACATTTGTCATACTTCTTACAGGACTCATTGCTCCGGCTTTGATCACATATTATCAAACCTCTCTCTTCGCAGCCAGTACATTGTTCCTTAGAAATCCCTTGCATGCATCCCTCGATGTCAATAAGCACTACATGGAAATCTTTCTTATCGTTCAAATTTCTCTTTAATTTATCCAAAGAAAATAGCTTCATGGTGTATTTCCTTAGGGAAACACTCCAAGTACAAACTTGATCTAGCATTACACATAAAGTTTGCTTAAAATCCTCCTCAAAGTTCATAACATAACTTGTAAAGCTTAACATCATGATAATTTGTGGAGCTTTATATTAGGCATCTTCTTCTTGCCATATTATGTTTCGAAAGTGCTTTTATCTGTCTTCGCAGTTAAGATTGCTTGTTAAACAAATTAGTCCACATACACCGCTAAAAAAATCCATGTTCTAGAACCTTCCATATTCTCATCTTCATGATTTTAGACTTCCTATCTCCCTTGTAATCACTAACTCCGACCTAAACTAAAAATTCTATGATCTACTTCTAATGCAATTGGATAGTGCACTCATCTTCTGCTCATCTTCCTATTACAACCACTTAGACCAGACTCCTTTCTTAAAGCTATTTGTCAAGGGAGGGAACCCAGTGGTTATAAACCACAAGGCAAGCGTGCTTAACGTATGGGACTCATAATGGGTCATAACAATCCATCCCCCTTTCAAAACCGCCGTCAGCAATTTAGTGAACTCCTTGAACCCCAGATAATAGCCCTCCCACAACACTATAGTGACTTCGCGGACCCCACGGGTAGTAGCCCTCCCACAATTTCGAGACGAGGGTCATCCCCAAGGAATGAACCACTCTGCCTGCTATTCTGACCACTTGAGTAGAGCTCACCCTTAAAAGCTAGTTGTCAAGGGAGGGAGGAGAAGTGGTTATAAACCCACAAAATCAAGCAGTAACTTAGCGATTTGGGACTCATAATGGGTCATAACACTTTCATACCTATCTTACCATATAAATCATCACAGGCCACAAATTTTACTTCAATTCTTATTTTTGTAGCCTTCTTCAAGATAGTGAATAATTTCTTAACTTCCATCTTATCTGATGCTACATTCTTTTCTTAACATTTTCCTGCTGCAAATCTTCCATTCCACCAACAATTTTATCTAAACCTCACAACTTTGCAACCTCTTGGAAAAATTGTCTATGCATTCCCTAAGCCATGAAACTTTACCTTTTATCTTATGATTTTAGATTCTATTTTACATGTTTTGTGATTAAATGTTGAGACTACTTTATTCATAAAACTTTCCTTTGATCATATTAGGTTGTCTCAAATCCACTCTTGATGAAGATTTTACTCCAGGTGACAAGTTTAAAAAGATTATCTGCAGAAGTTTGTATAAAAAATAAATAAATAAAGGATGTTTTCATGTTACGTTGGGAGTTGAGGCTTGGATCGACCTTTACCCTTAGACATAACTTTCTAACTTAGATTAAGTAAAATCGACTAATAATGCATAGGTGCGGATCCACCGAAATATGAAATGAAAAAACAAAGTAAGTCATGCCAAGTTAGAAAAATATCAACCCACATCCTCGAATCTTTGGGGTAGAGGAATAACTACAATACATGAGAAAGGATGTTTGTTTAACACGCCAAAGAATTTCTTGCACGCGGCACTACTTGGAACACCTTCGGCCACATCGGGTATCACTATATAGACACGAAATGTTATGTGCACTGATTTTGCTACAAGTAGCAAGGCGGTTCTATACAGTGATTATCTTTGCTCACCTGAATAGAATGTAGAATTAGAAAACATAGAAGAGAATGAACTCTTTAAAAGCATGAATTAGAAACAAAGATTTGAAGGAAATTTTAAATAAGCATCTATTGACTTCAGAGAGAGTGTAAGAATACACCTAATTATTATAATCACGTGAAAATAGAAGAAACGAGGAAGAAAAAGAAGGAAATATTATTTACATGTCTTAATCTTGAGAATTTTGATGGTAAAATGAAAATAGCAACCCAAAATCCGAATTTTTGTAAAGAAAAAAACCAGCTCAAATAAATCTTCATGCACATAGTTTTAAGGTCTGAGGCACAGGCATAAAAGCCTCCTCGGGCCAGGCGCTAAGCACGACCTGGTATAGCTTGAGTGAAGTGAAATGTGACCTCAAATGCACATTATTTTTATAAAATATGATTCAAATCTAATTGAATTAAAAAAAAAATTAACATTCCTAACATTTAAAAGAAACATTCAATATAAAAGGTAAAGAAATTATATGAATATTAATATATACTAATTAGAATTTCAAGAGTAAAGTGTTCAAAAAGGAAATTAAAGTCTGAGTGCGCCTTTTAAAGCGTGTTCATGCATTCAGTATTATCATATGATAGTTTTCATGTATCTCTACTCGAACAATGTGAGAAGAGATTTCATCCAAAGCTTATCATATTAGGTTGTCCATTGTGCACACCAAGCTAATAACTTCTAAAAATTTGGATCATGCCCACACGTGGAGAAACAGATCTATGGACCATAGATTACAAATAAATGACCCCATGATGCATGTAGAGCACATAGCCATCTCGAATGCGGCCCCATACTCACATGAAGAGATGGGAATCGTCGGCCAGGACATAGATATATGATTAGGAGATGAACGAACAAGAAACTTAGGTGAGACAAAATTGGGATTCTGTAACCAAAGCTCCTAATATCTTGTTAAGGTAATTTGACAAAGTGGAAGCCCAATGCATATCAAGCTAACGCAGGTTATATTAGCAAGTAGACGGATACTTGAATTATTCTTTAGGGACTTCAAGCGGTAAAATAGATAACATTTAAAATAAATATCAAGATAATAAAATCACCTTCATGTTTTTACCGAGTTTAAATTTGGTGGTACCGAATGTCTGATTGTGCGGCAAACTGCGACCAGTTGATGAAATTGGCAGGATAGTGACAAGGCCAGACAATCATCACTTCCCTTACCTGCATTTTTTGTATGATGACGTTAATATCTGGATCCGAAAATCTTGGTTCTCTATGTAAACGAGTGTTCTTGCCCGATCTTATAGCTTTCACATAGCGACATGTATGCTCTTATCTATTTTGATTCTTTCCAAAAAACAAGATTACTTAAGCAGGGGTGATAGAAAAAGCCATTTTACTAGTATAAAGTCAACTAACATAAACCTAGTGGAATTAATTTAGTGGATCTGGAACTCACGGAATTAACAAGAGTTGCACATAAGTGTAGTCCTAACACATGCCTCGACATCTAAACAAACTGGGAATCCTCACATATCACCGAATCAGTGGCCAAATACCTAGTCTGAGTAGAAACCATCGAATCATGATCTTTTGTTTTCCATCTCCAAATAGGTAATATGAGTAAAGTAATTGATCTTCAAAATAACTTTGTGTTTTGCTTTTGCATGTCAGTTCTGGATCATCTTCGGTAATGCTTAGCGGAAAGCATGATCACGGTAGGTCGCGGGAGAGTGATTATCGATGTGTGACCTTTTAAGCTTTGAGAAATCGCACCATTTTCTTTGCTTTCTCCATCTTTGTTAGAAGTTAGTGATTTGTATTATATGTAGCGGGACCCTCGACTTTAAAGTGTAAATCAGCCATGGTTGCCTCGGACCACGGGCACGAGGCGTACATATTACCGAAACACAATGGTCGAAAACAATGTATTGGAATATAATTTCCTTTGTCATTAACTCCCCGAACACCTTTTTCATCGGAAGAAAACTAAGACATGAAAAGCGAAGTAGCATTTAGGGATACATGATGAGCAGTCAATGCTAAAGATATCGGGATCGCACGACTTGGGCATTTACTTTTTTTTTTTTTTTTTTTTTTTTTTGTCCAGTTTTCTATAAGCAGAGAGGAAGCCTATGAAATAAAGCATCCAAAAAGTCTACTAATTATTAGGCTTGATCATCAGTTTGAAGTGATGGCATAAAATGCATGCCTTGCATGTATTTGCGTTCATTGATTATCAAATTGAATAATTATTTGACTCATCAGTTGAATCAACTAGAGGATTCCATTGCGAGGTAGTCTTGATCTAATTACAATCTTTTGCCAAAACTCATAAAATAACTGCTTGAACTTGTTTCACAGCTTCGAATATGAATTACAACTATAGGTCTTTGTATGTAGTTTCAACGTTCAAAACTACAACACGATAAATGACTTCTAAACATCATTCATAGTGATGTTCGGGGCTTCACATCTCTATCTTATCTTGGTTTAAATGATTTGTAGGTTTATCCATGATTGCACACGTACCACATGGATTTACTTGCTAGACAAAAATCGACTACCTCCATCCAAAAATTTTCATAAATAGTTGCAACTCATTTTCAAACAAAATACAAGTTTTCCAGAGTTGCTAATGGAAAGAGTATTCCAAATTCAATTTACTGACTTATATTCTTGAAAATGGCAACATATATTTTTCTTTGTGCAATAACATACCTTACCAAAATGAAATTGGCCAAAGAAGAATTAACATCTTTAGAAACGAGGGAAGAGCTCTAATGTTGCAAAAACATCCAAAGTCCATTTTGAACCATCGTGCTATAACAACCACATTTGATTGAGTAGCCTTAAAGATTCTAGATATAAAAACTCCCGATTGATATCTTTGAAGGCTATGATTCCTTTGGATCTTCTCTACTAAAATATTTGAGTATGTTGCTTATGTTCATGTACAAAGTAAAAGAGAGGTCAATTGTATCTAAGAGCTCTTATCACGTATGTTCTTTGATTATTCTCCAACTCTGTAAAGGTTTGAGTATTTTCACCCTCCAATCAAGAAAAATATATCACGGTAGGTGTTAAATCTTTGAGAACCTTACATTTGTGGACAACTCTTTGAGGAGAATTCAGGAGTTAAGAATTTGACACATCATTTGTATCCCAACTAAAGTCCAATTTACTCCTATAAATAATCTCATCAATGACCCTAAAATTGGGCCTATAACTCATAGAATGATGTTAGTAACAAAATGAATGAAGTTGTTGAATTCTATAAACTCCCTTGGTATACTCCAGAAGAAGAGAGGGAGAGAATGTTCTAAATCTATGATGAGGACATGAGGATGGTTGCTATATAAATAGGTGAGTCAAGGATTCTATTTGTATGATGTAAGAGAGGAACAAAGATAAAGTTTACATAACGAAAAATTAAATTAAAGAAAAAAAAAGAAAGCAAGAAGATACAACAAAAAGGGAGACAAACCTTAGTCTGGAGCCTTCTACATAATTAGGCGAGACTGGGACGTGACTTCAATTTTGAAGAAGGCTTAGGATTATTCTCCCTCTCTCTTTTAATCTACAAATTATTTCTTCCCATTCCCTCTACCGTCTTTGTTTTAAATATGAAAAGACACTTGGGATGTAGATGAAAGAGAGTTTTATAACTAGTTTTATAAAAAAAAAAGATTTTGAGAGTGAGATTTATACAATATGATTTGAGAAAATACAAGCATTAGCTTTAGTGTAATGGTTAAGCTTTGCTTTCAAGGGACATCCTTAGTTACAAGTTTCAATCCCTTAGGCATTGGACATAAGGAAATTTTCATTTACAATTTTAGGGCTTATATGCTAACTCCTTTCTTTCCTTCTACAAGTCTCATCATTGAGTGCCAACATATGCAATAATTAAAAAAACTAGTACTATTAATATCGATTCGTTTTTTGATTTGTTGATTAACGCTTATCTTTTCTCTAAGAAATATGAAGTTTATTAGGATTCCAATGATCTTTTATGATTCTAATTCTAATTATGTTATAATCTAATCGACTAATCCTAATCGTTAAATAGTGATCCTACTTTAATGTAACTCATACTAACTCTAATTTAGTTCCAACTAATATTAATTCCAATTAAGTTTATCCATATCTTTTCTTTCCTTTCTTGAATATAATTTACTATATTTTCCTAATCATCCTACCTTTTTTCTAATTGTCAATTCCCATCTCCAAAGAAAGGTATTATTTCGATCCTTCATCTCAATTAAATTCTTTAAAGTCTAGACTTGGATTATCATTGCCAATAGGAACGATTATTTAGAGCCCTTGTACTTAAATATCCCTAGCCTACTTGTCTCTCTGGAAGTCGTATTATTGTACATTTTGATTTGTCATGAAATAATAATAATAATAATAATAATAATAATAATAATAATAATAATAAATCGACCACGAAAATGTACAAGAAACTCTAGGAAATCTAAATATGGAAACATTGTGTTTGTGGAAATGAGGCACTCCATAAGAGTGAAAGATGGGAAGTGGACGATTTGCCTAGTGGAAAGAAACGTGGGAAGCAAATGGGTTTGAGTCCCATATAAAACCAATAGCTCTATTGAGAGATGCAGATGAAGTAGTAGCTAAGGAAAAAACTCAAATTTTCAGTAATGGTTATCAATTTGCTCGATGACTAAGATGAATTCAATTACAATCCTTTTATCTCTAGCTAATTTGTTAGGAACTTATTCCTATTCGATATTAAATTCACTTTTTTCATGTGGAAGTTAGAGGAGGAAGTGTATATGGATTTTAAATAGGAGATTCAACAAGAAGAGGGTGTGTGCAAACTAGAAAATCATTTATGGTCCCCAGGGCTTGGTTTAAGCCATTTACTAAGTCATTAAATGGCTTTTCGAAAACCAAGGAGGCCGCACTATATTTCAAATGCACCATTCATGAAAATGAACAATTCCCATTGTCTATGACTTGATATAATTGTTCTGATTTGTTTAAGGGAAATTCCAAGTTTAAAGATACACTTGATAGAAGAATTTGAGATAAAAGGTGTGGGGACCCTGAGATATTTTCTTAGCATGGAAGAAGCAAGAACCAAGTGATGAATACACATTTGAGTAATAATTATAGTAGAATTTAGCACATCTAAATCACAAGTTACCCACAATTGGCATAAGGATAGGTACTTTTAATATCTTCTATGTTTTTAGACTTGTGCGGGTCTTTGAGAGTCTAGAAACGTAAGTGTGCAAGGATGTATGTCAGGAAGCCAATATGAAGCAGTAAGGATAGAGGCTGAGACAATTGAGTGGAAGTCCTGGGAGACTCACCCAGGAAATACCGGGAAGCTCAGAGGGACAGTGTTGCCAGTCTGGCCACATTGTCTGGGTCACAACTTGCATAAAAAGTGGTAGTGGGCACGTGTGCAGAGTCTGACCCACATTGTCTGGTCTGACTTGCATAAAATTGACCGGTGGCGAAATTGTGCAGGTGCATCACTAACATGTCTGGGTACAAGCTATGGAGTGCGAGATTGGAGCGAGTCGATCGATCTGCGAGGGCAACATTCACAATGTGAACCAAAATGGAAAATCCATTTAGGAAAGTATAAAAGCAAGAGGACACAAGTAATAGGTTTTGACTTCTAGGGTTTAGGTTTTGAAAAGGAGAAGAGTTTTCTCTCCATTTTTGAGTTGGAACTTATAGATCGGATTTAAGATTTCCTTTCTATTGGAAGTTTTTTAGATTCAGCGTTTATGACTCTTTCGACATAAATACTTATCTTGCTTTAAATCCTAATATCTCTTATTCATCCGTCGGTTCTAGTGGTCGATTCCAAAAGGTCTTTATTTTTATAGATTAATCGCTCTTTAATTATAATTGTTCTTATAAGTTTTATGGAGTTCTAAACCCTTACTGCTGGGAATCCACGGAAGCTTACATGAACCAAGGTACTGGTCCCTCAATTCCTCTTTTGATCTTCAATGGATTGTGTAATATTAATACTTGGCAGAAAGTTGTAATCCCTTAGTTGGGCATATTCTTGATAGCGTGTTAACGAGGTATCCTGTTGCAGTTGTGTATTTATGAATGCAAGCAAAGGGTTCGTAGTAGTGAGAATAAGTGTAGTATTACTCGATCATCTTTATTTTCCAAAGAGCATACAGATAAATCCTCTCCATCAAAGACCGTTTATCGATGGTTCTGAATGAGTTTATAAAACGAAGTGGGACTTACATGATGGGAGTGAGTGGAACCTAAAAATCTGACAATTGTCTTTCTATTTTAAGCTATTCAAACGATCAACCATTCAGTCAACCCAAACCTAGCCTTACAATTCTCTTAAATCATGCCCTTATTGGAGAAATAGCTCCTGACTGGTCGATGAAATTGGGCCGCTCCACAACAGGAGGTGACTGTGGATTCCCACGATTGCAAATATAGTAGCGTATAATTCCTACGCTTGGGAATAGAATTCGGCACACGAATAAAGGACGAAGCACCAAGCATTGCATGACTGTTTGCAAAGAAAGCATGTATTTAATCTCATGAAATAAACTAAGATAACAAGATACCGGCTTGATGTTCACATACGGTCGACCCGCAAAAAGCAGGGAAGAAAATTTAGGGAGATTCAATAGACGAGGGTGGGCGTCAAAGACATGTAGAAGGCTTATTTCAAACTCGATAGACATAGCCTATACTATGAAGTATTGTCGATAACCGCCTCTGGACTAAGTTTTATGCAGACGATTGAAGGATTCTTAAGCTACCTTAAAGCCACAGTAAGAAGTCTTCTTCTTTTTCTTTTTCTTTTTTTTTTTTTAGGGAAGAGCAGGCCGTCGCTACAATGGAAGTTTATATGGTGCAATTTGGGAATTGATTGATCCATGACGAAGATCAACTATAGGTTATGGTATATAGTTTGGAACATCGATGTAATTAAGAAATAGCAGCAAGGGTATGGATTTGAGCTACAAAGTAAACATCGAAATTATTTGGATAAAAAAAAGTTAATATGCAAAATCAACGGGCATTTGTGCACCTTATCTCCTTTATTCTTAAAAATATTTTAAAAATAAAATTTTATTGCATATGTAATATTTTAGTTTAATTATTTCTCATATCTATATAATCGATGCTTTAAAACAATTAAGGAAACAAGAAGACTAAATTAAAATAAATCAAAAAAATTATCTAAAAATACATTATTTTATACATTCTTTCCTTTTTCCTCCCTTCTATTGTAACGACCCGTACCAAATAATACGAGTTTGACCAAGTTTGACAAAGTTGACCAAGTTGATCAAGTTTGAATTTTTCGAGGAGGAATAGTTTTAGGTTAACTAAGACACCATTTCGTAGGCCTCGTCGTCTGAGGTTCATAGACGGGCGGAGGCGCCTGCAATCCAGGCTTACGGATAAAGTTACGGCCATTAGAAGTTCTTGAGTAGCACTTTATCGGTGTCAAGTTACATGCAGGTTTTACGGCGACCCTAGACCTATATAAACATAGCTTGTGATACGAATAGAAAACCACACAGCCCAACAACACTTGAGCTCCCAGAAACCTAAGAAAACTCTCGAACCGGGAACTGCTTTGGTAGAGTAGCAACCTCATGGCCAGAGTGATGAGAAATCGGACAGAGACGGTACCCTTAGGCCGGGTTGCGGCCTGCAGCGTGGGACCACCAGGTGCGCCACCGCCCGGACGATCTGCGAGCAGTAAAGTTCTGACCCGGCCGCCGTGGACCTTAGGGATGCGTAGGCGAACACGTGGTGCACGGATTTTCACCCGAGTTTGTGTGATTAAATCCATTTGACCATAGACCACCATGCTCCTTTCCACCATTTTTGGACCTTACGAACTCATCATTAGTCAGTTTCCAATTCATGCAGGCAGGAAGTTCTGTACCAGAAAACGAAATCGGTAGAAGTTAGATGGGTTTCGGCCACCACAGCAACTATTGGACCAAGGTAATCGTACTACTGTGTTCTTGGTCTCTTGGGCTTTCTGTTGATATATGGTTTGTAAATTTTAGACGTCGTTTGGTTAGTTTTCCATTTTTAGGTTGTTTAATTGATCTGAAGTCGAATTTGAAATAAGTCTGGAGTTAGTCCAAATTTAATAAAGTGAAGTTGTATTAGTGAAATTGGATGTTTTTAGGAATTATTGGACTGTTCAATTTGAGAAATTAGCTCAGTGAAAAGCGATTTGGGTATCGGGCACATGGGAACATATTTGTGTGGTGGACTGTCAGTCAATTTGGATGGTTTTTTCATAGTTCGCGGTTATTCC
Organism: Tetrastigma voinierianum; assembly: GCA_016808115.1. NCBI lineage: Eukaryota > Viridiplantae > Streptophyta > Magnoliopsida > Vitales > Vitaceae > Tetrastigma > Tetrastigma voinierianum. Next base: position 101,010 of record JAEQBH010004311.1, on the reverse strand, counting down.
TAAGCCGGGGCTCTGGGTTTTGATTGGATCTTAGAAGGCTGGCGGAATTTTGTATCTATATTATAGGCACTCACGCCCAGAGGCGGAGCGATCTACGGGAGCGAGGCGCGTCTATGGTCGATTAGTGGTTTTTAATACTTTTAAATGATTTGGGATATTAATAATCGATATAATATTATGATTGCTCTTTTATATCTTGTTTTTGATCAGATGGTTGGTTGCATTCAAACATGATTTTTCGGTTTCATATAAAACAAGTTATCATTCATGTGAATTTGTCAACATTTTAACTATTTGAAAGTTTTACTGTGTTCGTGGATGAGTCGGTGGTGTTGTGATATTTTGGGTACATGGATTGAGGTTGTAAACTATCTTGAAAAACTATTGTAAAAGAAAAATGGGTGGATCTTGAGATTTTGTGGGTATTTGACTACGATCACGGTATTGTTGGGAAAGGTACATGTGAGAATGAAAGCTGGTTTATTAGCGGATTTGCCACGTTGCTAGTGAAGTCGGTTTGATACCGGCGGTTTAGGTAATACAGGTTTTACTGCGGTCTTAGTGAGTCGGTTTGATCCGACGGTTGGGTGATACGGGTTTTACCACGGTGACGTGAGGTCGGTTTTGACCCAAACGGTTTAGTGTCCCAGGTTTGCCACGGTGGCGTGAGTCGGTTTGACCCGAAGCCGGTTTGGTATTTTGGGTTTTGCCGTGACGTGGTGGTTTACCAGCGGTTTGAGATGAAATTATGTAGTGGTACAACGTTAGTTTATGTGGTATAGATTTGATTTTCTAAATGTGGTATAACTATTTTAATACTCATGGTTTGGTGTGTGGTTCTTTTATACTTCAGTGACTATACATGTTTGTGCTTGGCTTTATGTTGTGTACAGTTCAGATTATGTTTTCTTAACATTGGGACGGCTAATTTGTTGAGCATGATCTGCATATGTTGGACTTGGGGTAAAAGTTGGGTTTTGTGAAATGTTTCTAAACGGGGAACTTTACAAAGAGTGAACGGAAGGTTTTGAGAGAAGAAATCTTTGAAATTTAAAAATGTTAATTTCCTTATAAACTATGCCACTCACTGAGATTTATTATCTCACATTATTGTTTAAATACATTCCCTGAAGTCAGAGACGTTCATTAGGGCCACACGCGCAGTTCAACACCGCTTTATCTGCGACAACTGCAGTACTCTATCCCACCTATATGTCCTTGTTTTGTTGGATCTATTTAATCTCATTTGTAACCATAAATTCATAAATACTCTTAGAATGCTCTGACATTAGTATTAAACTCATTGAGTTATTTTATATGATGTGGTTATATTTTTGTAGATAGGTCGATTAGGTGGATTTATCTATATGTTGAGGTATTATAGTGCTCTGGGTATTTGCACTTCTCTTTTAAATTGGGGCCCCTTTATGCATTCCCAGAGATTGTACAATGGACTCTTAGTGGGGGATACAAGGAGTATTGTACTGAAGGTATCTGGGTAGTCTGTCGACTTAGTACTGACTCTGAGTTACCGAATTCGCGGGGTTATACATTGATGTGCAACTCATCCCGGTCTTTGTATACCTTCCTAACCTTATCCTTGAAATTGATTATGTTCCATTTATTCATGGAATATAGTTCTTCTTCGAGGATGGCATAGAGTTGTGTATAGACTACGAGAAAGTTGATCGGTCACTCTTAGTAACAGTATCCTTGCCTCGGATTGATGACCTGTTGATCAGCTCCCGGGGTGCAAGAGTGTTCTTCAGTTGGCTTGAGGTCAGTGCATCAGTGGGATTTAGAGATCAAGCATTCCCAGGCGGGATTAAGACGAGATATGGGCGTTATGAGTTTCTAGTGATGTCTTCGGACTCACCCGATGCCCAGCTTTCATGGATTTAATGAGCAAGATGCTTAGTCCATACTTAGATCGGATTGTCATTGTCTTCATCGACGATATCTAGTGTACTCGAGAAGCGAGTTGGAACATGAGAGACATTTGGGTTTGGTGTTACAGACTTTAAGGCAATACCAGTTGTATGCCAAGTTCAGCAAATGAGAATTTTGGTTGGGTCGAGTGGGGTTCTCGGACATGTAGTTTATCTTTGATGGCATTCATGGATCTCGAGAAAATAGAAGCGGTGGCAAATTAGGAGCAACCTGACTACGATGTGAAGTGCGGAGTTCCCTAGGATTAGCGGGAGTATTCTGTGAGTTCATAGAAAGGTTCAAATCGCGAGGACCACTTCATTGTTTGACTAGGAAAAGGGTGGGCCAAAGGTAAGGTTGTTGGTTTGATTCTTGTAAAATGGTTCTTTTCTAGGGTTTGGTTGGAGATTTCTCCTTCTAGGTGAAAGATCTGGGAGGTAGACCTAATCTTCCAGTTATTGTAGTTGAGGTTTGTATAAGAGGATCCGTTATGGATTACTCTCTTTTTTGAGTTGGATTTCATCCCCATTGGGTGATTAGATTACCTGGGTTGGGCCACTGGGTCTTATTTAAGATGTGTTTTGGAAGATGTTTCGGGTTGAATAAGTGGCTTTGTTGTGTGTTTTGATGTATTAGTTGTTGGATTGCTGAAACATACTTGGAAAAAGAGTGAGGAAAAATCATAAATTCTTGCATTTTGTGGGCTGATTTACATTATGGCAGTCATTAGTGTTTGACCTCAACAATCATTTGTCTATTGGGTGATCCCGGTTGGAAAGAACCTCGCACTTTAATATCTTCAAATGTTAATATGGAATGGGTAAAGTGATTTTGTTGAGTGCGTTGTTTGTAACCCCAGCCATGGAGTGTTGAATGTTGAGTCTAGTAAGTGTAGAGAGAAATTAAACTTGGGGGATCAAGGTTTATATTGATATAGGATCTGTGAATTGAGTGGTGATACGTGTAGGCCTTGATGAGTCTATGTGACACAGTTATTGTGAGAGGCTAGGGAATCTTATGACTTGTTGTTGCGGACCAGCAGGTAGCCTCGGGTTTTACTTCCTTAAGGAGACTTGCGGACATTTGAATCTAAGGAAAGTAGGGGATCACTTATAGCCTTCTCCTGCTTATCACAATGGTTTGATGTTGTGAATTATTTCATTCAGTGCTTTATTGTGTGAGGTCGAGCTTATGTAGTGGACACGGGACGATGACTAGTTCCTAGGTTGTAGTCGCAGAAAGGTCACAGATATACCGGATGTGGGCATATCCCTTGGTGGTAAGTCCCAACAATTTGTCGTTGCTCTGGGATGATTGTAGTCCTTGGGTGAAAGCCTAAAGTCAACGATGAGGGTTGTGATGGTGGTAATATTGGTCATGTGTTTCCATCGTCAGCTTTATTATCTGTAAAATGCTCATGTTTTGAGATGTCTTGAATTAATATGGTGAAATGTTTTGTGACATGGCTTCTTAGAGTTCACTCTTGGTACATCAAATACATTACAATTGTTTCCCTCCACCTTCGATGTAGGTAAGGAGATAATGCGTGACATGAAAGTTAGACTATAGGGTTTTTGAGTATGGAAAGATTTTATACCAACCTTAAGCATTGGTGGTTGAGCATACGTTTTGATGAATATTTAGGGTTATGTGGTGGATATTCCTAAGGGATCTTGAGTTTGAGGTCGAAATCGAGTATTCTTAAAACTCTCTCCTTAGAAGGGCGTGGTACGTTTTTGACGAGGGAAGTGGTCTGTACATTGGACTCTTACGAGATTGTTGTTGAGAGGGTAGGTCAGGTGGCTATAGATTAGACTTCTGGGAGGAGCTTTCTGAAGTCCATGTGTGTTCAGCATCTCCATACTCACATAAGTATATTCAGGATCCACTCACATGTGTTGGGAGACCTGGGGTGAGGCGAGGATGACATCCTATGAGGAACCACAGCCGGTCTTGGTGGGTAGAAAGAGAAGGAGCCGCCTTGAGACAATATCCTTAGTGAAGGTCCTTTGGAGGAACCACCTAGTCGAGGGCGACTTGGGAGCGGGGAAGACGAAGTGCGGGCAGTACCCTCACCTCTTCCATGACCACCGAAGTACGAATTTCGGGCGAAATTTTCTTTAAGGGGGGTAGGTTGTAACGACCCGTACCAAATAATACGAGTTTGACCAAGTTTGACCAAGTTTGACCAAGTTGACCAAGTTTGACTTTTTCGAGGAGGAATAGTTTTAGGTTAACTAAGACACCATTTCGTAGGCCTCGTCGATACGAGTTCATAGGCCAGGCGGGCGTCCTGTCAGACTTACGGATAAAGAGATTCTGACCGTTAGAAGTTAAATAGTAGCACTTTGCTCCGGTGTCTAAGTTATATGCAGGATTTTTACGGCGACCTAGACCCTATATAAACATAGCTTGTGATACCAAATGAAAAGCCACTTCCAAAAACAACACTTGAGCTCCAAAACCACAGAAAACTCAAGCGGGAACACCTTTTGGCGGTAGCGACTGGCAGTGTCGGACCGAGACGAGTACACCGTTGGATTCGCGTACACAAGCCGGACCACCAGGTGCGCCACCGGCCGGTTGATACCCGGCTAGTAAAATTTCTGACCTTGACGCCCGCCGGGCCTTCGGAATCTGGCCGGCGAACCGGCCAGCTGGCTGCCGTTTTCACACGAGTTTTGTGATTTCCGGCCATTTCCGGCCACTTCCAGGCCACCCATAGCTCCTTTCCACCATTTTGGACCTTTTGAACTCATCTACGTGGTCCTTTTGCGGATTCATACCCAGGTTTGGAAGTTACATTGGCTTAATCGGCCCGGAAGCTTAGATCCCGGGTTCAGAGCCACCGTAGCTATTTGGAATAAGGTAATGGGTACCAATGAGTTCCTGGTCTCTTGGGCTTTCCATTGATATCGTAGGTTTTGTGAAGTGCTGGACATCGTTTGGTTGGAGTTTTCCATTTTTAGGTTGTTTCGGGTAATTCACAGGAAAGTCGAATTTGTGAAATAGAGTCTGGAGTTGGTCAAATTTGGAAAAATTGAAGTTGTATTAGTGAAATTGGATGTTTTTAGGAATTATTAGACCAGATTCGATTTTGAGAAATTAGCTCCAGAGTGAAAAGCCCAATTTTGGAGTATCGGGCTTTATGGGGCAGCCTGTTGTGTAGTGGACTGTCGGAGTCAATTTGGATGGTTTCATAGTTCTAACGGTTATTCACAAAGCCTTCGGGGCTCATCCTAAGGTTGTTGGTTCGGTTATTAGAGCTGCGAATTTATCTATATTACGGGCACTCCGCGGCCAGGGCGGAGGCGATCTGCGAGGAGGCGTCTATAGTCGATGAGTGGTTTTATATCTTTTTAAATAATTTGGGATATTAATAATAGATATAAATATTATGATTTTAATACTTTACCATATCACTCTTTGTTTTGAGTCGGTTGGATTGGTGCATTCAAACATGATTTTTCGGTTCATATAAAACAAGTTATCATTTCATGTGAATTTTGTCAACATTTTAACTATTTGAGAAGTTTTCTTGTGTTCGTGGATGAGTCGGTGGTGTTTGGATATTTTAGGTACATGGATTGAGGTTATGCTTATCTTGAAAAACTATTGTAAGAAAATGGTGGATCTTGAAGGATTTTGTGGACCGACTCACGATGCGGTATTGTTGGAAGGTACATGTGAGGAGGACGGTTTATTAGTTGCCACGCGTTGCGTGAAAGTCGGTTTGATCAAGCGGTTGGGTGATACGGGTTTTTACCCGCGATTGCGCGTGAGGTCGGTTTGATCGACGGTTGCGGGTGATACGCGCGGGTTTTACCACGGTGGCGTGGTCGGTTTGACCCGGCGGTTTGGTATTACGGGTTTGCCCGCGGTGGCGTGGTCGGTTTGACGGCCGGTTTGGTATTTTGGGTTGCCACGGTGGCGTGGTCGGTTACGAAGCGGTTTAAATGAAGTACATGAGTAACGGTACAACGTTGGTTTATGTGGTATGGGCGTTGTTGATTTTCTCTAAATGTGGTATAACTATTTTAATGCTCATGGTTTGGTGCATTTCATGGTTATTTTTATCACTTGATGACTATACATGTTTTGTGCTTGGCTTTATGTTGTGTCACGATTCGGATTATGTTTTCTTAACATTAGGGACGTGACTAATTTGTTGAGCATGATCATATGTTGGACTTAGAGGTAAAAGTTGGGTTTGTGAAATGTTTCTAAACGAGACTTTACAAGAAGAGTGAACGGAAGGTTTTGAAGAAGGAAATCTTTGTTTAAAAATGTTAATTTCCTTATAAACCTTTATGCCACTCCAGCGAGATTTATTATCTCACATTATTGTTTCATCTGTTCCCCTAGAGTGACGGGTTCGTAGGGCCTACCTCGGCGCTTGATTCAACACCGCTTTATCTGACAAGCTCTTGATTACTCTATCCCACCTATATGTCCTTGTTTTGTTGGATCTATTTAATCTCATTTGTAACCTAAATTCATGAAATACTCTTAGAATGCTCGACATTGGTAAACTCATTGAGTTCCTTTTTGTATGATGTGGTTATGACCTACCCTTGGATAGGTCGATTAGGTAGTTATCTATATATTTGAGGTATTATGTGCTGCAGGTGTTGCTTCTCTTTTAGGTGAGCCCCTTTGTGTGCATTCCTAGGATTGTACAGTGGGACTCCACTAGGCGGGACAACAGGGGTGCCTGGAATGGTGGATCTGTCATCTATTTTCTTTTTCCGCATTACATTTTTTTCCATCTTTGCATGTTACAACGTTGTGCTATTCTATTCTTACATGGACTTGAGCTTGACATCTCGATCTTCTAATTCTTACAAATTGCAGACACACTGTTCACCACTTTTCCATTACTATTGAGACAAACCTCTGAGGCCTTAGATTACATTATTATATATAAATATTTAAATTAAGACATGAATTTATGATGAATCAACTCATCCATCGGAAATTGATCCACAAAAGATAACAATATCTCTACACATAATTTAAATCATCTAGCTCCCAAACTTGTACATAAAAATGGAATCTTTGATAGTAAGTATGAAACCATCAATACTAACATTTGCTACATAATTATCTCGAATAGAGCATATGACCATCACGAATAATAGATGACAATTAATATAGTTATTACTTTTCTTAAATTAATCAACCTTTTGAATAATATATCAGTTTTAAATTAATACTTTCATAGAAAAACAAACAATTATTTTTATTTTAATTTTGAATAGAAGTAACAGATGCAAATTTGCCATTTGAAAAGAAAACAAACACATAAACCTAGATAGAGGCGGTAACAAGCAAGGTGGTTTGTTATCTATAAGGTGATCACACACATTATCTAGTAGCCAAGGGTTTCATATCACAAGAAATAGCCGTGCTCAAAATTAGGTTGTAGAGAGAAAATTAATAAGAACTCAAATCTCATCTTGAAAACGAGAATACACTCATCCTTGAATCCCAGCATTAGTATCGAGCAATAAAACACAACCTAGAAACAACAATATTGTTCACATGCCTTACTAATAAAACATTCGGGCTATAAATTGATAATCATAATTTCAGGGGAGATAGCTACGTTTATGATATAATGCATTTGTGGAAGCTCGTAATACTTGAATCGGAAGAGGGAAAATCTCTTGAGTGTTACCACATATAAGGTACAAGAAAGAAATCAATGTTGAATATTTTCTAAACTAAGCAAGCTAATTACAGCGACCAGAAATATTGTTGATTGATATAGAACTGGCCTCGAACTTAGTGTCGGGAAGAGTCGAATCTGGGAAAACTGAGGGAAGGAGGCTAAGACGGATAGAGGATTGGCTTCCACATTTTGGATCCACTAGAATGCTCGCACGCTCGCAAGGCCTTCGTTTTCGCTCTCAACATTCCCAATCTGTTTATCAAGATGCACCACATTTCCATCTACACTTATCACCATCTCCCAGGAACAAAAGTGCAAGGACAACCTTCTACCTTTCTTCTTGTTTCTTTCTTAGTTTTTGTGGCCTCTTATGATTCAACTACTACCATGGGGACCTCACGGCTGATGTTTAAAACCCGAGCCCTGACCAGTCGAAACCATGTAGCTGTGAGGATGATCTCGGTGCGATAGAAATATGCTTCTCTAACTCATACTTCCTTTGTCAACCGTTCATGGACACGAAAATCTAGACCCTCGAGATTCTTCTTAAGCAATGACTCACACTCTCAAATATACCTTGATCTATGCTTAGTACACAGGCACGATTGTAAGCAATAGTAATCCTCTGGGAGATATGGGGGTGTTATGGAGCTCAGGATGGTTAGACCAATACTCATCAAGGATAAGGAGAGTTCTTGGGTCGCCTAAAGCCAGTGCAGGGATTTAGGAACACAGCCCACCTTGAAATGGTTGAGTGGATGACATTTGTGAGCGCTTTTCTCTCATTCTACAGAGGTTGATGGAGTTACGCCATAAGTGGATTCAATTATGCAAATATCGGGAGAGCTGGCAGGATCTCAACGACACAAGATGACAATCTTCTTTGCGGCGGGAAAGATCGTCCTCAGTGTATTAATACGATGGAAATCAATAACTGTGAAGATGGATTTAATTATGATTCACGAGGAACATTAAATGAGATAATAAAATTAAACAACACGCTAAAGTCAATTGTTGTAAATGTCAAACTTGTTAGCCACAATTAATGGGTTATATGCAACCAATATTTTGGCATATGAGAAGTACACACACCATATTAGCTACCATTTTTAAGAACAAGTTTTATATTTTATTAGATTGGTTATCTGAGGTTGAAACTAATGAATTCAAGACAATAATATAATGTTGTGGTGGGCCTGACATAATGGAAGGGAAGGAGAAGAATTTGTTAGTATTATAGTCAATTTAATCTTAATAGACTAATTAGTATTATTTGCCAAACTATCTTCGTTGAAGACAAAACCCAATTAATAATCATAGAGGTGAAGAACAAGTCACGGATGAAGAGATCTAAAGCATTAATTATTGCACTTTCGGGTGGAATCTATGATTCAGGTAAGAATGTCTATGGTAGAAAGCTTGAAGCTTAAGGCCAAAGTAGTAGATGTTTGCAACGTGTTAATTTCGAATAAGGGCCAAGATGGGAGACATTAAGAGCAAAGCTGCGAACTCAAATAAACATATCTAAACTAATCTGTGATACCACATGGACCATTCAGGCCTTGGAAGTGCAAGAAGGAGGAGAATCAAAACAGCTCGATGTTATGATATTGTTCTCTGTTCCAAATCCAATTTTCCCTGGAATAAGGTACTCATTGAAACTTTAAAGATAACGTTGACCAAAAATTTAAAACCAGAAAATAAAAAGATTAGGAGCCCGAATCAAGTCCCTTGACGATGAAGCAGACTGCATTTAGATTGAAAGCGAAATCGGTTCGGACGATGAGAGGAATTAGAGGGAAACTATTACTAGTCTCTCTAAAGGGAGAATGAAACATACATCTATAAACAAGAATCAACTCACCTCAATTTTATCCATGGAGTGAAGAATGTCTTGTTAAATCATACAACATGATTGTTGATAGAAACTTTGCCTCGCTCACATAATCGGAAAAAAGAAACTTGTAGATAGCCTTTGTTGCATGTGTCATAAAAGCGCAGCCCCTTTGAATGTGATCTAATAGGCAAATTCAAATATTTTGTAGCTTAATTTCTAGGCAAGAAATCACACATAAATTTTTTAATTAAATAAATGGTCAACCTATAGAAATAAGGAAGGGATGCGATATGATCAGTGAAAATTTTGCCTGAAATGCAACACATTACAATGAAGTAAAGTGTAGAACCGCATCCCCAAAGAACATGGGCAATTTACATGAAAGTAAACTAGATAACCAAAAAGGAAAGCTGGCAGGGATGAGAAGTTCTACAAAAGATATGATGGGTTAGAAATTGAATGATAGAATGATACGTTAAGAAGCGTATCTTTCTTTACATAACTAAGACACTACCACAAGGAAGTGAGCTTTTTTTAGTTGTGACCCCAGTAAAGTAAGATCCAAGTGCAACCATATGATATAGATGCAATGAAAATGAGCGCCTTTAAGGTGTGGCTATAGGGGCATAACTATAGGTATAGTTACAATTTTAGTTTGGCCAGCACTAAAGGTGGCACATGGTTGGGGGTCATTTCTAGCCTGACTAAAGATATGAGCTCTCTGAGAGGGGGCCATTTCTTGGTCGCAACTATAAGAGATGGTTATGGATGAGGCTATTTCTTGGCCGCAACTATAAGGGTGACTATGGCGGAAACCACTTCTGTGTGCAACAGGGCCTGATATATAGATGGGGTAATTTGTTGGTCGCTACTATAAGGGTAGTTATAGATGAGGATTTTTATTGGCCGCTACTATAAGGTGATATATAGATGGGGTGATTTTCTGGCCACTACAATATGGGTAATTATAGATGGGGTTTTTTTATTGGCTGCTACTACAAGTTGATATATAGATGGGGTGCTTTGTTAGCTGATACTATAAGGGTAGATATATATGGGTTTTTTTCTTTTCGCTGCAATTTGTTACCATAAATGAAAGGTGGAATCTTTTTAGATGTATCAGAAATCTTAGACCATAAGGAGATATAATCTATTCCCACTAAAAAATTTCAATAAAAGATATATTGCTATTCATCAACAATGATATGAAACTAATTCAATTAACGAAAAGATTCAGGAGAAGTTCCATGGATTAAAAAACAAGTCAAATCTCATATTTCAATCACAAAAAATTACATTGCAAAAACCAGTCCAAGAACCAAATGGCCAGAAAGTCTAATTCGTAAATATTTAAAGTAAATTGAACCATAAATTTTTTTCTTCAATTTTCCTTTCAGTCAACATGAATCAATACGATGTGAAAATAGTGCATGTTCCTTATTTTTCGGTATGTGAACGCAATTCAAACCACTCTCTTTGGATCCCAAATTTGCGGCCAGGATGATCTTGCGAGAATATGGGAAATAGTCACGGAAGTGCCTGATATCAAGTAATGCATATGGAAATCTTGTTCTATGGTTGAAAAATATATCAAGAAGGGGGAAAGAATGAAAATTGAAAAATGAAGATACATTCTAGGGTTGAATTCACAATTATGATTTTCTAAAGTTGCCACGATTTAGTGTTCTTTGCCTTCCTTTATTATTATATGCTTGGAGTTCTTTAGATCTTGTAAGAAAGGACAAGAAATATGTTGAAGTATCTCAAAACTAGACTCATCAACACTATTTTTACTGTTTTTATTCTCTCCTATTATTTCTCTCAATATTCAATAGCAAAGCCATGCGAGGACAATTCGAAAGACATATCTAATAGTGAGATTTGTCAATCATCCCATGTAGTTAAACTAGAATACATGTATTGAAGCAATCATCCTTGACTTTGCCTTTTAGAAGATATGAAGCTTTATTAGAACACTGCATGGTGAAAGATAGTTTCACTAAGAAAATCTTACGTGGTATAACTCTGATCAAAATTCGAAAAGAGTTGGTGTAGAACCCTTGATGCATAAGTCCTCAAATGGAGTGTTGGTGATTTGGAAAGAACAGTGTCGAAGATGACCAAATGGTATATCTTGAGTCGATCAAGCGGAAGAATTGGAGCGAATTGCAGCTAGTTCAAGCCCGAATGTGAGTGGAAAAGTACACTTGATCAATTCGATCCATCTTTGGACAGCAATGCCTCTTGATGACTCCTGACTCTAGACGCCAATAGCAAGTGGGCATTTCCAGGGTTATATTTGGGGTAAAATTATGTTGCACCAAACCCTTAGCCAGCCTTCATCTTGATATTGAATCAATCCAAAATAAAGGCAAACCGATTATCCACCTTGACCCTTAAATTTGTTATTTCATTTTCAAACAATAAAACTAAGCAATAACTGTATAGTGTTTGTCTCTTGTGTACATTATACTTGAATAAGGAAAAAATAACATGAGCCCCATTGAATCTTCTTTCTTACAACATTGTTCTAAATTTACTTGGCAATCATCTGTATATATGTCTGCTCGCATGCTTCACTACCATTTAGACCCTTCATGTGGGACATCCTATTAGACAGTCTTATCAAACCTAACCATTACGTAGGACCGCCCAGAAACAAAGTTTATGCTTCTAAAGAGGATTACCAAGATTTCTCGACTTGAATGACTCTACACTGGCCCAAACTTTCCCTATTTGCATGTCTCTTAATAACTCTGTTCTGATTATTTGAATTTATCACACAATTGTAAAGTGATAGTTATATATGTGGACACAAGCACAATTAATTAAATGTAAATTTGTTCAAGAATACTGCATGTCTTTTATTGATATGTTCTTAAGGGATCGGTGGAACGATGCATAATGAAGCGTTTTTAGTTCCAGTGCATTTGTATTTGCTTTTTGGAATAAGAAGCGCCTTAGATAATATAAGACCAACAATTTCCCAACCAAAATTCTTATTTAAGCATTGATAACAACATTAGGTCAAACAAAGCTTGTTCCAAAATGATTATTGCCTAATTATACAAATAAATCTTGTCAATTTTCTTTTGCCCGGCAATTAAGGTTTAACCGGTAACTATGGTGAACCATATAGAAGCTTAGCATTCTGCGAGTAGTTTAAACAAACTATACTTTCTCTAGGAATTAATGGAAGCGATTCAATGGAAGAAAGGCAGGTCGAATAGGGAATGGAATTTAAATTAAGGTTGTTTAGGTTTCTCTAAGTTGCATAGACATCTAACAAAATATTCTTTAAACCAAATGTAGTTAGGCATACTAAAAGAATAAATTCAGCCACACACGAGGTTGTAATCAATTCGGAAACTTGGCTCATATAAGGAAAATATTAGCCAATATTTATAATGACTAACCGTAGGTGTTGGTCGAACTAATTTCCACGATGTCTTGAGAAAGCATGGCACAATGCTTTATATCAATTGTATGCCTTGGAAGCAATGGCTGTAATGCTGCCAAAAATCAAATAAGCGAAGCAATGGCTTGTCTTCTATAGACTTGATCACATAGGCCCAGCTACGGAAGCGAGAACCATTCAAAGAATGGAGGAGACAGGTAAGAACCATCTGAAACTTTACAGGTATTTTATCTTGTTCTATACACTCTTTTTATCTTATGTATTCCTTGGAAAATGTGTGTACTAAATGCTACTAAATGATTAAATATTCATAAATAATAAACATATCCAATGGTCATTCCTCGGGAATTTGGAACAGTACAAGTTCACACTCCTCTGTTCCATTCTATGTTCTACATCTCCCTGTATTCTATCAAACACTTCAAGGACTACCCGTTTATGAATTTAATTAACCATTTTCCCGTATGGTTTTGGATTAATAATAATAGATTTTAATTCACTAAATCAATCAAAAAGCTGAAGTTGGAATCCAGAAGAAAAATGACCTCGAAGATGGCTACGGATCACATCGTTTCTCAATTCTCCTGACCCTTAGTAGTTAGCAATTCAACATGCGAAGAAAAAATCTAATATTTTCATTACTTGGAACATAAATCTCAAACAAAGACTCAATAAAACACAGTAATCAAGAGAATATCGAAATTCATACAAATTAGTATCAAAAACTATAGGAAAATAGAAGAGATATAGGCAGAGCATTAAACTGAAATCGAAATTATCATGTTTTTCTAGATATTTAAACAATCCATTAGGCAGAGTCCTTACTATTGCTGTCACTCTCACCCTTGGTTGGCCTCTACTTAGCTTTCAATGTCTCAGGCGCCTCTGATCGCGCTTTGCATGCAACTACAATTCTATGCAATTATATATATAGATCCTTTGTTAGATTCTGCGACTGAATAAATATGAAACTAGATATATTTTGGTTGCAAATTTTTCCCTAGCCCCAACCAAAATAATGTCATATAAGAAGAACTTTTCTTGTAGTGAGAAGCGATGCGCTGAGAGATAAGTAAGTGATTAACATAACCCCTGTTCGAAGGAAGAAAGCGATGCGGGAAGCAGTATGAACTTGACATAATCAAGAAGGTGAATATTTGGGCTTCCAAGGAATTTTAGCTGATAGAATTGATTATTGTAGCCTCTCGAGCTCTCAAATGCAGTACATTAACTTTGCATCCTCTAGAAGAAGGCCAAGAAAAGGAACTTCTAATAGTAGATATTCTTTCTGGTGATCCTTCAATCTAGCTACGAGAGAAATACTCATAACAATGCTACGATGGTAGATAACTAACTAGTGATGTGTTTTTGGCCCCATTTGAGGGCATTCATCGGCCATGCAGTTTGAATTCAAATGGAGAAAAGGAAAGTTGGAAATAAGTCTACTCAAGCACAAGATTCTCAGAGCTACATACCATAGAAACGGTGATAGTTTTCCAAGTATATGAAACTATTTCATATAAGGAGAGAGATTTCGAGAGTTTATTCCTTGAGAAAAAGAAATATTGGAAAATTTAATGAAGAAACCATTGAGAAGCAAAGGCTATTCAGAAGATGGCATGAAGAATTTGGGTGGTAGATGTAGTCTCATTCCTTTGAAAGATATATGCGCGGTGCTCTAGCACGGATATTGATAAGAAGATACGAGATGAAGTTACGCATGCATTTTCACATCAAATCTTTATATGCTTTAGCAATGAATTGTTTGGTCATTTTCTCAGTAGACTATTTCAAGAACAATTTATTCCATTGTTTAAAAAAAAAATTTACAAGAAAAATGTCCTTCCTAGGATTACAATATCAAAAACAATAATGATATTCTGCAAGCTTCATTTCTCAATTTGCTTGATTACTAAGTTATATAAACAAAATAACATTTACAATATTCAACAAGGAAAAGAACATAATGTGTCACCACCAAAGGACATCAATGGTTGAAGGATCAATCTTATCAAGTATGGCAAACGACCATGGGCGAGTATCTTTGGATAATTCACCAGTCAAACTATCATATAGAACATGACCAAAATGAAACAAACAAATTAAAAACCCGATGTTGAAAAATGGAAGTAAAAAAACTAGCAGCAGCAAAATAAAGCACAATGCATTATGGTATACGGTATGGTTTTCATATAGGACATTGAACCACGAGAACGACCCACTTCATTTCGAAACTACGGGTATCCGATCTCTCTCAAAAGCAGGCTTGATTGAAGATGATCAAGCCTTAGTAGAACATAGTCATGAAACATCGCAACCCGATTTATTGGTCAATTATAAGCGAGAGACAAAGAAAAAGATTTTAGATCTAAATAAAATCAATCATTACGGATGATAAAACAAAAATACACATGGAAGTGAGGACCATGCGGCTAGTTTTGCTATATCCATGATGGCGGAGTTCGCGATGTAATCATGGAAGCGGTTTCGATAGTGGTGGCCCTTGCATTGAGGGTCTTTCTGTCAATCTTATAGTTGGCGAGATTTGGGATTGACACATAAGCATGCTAATGCTATCTTCGCTGCAACCACTACGTTCGGCTCACCCACTTCATCCCACGGGTGAGGCGTATCCTGCGTCATTTAACAACCAATGGTGAATGGCGAGTAGTGAGGGATGAGGATGAGGAGGATGTTGATGATCTTGATCGAAACCGTAAGCTAACGGGATCTGATCTCGATTGCAATGGGGAAATATTCTGAGCTCAACCACTTCCTTTGTCGACCGTTCATGGACACGAAAATGGACCCTGGTGATTCTTTATCTAGCAATGACTCCACACTCTCGAATATACGCCATTTATGTATTACACGAAGGCACCACTATAAGCAGTAATCTCCTCTAGGAGACTCTTTTACTGTGGATAGCTGCGAGAAGACATGGAGATCATCAAGTGCCATTATCGATAAGTGAGCAGCTTTCTTTACAGGCCGTGTGAGTTTCAAACTTCGAAGTCTTTTATTAAACCTCTAATGGTTTTGCCATTTTTCTCCAAAGTTGAAATCTGGGAGAGCTGAGGGATCTGACACAAAGATGACAATCTTCTTCGCGAGGAATAATCCTCCGGTGTAAAGTACTCTGAACACCGGCCAATATCAGCCGTAAACATAACGGCACAGCTCGAGGCGTGCCCATTGTTTAACATAAAATACGTATACCACATTTACTTCTAATGTCGAGTAAAATCAATAACTTCTTGAGAAAGATGGATTTAATTATGATTCACGAACATTAAATGAGATAATAAAATTAAGTACCCATCTAAAGTCAATTGTTGTAAATGTCAAGCAGTCGAAATAGATTAGGATTATAAATGACCAATATTTTGGCATATAGAAATACACACCATATTGCTTCCTTTTTTGAGCAAGTTTTTATATTTTATTAGATTGGTGTATGTAACATATTTGAAACTATAATCAGAGCAAATGCCATCTGTGTGAACACCAAAAAGATCAATATTAGAAGTATAATTGATTAAATCTTAATAGACTAATTCTTGCTATATTAGTATTGCCAAAACTCCCTATGTTGTTGAAAATGAGAAACCAATTAATCATGAAGGTGAAGAGCAAATTCAGGATGAAGATGCAAAGCAGGTAATTCTTGCACTCGGGTAGAATGCATGATTCGAGTAAGGAGAATGTCTATGGTAGAAAGATTTAAGTTTAAGAATGAGGTAGTGGATGTTTTACCTTATGATGATAATTCCAGATAAGAGACCTAAGATAGAGCATTAGAGCAAGCGAAAGTTGCTAAACGAGATCTAAGCTAATGCGATCGTGGACCATTTCGGGCCTTGAAAAGGAAGTACAAAGAGAAGGATGAGAAATCGAACGACTCGATATAGTGATATTGTTCAGCTGTTCCCAAATCCAATTTTCCATGGAATAAGGTACTCATTCATTTAAAGATAACATTGACAAGAAGAATTTAGAACCGAAAATAAAAAGATTAAAGACCCAAATCTAAGTCCCTTACAACGATCGAGGCTTGAATGCATTTAGATTAGCTTGAAAATCGATTCGGACAATGAGAGAAATTAGAGAAACTATTACTGGTCTGCAAAAGGGGAGAATAAACATGCATCTAGAAACAAAAAGCAACTCACCTCGATTTTATCCATGGAAGAAGAATGTCTTGTTCATCATACAACATATCTTAGAAACTTTGCTCACTTTCACATAATCAGACAAAAGCAACTTGTAGATAGCCTTTGTTGCAAGTGTCATAAAAACTGGCCCTTTGAATGTGGTCTAATGAACAAATTAAAATATTTTAGCTTAATTTATAGGCAAAGTAATTGCATAAATTTTAATAAATAAATGGCCGACCTTCTCCAAGAAATATGGAAGGGATGCAGCATGATCAAAGTGAAAAGTACATACGAAAATGCAACACAGTCGTAAAGTGGAAACATCTAAAAAGAAAAGAGCAATTTATATGAGAAAGTAGAGTAGATATATGAAAAGGAAAAGCGAAGATGAAGTTAAAATGTTTTAAGAGATTGACAAAAGTTCATTGTAGAATGGTATGCAAGATCTTGAATGAAATGATGAGTTAAGAACATCTTGTGTCACCAAATGGTACGATCTCTTTAAAACGGAAGCGGATCAAGATGATCGAGCCTCGAAGAAGAGACATAGTTGTAGGCGCATCCTGACCAATTTATGGGTCAATTACAAGCGAGACAAAGAAAAGAGATTTTTCGTCTTAATAAAATCAATCATTACGGATGATAAAACAAAAATACACTTGGAGTAGTGAGGGCCAATTAAATTTAGGTTTCGCCTCCGTGACCGATGGAAAAGAACGGATATTGATAAGAGAAGATACGAGATGAAGTTAACGGTATTTTTAGTCCAAATCTTTATATGCTTTAGCAATAGTTGTTTTTGGTCATTTTTAGGTAGACCATTTAAGAACAATTCATTCCATTGTTTTAAAAAAAAAATATTGCGAGAAAAATGACCATACCTAGGATGCTTATGTCAACGATAATGATATTGTCTAGCTTTATTCTCAATTATTGATTACTAGTTATAAAAACAAATAACATTACAATATTCAACAAGGAAAAAGAACATATTGTGTCACCAAAAGGACATCAATGGTTGAAGGATCAATCTCTTCAAAGAATGGCAAAGCGACCGATACGAGTATCTTTGGATAAGATTCCTGGTCATTATCACCATAGAACATGACCATGAGAAACAAACAAATTAAAAACCTAATGTTGAAAAATGGAAGGAAAAAAAAACTAGCAACCAAAATAAAGCACAATGCATTATGGTATACCGGTATAGTTTCCTTTATAGGACATGTGAACCGCAGGAACGACCCACTTCACATTTCGGCACCTACGGTGCTCAAGTCTCTCTCAGCAGAGCAAATCGAGATGATCAAGCCTCGAAGTAGGGAGACAATTAAGTAGGCTGCATCACAACCAATTTATGGGTCAATTATAAAGTGAGAGACAGAGAAAAAGAGATTTTCGTCTTAATAAAATCAATGATTCTGGATGATAAAAAAAAATACACATGGAAAAGTGAGGACCGTCAGCTAGTTTTGCCTCGCGGCTTGAGAAGCGATTCACGATGTAATCATGAAAGCGCGGTTTCGATAGTGGTGGCCCTTGCATTAGAGTGCTCTGCCAATCACATTGGCGAGATTGAGGATTGACACATAAGCATGCTAATGCTATCTTCACTGCAACCACTACTTTCGACTCACCCTTCATCGAAGAGATTGCGAGGGCAATCGTAACATCATTCATGACCAATGGTCAGCAGTCAGCGTGTAGGGATGAGGATGAGGAGGATGCTGATGATATGATGATGAGATGGGATGTGAGGATGCCTTCCCCTGTAATTAACTCCATTAATTACAACCTGAAGCTATAAACATCTGTTTTATTATCCACCTTCATCGTGTAAGCAAGTTCTGCGAATTAAGAAGATTACATCATGCTCTGCTCTGCTAAGAAATTATAACAGTATAACTAACGCACTAATTATGAAAATGGTACCTGGAGCAGTATAACCAAAAGCTCCTGCAAATGTAGTCCAATTAGATGAGTCCGGCTTTATAAAAACTAGGCGTACGAAGTCGGGAACATGGGCTTCATATTAGAATCTAATAGAACATTGATGGCAGTTATGTCGATGAATTCTTTGGGAGGTGAGCAATCACTTTGGTGCATATATAAGATAAGCTTTTAGCCACCCCTTTCACAATGTTTAGCCTCATAATCCAATAAAGTTTTTATACTGCTTCTTCATCGTTGCTTAGAATGTTTCCTCGAAGCTCCTTTTCCATAAACTCGCAAATAAAATGAGTTCTTATAAAATGAAGCTGAATGTAAAGCTTGACAATATTGCGATGCCTTATACGTATTTAGGCATGGTGTTCGCTGAAAGCGCTGATCAGCCATATCTCCACCATCTTGATCGAGTGAGTAGTGAAGCTTTTTCCACGGCAACAACCGGCCATTTAGTGACTCGGCCTTATGTGATGCCATATCCTCCCGGTGCGATACCATTTTGGGCGAGGTATCGATTCCTGTATGATGTGCTCATCTGACAGAAGTTCCCATCATGTCCCAAATATTGTGAATAGATCTTTGACATCGGCGACTTCAAATTAGACTTTGTTGTTTTTCTTCCTCAATTTTTGGACAAGAAAATAAATGCCAATAATAAAGCGGATGGAACGATAGAGTGCTCCTGATGAAGGAAGTAGTATATGATCAAGATAGAAAACTTCGTGGCCTTCTCTTGACTGCATAGCTTGAGATAGTGACATTATTACCACGGACCTTTATTATTTCTAAATGCCTCAAATGGAGCGAAGGCTTTGATGTTGGGAAGGACCTTCCAACTGGTTGTAGGATATATCGGCGGTCTTCGAGTAATCGGATCATCAAAAGTGTGGCCAGGATGGTGCGAGAAAGAGTGGTTATGGGAGAGATTCAACGTCTCGATCTGGTAACTCTCCTGATACAGCGGTGGAATCTCTCTGTAAACATATTTGCGACTAAGATCAAGATTTCCCAAGACTATGCATCTTTTTCCAATTTGAAGTGGAATGCTATCCTGAATCGATTCCCTCGAGTTCAGGGCGATAATTTCAGCAAGTTCCACACTATTTGTTTGGGAATTTGGCTTAAGTTGTTAGTCGAGTCAAGGGTTTGAAGATCGGCTAATTTTCCCAATTTCAAAGGAATGCTTCTGCCAAGGTCGTTGTTAGTCGGCAACAATTGATAGGCGACCTTGATTGGGATCTTCGGCTCGAATGGTTTGAGGAAGATCAGAGTCGTTTGAATTGGTGGCTCCCAAGTTGAGGTGGTATGGCACCGAAGGTTGTTGTTGATGTTCAAGTGTGTTAGTTTGTAGCCTTTGTATCCCCATTTCTCGAGCTATCATCAGGAGAATTGTGCGCCCAGATCGATATAATTCGAGGTTTGGGTATACACGAAAACTTTCGGCTATGTCTCAGGTGAGTTGGTTTATTGAACTCTGAATAAGCTAGTCTGTTTTTCTGACTCTTTAGTATGAGGACCCGTGAGGTTCCCAAAGGCTGATTAAAATTTACAGAGTACTCTTCCAAGAATCTCGTGGTAGTTGTGATGAAGTTATTTTCATACAATTGCAAAAATTCAAATAGTGATATTCTGCATTTCAGGAGGAAGGGCACCAGCGAGTTTGTTATGACCAAGGCCCAAATAGATTAAGCTGGACAAGTTTCCTATGGAAGTGATGATGACCATTGAGATTGATAATGCAGTGCAAGAAGATCATTAAGAGATCTTAACAATCCAATTTCTTGAGAATGAAACCGAGATAGTTTGTTCATTTGAATGTCTGATGTGGTTAAATTCTCCCAGTTACCTCAGAAGGAGGATTTGACCGGTTAGATTGTTGTTGACAAATCAAGATCATTAGAGATCTTAACAATCCAATTTCTTGAGGAGTGGAACCAAGGCAGTTTGTTCTATGAAGGGTCTGATGTGGTTAAATTCCTCGAGTTACTACTATGGAATGAGGGATTGGACGGTGAAAGTTGTTAGTTGACAATTGAAGATCATTAAGAGATCTTAACAATCCAATTTCTTGAGGAATGGAGCCAGAAAGTTTGTTTGCACCAAGGTACAATGTGGTTAAATTCCTCAAGTTACCTATGGAAGGAGGAATTGGACCAGTGAGACTATTAAATGACAATTCAAGATCGTTAAGAGATTTTAACAATCCAATTTCTTGAGGAATGGAACCAGATAGTTTTGTTTGTATGCCAGAGAATCTGATGTGGTTGAATTCCTCGAGTTACTATCAGGAAGGAGGATTTGTGGACGATGAGACTATTAATTCCTAAATCCAAGTTCATTGAGATTTTAACAATCCCGATTTCTTGAGAATGGAACCAGAAAGTTTTATTTGCACCAAAATTTAATGTGAGTTAAATTCCTCAAGTTACCTATGGAAGGAGGGATTGTACCAGTGAGACTATTAAATGACAATTGAAGATCATTAAGAGATCTTAACAATCCAATTTCTTGAGGAATGGAACCAGACAGTTTGTTCCTATGAAGGTACAATGTGGTTAAATTCACCAAAGATTACTATGGAATGAGAGTTGGACCCGGTGGGACCAGGTTAAATGGCAATTCAAGATCGTTAAGAGATCTTAACAATCCAATTTCTTGAGGAATGAAACCAGATAGTTTGTTCGTATCAAGATACAATGTGGTTAAATTCCTCGAGTTACCTATGGAATGAGGATTGGACCCGGTGGGTGTTAGTTGACAATTGAAGATCATTAGAATCTTAACAATCCAATTTCTTGAGGAATGGAACCCAGAAAAACTCATTCTCATAAAAATGCAAAATAGTTAAGTTTTCAAATTCCCTATAAAAGGGAAAATTCAAACCTCCAAAATTATTAGAAGCGAAGATAGAAAGCTAAGTGATGTTAAAAACCGAGTTGTTTAGGTATTTACACCGGTGAAATGATTAGAACCAAGTCCAGGAATTGTGATTAGTTTGGAAATATTACCTGTGTGGTTGGAATGGTTCCATGGAGGGGTTGTTGGTCAAATTAAGGTAAGGAGGTTGGGAGAGATGAAAATTGGATTTTTGGGTGTACCTCTCGAGCCACAACTACAGAAGGTTTAAATCGGAGACACTTCTACGACTATGACAAGCCACTCCAAACCAATGATGTAGAAGAATTGCGTCCATACCAAGATAGGAGGAAAAAGTGGGTTTGATTATCAAGGTTGCGGCCTTCCATGTTAAGAAGAGCAAGTGCTTCTTGATCTGTTCAACTTTTGAAATAGCAATGGTAGGTGTAGAATGACGTGAAAATGACATGGAAGGATATTGAAGACAAAGGGAAAAGGAGAAATATGAAGAAGCAAGGAGTGATGATGAGTCGAGATAGTAAGCAGTAGAATGAAGGATATTCATGGGCCATTGTTGAGTTGGTAGAGACGAATCTATTATAGGGTTTACATGAGGAGAGGATGAAACACTTATTTATAAACTTAAGTGTGATACATTCGGCATTCCCATTTGTTGGTGTTTACATCTAACTACCTCATTCCACTACAATTAATGGAATTAAAAATATGGAATGTCAACTTCATACTTTTTTATTTTCTTTTATATATATTTTTTATAAATTAAACACTGCAATTACATAGCAAATAATTTAAAATATTACTTTTATTTTTTAATTAAAATAAACTATTGCAATTACATAGTAAATAATTAAAAATATTCCTTTTCACTCCCTTTGCTCCATGCTCTTTCAAATAGAACATGTTTAAAATTAAGGATTACAATTCTTTTTTAAGTGAGGCTCAATGTTGATACAAGTCCATTTCACAAACACTACTTGTACATATGTTGTTATATATATATATATATATAATACAACTTAATCTATTTTAAAAAATTAATAAATATGAATTTCAATGCAAGCATAGAGAATCAAACACATGTTTTATTATTAAAATATTAACTATTAAAAAATTTATAATAATTTATCTCAAAGAAATAGATATAAGACTTATTGATATAAATATATATATATATATATATATATATATATATATATATATATATATATATATATATATATATATATATATATATATAGTAAATTTAAGACTATGATCTCAAAGAAATTTGGAAAGAAAGAAAATGTCATGTCATTCTTGGGGATCAGGCATGGCTCTTTAGTGCATGGGCCAAATGTCAGGTAAATAATAAATTTAATTATATTATCAACTCGACAACCCTCTGTCTGAAACCAGCAAAATAATTTTCCTATGCTTGACTCCTTTCAAAGTTATTGCCTAAAAACTTAAGTCAACAATCGATCTTATGTTTGCTTGAAAATATAAAAAGAAAGAAAAAATTGCTATGTGTTAGGAAAATGTGTTGTAAAGTATGATCTTGGAATAAAATTGTGCTACATGTTTCACTCAGTTGAGTGCAGGCACTATAAGGGGTGTAACAGGATCCCTTGCAATTGTCTCTGAGTTGGTGCATCAAATTGTGTGATGAAACTTTCATGTCAGTCAATCCAGATTTTGAAGTAAATATTCTGTAAATCATGAGGCAATATTCCATGGGACAAATAAGGAAGACTAAAATATAATATTGAGCAAATCAAATCTGGAAGATCGGATCACGTTTGGTGAGTTTTCTATGGGAGGCAAATATTCTATTATGATATTTATGGATTAAAATCCTAGATATGCTCATGATGGATAATTGCAACAGGTTAAGGGAACTGCAATAAACACATATTGGAGATCATCTTATAAAATCAAGAGGAATATTAAAAAGATTATGAAGCACAGAAATAAATAGGGACCCTCTTGACCAAAATAAATAAGGGACCCTCTGGACCAAAATAAATAAGCACCAAAATACGTTTCAAAGCATCCCTCTAGACCAGATTAGGGTTGAAGTTCAAGATTCAAAGAAAGATGAGTTTCCATGAGCATTGAGTGTTATGTTTATGTATACATGAGTTTATGGAGAGAATTTAGGCAATGGGAGTCTAGATGGTGTTTGGGGAATGAGAGGATCTCATTTTATGTTTCAATATATAAGAGAATTAAGCAAAAGGGCATTAGAGAAAGTCATGTCTCGCATATAAGACCAAAGTAACCTAATTGAAATATAATATAATCCTTTTGCATCTGAGCACAACCACTAGATGTACGCTTGGTCAAACCTCGTAACCAATCTCTGGGTTTTTTTCTTGTGTATGTGAGTTTATGCATGTAATTTTATCTCGTTGAATTACATTACTTCAGTAGATCTATCACAAATTGATCCAATAGGTTGCATAACACAGTAAAACTAGTTGCAACACTTATGACAATGTCGCATTACTTGCTGCAACATGTTTTGAATCACTATCATAACAAACAATTTTTCTCTTTCACTATGGAATAGTTTTATCATACTATAAAAAATAAGTGATCCATGTTTAGGAGTGAACCTAGATATGTACCCAAATTTTCTTTGCTTAGAAAAAAAAATAGAGATAATAAAAGGAAATTAATGAAACAAAATGAGATATAATACAGGATTACCATTAATCTATAGGAGTAAATTAATCAAACTTTTGGTAAGGAACTATTTTCCAAGCTTCCATAACTCTTTAAAGTATTTCAATTGACCAACATAGTAAAAATATGGTTGATCGATCCATTTGTTTTTTAGAATACCATAAAACTTTATCTATATCTCAGGAATGTGAAATATTTTTACCTTGTCTTTTTATTGTTCAATATATTTATAAGTATATTATATGTATATAGACAATGGTCATTAGAAGTCTGTGTTCACATGCATTAGTGACTTTGATAGAGTGGTATCAACTTACATGCTTGACCATTTTAAAGTCTTTGTCCAATTAGAAGTTTCTTTTTCAAGAGTAATGGTCTGTTTGGTTTATAGTTTTTTAAAATTGTTATTGAAAACAAATTTTTTTGAAAACCACAAGAACATCATTTAGTGTTTTTGAAAATTGTTACTTT
Source organism: Tetrastigma voinierianum (assembly GCA_016808115.1). Lineage (NCBI taxonomy): Eukaryota > Viridiplantae > Streptophyta > Magnoliopsida > Vitales > Vitaceae > Tetrastigma > Tetrastigma voinierianum. Next base: position 76,033 of record JAEQBH010004311.1, on the reverse strand, counting down.
GTTCTGATTTAGTATTTTCTATGTCTCTTTGTCTTTTCAAAACAAATAAAAAAATTGAAATCAAACGTATTCTCCTTGGTTTGGGGATTAGGTTTTCACCATCTGGTATTTAGGGGAAGAAATTAGGTGGAATTTTTAGATTAGTGTTTCAAGAACAAATCGAGATTCATATGTTTGAAGTAAAATTACGGTTATAAGGTTTTATGACATCGACAAAATTTGCTATGTGTGTGGGTGACATGTCAGTGGCGTTTGACCCTCGTTTGCCCATTTGTTCATTTTGTTGATGAAATGAGCATATTTGAGCAACGGAACAAGCATTATGGACAACATTGGACCCAATAGTTTAAAATGCCCAATTACACATATAACCAAACATCGAGAGCATATGTATATCTTATCCTCGCTGAATCTAGCATTAGCATCAAGATAAAACCTGACCAGGAAAACAAAAATATTGTTCTAAGCTTTACTAATAAAACATTCCAAATTTATCACATTGATAATCATAATTTACGGGAGATAAGCGGAGTTCAACAATCTAATGCATTTTGTGGAAAGCTCATTAAATCCTTCGAAAATTAGAAGAGGAAAATCTCTTAAGCCTCTTTCTGCCATGCCTGTTTTGATGTCTTGTCGGTTCTTAGAATCAATGCCATTACTTGAAGAAATATATTTAGCCTATCTTTGATTCTCAAAATTTTGAGGGAAAATTGCAAGAGAAAGAAAACATGAAGTAAAGTAAAAGAAAATATATATTATTAGAAAAATAAAAATTAAATTAAATCTCATATGTTATTTTATTTCTTTTATTTCAAATCCAATTTTATTTATTTTAACTTATCAATATATTTAGAAACATATTATCTTCAAATATCTTCAAAATTCACCAACATATTTTTTTTGGGATTTTTACAAATATAGCCACAAAAAGCGAGTTAACAAAAAATGTTAAAGTAATTACTCATGTTTGACTTTAAATTAGTCTTTACTCAATTTGATAAGTATTGTCATCTTCTTAATAGAAAAACAAAATAATTTATCCCAGTGACCCATTTTTAGTGATATTTCCTCAATTTTTTTTTTTCAAAAAAAAAGTGTTTTAAATCATATTTAAAAACTTGTCGCATAATTTATATGCATTTATGACTTTGCTGAATGAATGGTTTTTATAGGTATCGATCCAGCTTCCAAAATATGAAAAAACAGCGAAATAAATAATGCATTAGCAACTTTGTTTTTAAAGTCTTTGCTCGATTTGATAGAGTATTATCAACTTTTAAACACAAAAAAAAAAAAAAAAATCCTCCTAATTAATCTATCTTAAAGTCTTCCTCAATTCAAAACATCTTTAAAAACTTTTTAATTTATGACTTCAATTACATTCACTTCAATTATGATACATATCATGTGTTCATTAGGAGTAGAAAATTCATGTATTATGTGAAATCTTGACCAAGTATTCATATTATATTAGTCACCCATGTCCATTCATTAAATTATAGCACTAAATATCTTACAAATATATAAAGAGGGTAACAATAATGTATTACAAATGATCCAACTGAAGTGAGATATATATGATCAAAATATTAAATTGATTATACATATCAATTATAGGAAATTTACTAAAAAGATTAAATTTATACTATTATTTGTAATGAAAAAATCTTGACTAAATAGTCACATAATTGATGATCCTTATGGCAGCTGGTTATGTTGATCAACTAAAAGAATCAACAATGAATAGGCTTCAATTTATTAAATTATAGTATTAAATATCTTGCTAAGGAATTTTCAAATGATTATAGCATCCTAGATAACCTTCTTTGTTAGAAAAGTAAAATTTATATAAAAATTGCATTTATTTTAAGGTATTCATTGAAGTGGCAGGAGTAACATGTTTTCATATAAATAAGATACCGTTGCATTTCTTAATAATAAATGTTGGATAGCTAAATAGATAAATGACAATTTAATCACTTCTAGAAAGCAAGCTTTTGAATAGATATGATTTAATTTACCCTTTTTTTAAGGAAAATACGGTTCTTTTAAAAATTGTACTAAAGATATCTTTGCTAAATAATGTTGTTAGAAGATTGTATAAGAATGAGATTAAAAACATGTATAACAGGGTTGGGTTTCTAAGGTATGAACATTAACTGGGTATGGAGTATCTCAATGTCAGAAATAAACAAGTAATTATCTATGAGGACTTGAAATCATCTTTATAAAACTTGTCCCATAGTTTTAACGTCATGTATTCATGACTTTTTTTTTATAAGGTGGTGTCAACTTTTGAACAACAAAAATGACTTAAATAATTGCCCTACCTAACCACATTTTAAAGTTTTGTTGACTTGAAATCATCTTAAAAATAAAAAGCTGTGGCCCATAGTAGCACTTTCATTCATGACTTTGATAGGTGGTGTCAACTTTTGAATAAAAATGACTTAAATAATTGCCTGCTTTAACCCATTTTAAAGTTTTTGTTGACTTGAAATCATCTTAAAAATAAAAAGCTAGCCCCATATTAGCACTTTCATTCATGACTTTGATAGGTGGTGTCAACTTTTGAATAACAAAAATGACTTAAATAATTGCCCCTACCTAACCCATTTTAAAGTTTTTGTTGATTTGAAATCATCTTAAAAATAAAAGCTTTTATATTACTTTTCATTCATAGAAGCTTTGATAGGTAGTGTCAACTTTTGAATAACAAAAATGACAAATAATTGCCCCTACCTAACCCATTTCAAAGTTTTTATTGACTTAAAATCATCTTAAAAATAAAGCTTACCTAACATGTGCTTTCATTCATAGCCCGATAGGTAGTGTCAATTTCATGCTCAACTCATTTTAAAGTCTTTGCCCGACAACTTACAAAAAAGTCTTAAAGAAGCTTGTCATGTAGTTTAGTTTCACATGCATTCATGACTTTGCTAGGTGGTGTCAACTTCATGCTTGACCCATTTTAAAGTCTTTGTCCAATTAGAAATCTTCTTAGGTTTCTTTCTTAAAGAAATAAGGATCGTTTGGTTCCTATTTTTTGTTCTTAAAACTATTTTTAAAAACACAAAAACTAAAAATTATTCTTATTATCTATGAATTTGTATTTCTATGCCTCTTTGTTTTTTCAAAAAAAAATTGAAATCAAATGTATTCTCCTTATTTTCTTTTTTCTTATTGTTTTTTTAGAATAGAAAACAGTTTTAAAAAACTTGAATCAAACATGCCCTAAGTGATTGAACCCTTGTTTTGATACCATTTTAAATTATAAATTCTTTTGAAAGTTGACTTAGTTTTATAATGTATGGAGTACCATACTACTAATTAACACCTTCTTCACACATGTAAACACAAGCAAGCCCTGGGCCATAGCCAAACAAAATTAATCCTTTTAGTATATAATCAATTAGGGAAGCGAATATGCAATCGAAATAAAGGGGCGAACTAAATAACTACTCGACTAAGGACCTGGTGATGACTCAATATTTGCACACATAAAATACTTGAGATCTCTAAGATATCTTATTTTCCAATTTTTTATACCAAGCTATTATTGCCCAAATTAATTGAAAATAGTTTTTTTTTAATAATTTATTTGAAGTTACTAAGACAATTCATTTAAAATAAATATGCAAAATCAAGGTGATTTTTTAGATCAATAGGACTAGAATGATTCCATTGGCACTCTATATCAAAGTAGACCTTTTTTTTTTTTTTTTTGTAGACTTAATTTTTAATTTATATTTTATTTACTTGTAATAGTTTTTATTATTTCAAACATTTAGTAGCTTTTCCCAAAAAATTGAGTTGTGAAAACTATTTTGGAAACATCATCGAGCGAACCCCAGGTGGTTAAAAAGTAACGGATGGCAAATTTTCCATTTGACCTAGATGGGAATTTGAGCAACAAGCAAGATTATGAGTGAAGCTTCATTAAAAACAAACTAATTATGTTGACTAAAGTATTGATTGATATGTAGAACTTTGACCTCAAAATTTAGAATTTATTAGGAAGAAGTCAAAATTGACGAGAGAAACGAGGAAGGAGCTAAGACGGAGATATGGGGATTGGCTTCTACAACATTTTGGATCTAGCATTAGTATCAGACAATAGAACACAACCCGGAAAAAAAATTATTCTTCACATGCTTCACTAATAAAACATTCGAGTTATGCATTGATAATGCTAATTTCTAGGGAGATAACTGTTCAGCCAATATAATGCATTTGTGAGCTCGGATCACGAAGAAAATCTCTTGGCGTTACCACATATAAGGTGAAAGAAAAGAAAAAGTTGATGTATGTGATCGGCTTGGGCCGAGGTAAGATCAATGTTGAATATTTTCCTAAACTAGCAAGCTAATTCAACTAGAAGTAAGAAATGTGTGATTGATATAGAACTTTAACCACAAAATTCAAATTAATCGGGAAGAAGTAGAATCTGAAAGAAAACTGAGGGAAGGGGCTAAGACAGATAAGTTGAGCTACGGCATTTTGGATCATTTGGAATCTTTACTCTCACCCTTTCCTTAAGGCCTTCGTTTTCGCTCTCAACATTCCACTGCATTTATCAAGATGCGCCACATTTCCATCCACACTTATCTGGGTTTCATTCTCTCGAACTTCATCTCGAGAGAAAGCGAGTGCATGAACAACCTTTTTGGCGCTTTCTTACTTGTTTTCTTCGGTTTGTGGCCTCTTGAGTTCCGGCCAACTACTATGTAGGGATCTCACGGTACGTCTTTAAAACCAGAGCCATAATAGAGTCGAAACCATGTCGCTAATAGGATCGATCTCGGTCTGATGAAATATGCTTCTCGGCTCATACTTCATCGTAGTTCATGGACACGAAAAGTTGGACCCTCAGTTCTTCATCGCGGCAATGACTCCACACTCTCGATATACGCCCGACCTATGCTCGAATACACCAAAGAGCTACTTGTAAGCAATGATAATCCTCTGGGAGATATTTTTCTGTGTGGATAGGCTGAGAGACATGGAGATCATCGAGGTGCCATTATTTGATAAGTGAAAACGCTGCAGCCCGACGGTTTCACCAGAAACGAGGGGTCTTTGCGGCTGACCTCTTCTTAGGTTGAAATACATCTCAGTGATGACCAGTTCTTTGGGGAGTATCATTTTGAGTGTTCTTTGTCGATAAATGGGTGATAAGATCACATTTAAGCGGAGAAAGATATGTGGACTTGCATGTTGAGGAAACGATAATACAATTCATTAGAGTAACTTCCTTGGGTTCATTGATGATGGTTTTGCGGCGTTCCTTCCCGACATTCCCAGGTATAACACATGCATTTTTCTTATCAGGCACACCATATTTAAAATGGTTGTCTTGACAATCCACTTTGAAGACCCTCGGACTCGCCGTCTGCTTGATGGACCTACATCGTTAAAATTCTCAATGCACTTCAAGCGGATAATGTTGATGTATCTGATAACATCATCATACTTCCGCAGAAAGAAATATAAATATATATATGGATATAATGCCAAAGATCGCAAATCAATCTGTTAAGCTAAGCATCGAGGGACGTGCTCTGGCCTCCTGCTAGGGAAATAGTTGAGTGATGTATAGTAGTGTTCTCTCTCCATTCAGCGGATTAGTTGCCTGTCAAGTGGATTCAATTATTCTGAAATATCGGGGGGGAAGCCCATGGGGATCATGGCTCGAAGATGACGATCTTCTTCACGAGAATAGTCTCCAGTGTAAAGTACTCGAACAAGCGATATCAACCATAAACATGGAAGCTCGGGACGTGTATCAGTATGTAACACAAGCTCATTATACCATTTACTTCTAAGTCACGTGAAATCAACTGCGAGAAGATGGATTTAATCCTTAGATTCTGAAAGGGGAACATTAAATGGGAATAACAAAATTAAGCAAAATACTCAGTCAATTGTTGTAAATGTTCGAACATTTACTTGAATCGATTATATACAGCGATATTTTGGCATCTACAGAAATACACACAACTGTATTTGCTTTTTTTTCAGAACAAGTTTTATATTTCATTTGATTGAGTGTTATGTAACATGTTTGAAACTATAGTGAACAATAACATAATCTTTGTAGTGGAGCACGAAAAATTAATATTAGAAATATTAGAATTAAATCTTAATGGTAATTCTTGCCTATATTAGTATTAGTTGCCCAAACCTCCTTATGTTGAAGACAAACCAATTAATCTCATAGGAGTGAAAAGACAAAGTCCCGCAGAGATGAAGATCTAAAATAGTAATACTTGCACTCGGGTAGAATCTATGATTCGAGATAAGAATGTCTATGGTAGAAAGATTTAGCTTAAGAATATAAGAGGTAGTAGATGTTTACAGGTATTAATTTCAAATAAGACTCCAAGATAGAACATTAGAGCAAACTGCAAATTTAAATAAACGGATCTAAGCTAATCTGTGAAACATGGACCATTTCAGTCAAAAGGAAGGGAAGAGAAGGATTAGAATCAAAATGTACTGATATAGTGATATCACTAACGTTCCAAATCCAATTTTCCATGGAACAAAGTACTCATTGAAACTTTTAAAGATAACATTGACCAAAAATTTAGAACCAGAAAATAAAAGATTAAAAGACCCAAATCTAAGTCCTCACAACCCAATCTAAGAAATGATTTATTTAGATTACCAAAATTAATTCGATTAACCGAGGAAATTAGAGGAAACTATTACTACTCCAAAAAGTAGGAGAATGAAACATACATCTACAAACAAAAATCAACTCAATTTAATTTTATCCATGGAGCGAAGAATGCCTTGTTCATCATATCATCTTCAATCGAATTTGCTCACTCTCACATAATCGTATTGTAAAAGTAACTCAGAGATACTTTGTTGCATGTGTCATAAAACTCGCCTTTGAATGTGGTCTAATGAACAAATTCAAATATTTTACTAAATTTATAGGCAAAGTAATAGCATAAATTTTAATTAAAATAAATGGCCACCTTCTAGGAAATATGGAAGGGATGCAAAAGATGATCCAAGTGAAAGTCATACAGAAATGCAAACACATTACATTGCAAAGAAAGTGGAGAGCACATCTAAGAACAGGCAATTTTACATGAGAAAGCAGAGTAGATAACCAAAAAGGAAACCGAAGATGAAAGCCCAAAATGTTTCAAGATTGACAAAAGTTCATTGACAAGACAAGACATGAAAGATAACGAATGAAATGATCATTAAGAGCATATGTCATACATACCACGCCTAAGAGCACCGTCGTAGATAAGTATGAGATTAACATAAACCCATTCATCGAGAAGAAAACATCACAGAGCAATAGGGAAATCAACATAATCAAAGAAGGCGAGCGATCTGGGCTTCCAAGCTGGTGAATTTTAAATTAGATTTGATTATCAGAGCTCAAGCGCCGCACGAAGTACATGTTCGGCGCGTATGGACACTTTATGATGCAAAGGGGCTTTCCAAAGGAATTTAAATATGGATTTGATTATTGCAGCTCTGGGCCTCGAAAGTACTAAAGACATGTTCAAGTGTGTGTATGGACACTTTTACAGAGATAAAAGGGGTAGCCCATTAACCCGCATCCCCTAGGAACTCCTAATCGTGAATGGTCTTTCTATAGAGTGATCACCTAACTACCATGCAGAATACTATTACAAAGCTATGATGGTAGATAACCAACCAGTGATGTGCTTTCGACCGCTTTAAGAGCATTCATCGCCCATGCAATGATTCAAATGGAGAAAAGTCAAGCTCAAGAAAATATACTCAAAGCATAAAAGATCTCAAGGCCAGACTGGAAATCAGTGCGATAGATTTCAAGTATAGGAAGCTATTTCATATGAAGAGAGGAATTTCCAAGAGTTTATTCCTTGAGAAAAAGAAAATTGGAAAATTTAATGAAGAAACCATTGAGAAGCAAGAGCTATTCGTAAGATGAAGCAAAATTCTGTGGGTGTTATAATGAGTCTCAATCACATAAGATATATCCAGCAGCTTGCTCTAATAGTACAAGATATACCGATAAGAGAAGATACGCATGAATCTTTATATGCTTTAGCAATAGTTGTTGATCATTTTTCGCACACTAATGAGAAGGATCTATTCTATTGCTCAAAAAAAATTATGTAAAAATGACCATACCTATGATTACAATATCAAACAATAATGATATTCTAACTTCATTTCAATTCAAGATTACTGGTTATAAAAACAAATAACATTACAATATTCACAAGGAAAAAGAACATACTGTGTCACCAAAAGAACATCAATGGTTGAAGGATCAATCTCATCAAAGTATAGCAAAGCAGCCATGTCTGAGTATGCTGGATGAATTCCACAGTCAAACTATCACCATAGAACATGAACAAAATAGAAACAAACAAATTAAAAACCAAATGTTGAAAATGGAAGTAAAAAAACTAGCAACCAAAATAAAAGCACAATGCATTATGGTATACCAATATGGTTTTCCCCTTTATAGACATGTGACACGTGAACGGCCCACTTCATCACTGGGCAGGTAATAATCACTGGTCTCCTTCTCTTGTTAACGAGGTATATGATCTTTCAAAGATTGTGGTGGCCCGCAGTTTATTCTTCAAATTTAACAATGTTCAATTCTCTTCAATTAACAATCTAAAAAAAGATTTAAAAATAATCATTTCATCATAAAAATAATACCCAAAAACAAATACATCTCCAAACAGACATTTTGTCATGGCAACTCCAGCTTATTTTGGTAATTATCTAAGCCCTGAAAAATAAATTCTTGACTTTCAAGAAAATGACTCAGACAAAGTTGAAATTTACATTTCCGTGGAGAAAATCTTCACCGAAACATCTAGCTCCCTAATTCGAAGCTCAAAATTCAAAATCCAAACTGCAGAAAGCATGCTTTGTTTTACGAGGAAATCTCAGAACTAAAAATTTAAATCTTCAAGCTCCTGCCTCTCATCATCCCTTTAGAAACAGAGGTGTCTTTCTCCTGGTCCCGAATTCTCGATTCTAACCCGCTTACTGGGCAAAGGGTATTATCATCTCGTCTATTTCTCCTGCTTACCAAGACGCCACGTATTTTGTTCTCGTCTCGACTTTCGTGATAAACCATTACTCAATTTTAAAGGTTTGATGAGATAGTTATGTGGCTAGAGCATCGGGGAAGATTAGTTGATGATCTAAGAACTTTACCACTTACGTCTGGAAAGCATTCGTGACCGGGCAATGTGGTTACTTTTCCATCTTTGTTCACCTGGATTGGGTACTGCATCAAATGCCCTGTCATCTCATACATTCGTAACTGTTTTCTAGAGTCTCTGGTTGGCAAAAACAATCCTCGAGAACGCCCAGGTGCTCGGCCTAGAGTGACATCCTATAGCCATATACCTATATCCAAATTACAGAAGATGAATATTGAGATATGAATGCAAATGTTTTTGAAACAATATGAAAACAAAAAAAAATGATATGAGCAACTCGTGACGCCCAACCGTGGTGTCCGCTGACTGACCACAACTCCGCGGACTCTATGTCTCGTGTTACGAGACACACACCTGAGTAAAATAGCCTCATGGGCCAATACATCCATACTCATAATAATTATCTCAACTATATTCTCATAGTTATCATGTTTGTTCTACAAAAAAAGATTTATACATATTTACAAAATATGTTCTTAAAGCCACATTTCAAATTTTCTTCTCAAAACTACCTCATCGAAAGTGTCGCCTCCCCGATAGTCTCCTCGCACTAAAGGGGGGTCTCGACTTGACTGGGTGAGCAAAGCCCGCGAGAAAGTCTTCCTACAAGGGTTACTCCTCACCTAAATGTATATGAAATGGCATATATAAACAAACAATCACATTCCATACAATTATTTTCTATGAAATATCTTATGTCATGCATGAGATGCGACTTCATGCTCACGACCAGTCCCACCCGACTCCTCACACTGAACGCTAAATTTGAAATAAAATATGTCATATGTGTATTATACCACGACTAAATCATCGACGCACCCTCCAATTTTATTTATCAAAACCTCGATATTTTCCTTTATTTTGTGGGCTACTTGATCGTTTACACCAGAGGACGCCGCACTTTTTCAACATTTTCACGATCCTCAGATCGGGCTTCGTAATTCATGTCTAACCGTGAATAACCCGTGGACTTTTACTCCTGGGGATCATTCAACTTGTCTACCAAAACATGTAATTTATCATTTTGATCATTTACACACTCGTGAATCTCTACCTTGGACTTTGTCCCATTTTTCCCGAGTTCACGACCCACTCATCGACACTGATGAATAAACCATACCCTACACCCACACCCGACCTGACGCGATGTGACCGTGCATATGAAATTGTGACGCCTTAACCTCAGGTCCGTTGATCATCCACAACCCGCTGAATACTGCGGAATGTCGTGACCCCGACATTTTTCACGAAACGGCGCAGTCTCCGGGTACGAGCTCTACCCAAATACAAAATCTTCAAGTAAAACCCGTCCCAACATCAATCAATTGATACAAACGCCTCAGCCCAAAACCAATACTAATCACACTATATCCAAAACAAATATATCTTACAATATTCCAACTATATCCATAATGCAAGAGTTAATGATTTACTTTATACAACACATATATTAAAAATGAGAAGCATTCTAATACATAAATGATCAACAAAGCCACATTCCCACTTAGCGCAAATCTCAGACGAGCCGTCTCGACGTCCCTGCACTGCAAAAAGGGGATCCCACGACGTAAGTGAGCCAAATTGCAGAGGGAGAATCGCCCTAAGTGGGCTACCTACCACCTAAGGCAATGTTCCAATTTAAAACACACATTCAAGCAAAATGCATGATCCTACTAATGTCTACATGACCAACTCCGTGATCCCGAGTCGTCACTGACTCTCTCACACTCGCCTAAGCCTTGTATGAGAATTATTATTTTATTAGTTTGTGGACAACCCTCCGATGTATATATATCACCAGCGTCCGACGATTGATATATATATATTGTTTCAGGACTACTCCTCCATGAATATCAATCACCGCTCACGATCGATATTTTAAGCTCGCGGGACTACCCTCCGATAATTAACATTTTTAGACTATCCTTCAACCGCCTTCTAGATTTATACCATGCACTAACTCTATCTCTGTGGATACCTCAAAGGCATATATGAAATGCATTATGATGCCATTTCAATAATTCATACAACACATGCAATATATAAACATGAATATATCGCATAAATCAAATCACACAATCATGTTAAGTGTAATTATACAACTCATATATCACATCAAAATTAGCTCACTCAAGCAATGATCAAACTCATCTCCACGATCTACACACACAATTATATTCCACATATCATGACCATGCATTAGCAGCAAAGCTATCAATATCAAAATCAACAACCGTCACAACACACTTCCTGAATTCCATGTAATTGTGTCATTGTACTAACACATTAAAATAATGTATTAACCTATTTAATTCCACACATATCAAGCCATTCGTTTCATACCATTTCAAGCACACAACACATGGACAATTCCTATCCATTTCACACAAACCCGGGACTATTTTTATAGTCCCAAAATTATAAGGCTGTCCATGGGCAGCCCATTACCTTCCTACATCGGTTCCTCTTGATGGAACCGATTTCCATTCCCAATTCCTATTTTCTAATTAAAGCATAATTTATTCAATAAATTATCACAAAACACCCCAATTCGGGCCTCAAAACAGGAAGTAGTCAAGTCCACTCATACCCCATCATCCTCTACATCTGCTCCAATTTTTGAAACCGATTTCCATAGCTATTCCCTTGGCCCCATGCCTACTCAACATAGAATTTATTCCACAAATTCCACACAATCAGCCCACAACAGCTTCAGATCGTCATACTGGCCAAAAAATCTCTTAAAATTTCTACAATTTGGTCCCATGTTTTGGGACCGATCCTACGGCCCATTCCCGGCCTTTTTCCATACAAACACATGCATTTTAATTCAAAATATGGAATTTACAAGACCCAAACAGCCCCTAATTTTCTGGGCAGTCACGGAGGTGAGAAAAATCACCAAGAATTCATAACAATTCGGTCCCATGTTTTGGGACCGATCAAACGGCCCCTCACGGCCTCAAACCAACCGAAACATGGAAAAACCCTTGAAAATGGGAATAAAACGTATAGTGAGAAAATCCTACTCTCGGAGTTGTCAAAACTCGCAAATCCGTCCACGCGCTTGTCTCGCCACAGAACAGCTTCCCTTCTTGTTCACGAAATCCAAAAGCCCGATTACGTAGATTTAGATATAAGTCGAGACTCTCTCTCTCTAGAAATGAAAGGAGGAAGCACGTGATCAAAATTAAAGCCTCTCACGCTTTTTGGTCTTGGCTTAAGGTAGGGGAGATGAGGACTATCACATTTTGTCCTCTAGTCACTTAAAATCAAATTCCATAATTACCATTTTGTACCTATTCTCAGATTTGATATTCGGCGCTATCTCGGCCGTCCATTTTCATCATTTATCTACTCATACCACTTATGGTACATGAGTACTTGCTATTTGTGGCTTTCAAGCAGATCGAACGATTTACTTATGACCCGAAACGCGATGCCTCGAAAAACGTGTCGATTCCGACTGTCTCGGAAAATTTGCGAAATTTTACGTGCTAACTAGATTTCACGAGACGATTCCAACCTGCAACTGCTTGGCCATCTGGAGATCTAGAGAATTAATTACTTCTGATTTTTGGACCGTAATTACAATTTTGTAATCAAAATTACCATTTTGCCTCTTATTCCGTAATTGAATTTCTGTCTACATTCTCCTCCCAAAGGAATTTCATTCCAATTCGTGACAATCGTATCATCTACAACACGAACCCTACACAACCCTTGCTTGGTGTGTCACCGCTAACCTCTCCAAGATCACACCATCGACAATCCAATGGATCATTAACTCAATCCATGCCATGCATGACATCCATTGCATCGAGCCTCTTGCCACCAACACCCAATGCAATTTCCAAAGGGTATCCAAACCCTCGAGTCACCCCGCATCTATCACTCAACTCGCCACGTGATAACCATGTCCGCGTGTTTTCATCTCGACATAACTCTTCTACCCACACCCCGAGCCTTGTGCTTCCTCGATTCAACTATGAGTCTTCTTTTGACGTAGTCATAAAGACCAACTCAACTCACACTCACCAAGAGTGGTGAATGACCATACTGTGCACCCACACCCGACTCGACGGGATGTTACCGTGCACGCAAACGTTAGCACGCTTACATCGCGACACCCAATCCCGGGGTCCACCATGAGTAGAATATGTGAGATTTCCCACTCATAATCCCAACCTATCAGGTCAACTCTCACCATACATCCTAGGGAAGAACATACATTCTTGGCTTCTCTAAAGGCCTTAACCTCTAAGCCTAAATCCAAGGTCGTGTCGGGTATGACAAACCTACTTAGTTCCACCCATCGATACAACCGACGGGTTGTCAACTTTATCCTTGTCAAACCCGACATCAACAACCAATAGGTCCACCGCTCCTAAGGTTCACTACGCTCACGCGCTTCTCCGACCGTTCGACTCGACTCCACACCCCGCCCCTTTGGCCTATCTGTGATGTTGGAAGTGCTTGTATAGCACCCCGAAACTGAAATTGGTCCCTCTAACCCTTACTAGGGTGTGGAGGAAACGAATCGATACTCATCATGTTCTTACTATTAATCGACTGCATTGCCCCAAGGCCTGATCCCCGTCTGGGAAATCCTAGTCACCTATGCTCAACCCGCCCTACCCTAAAATCCAGTGGCGGTAAGTCTTCGCTTCTTCCCGAACTAGAGAAAGTCGATCCTCCTTCATACCAACACCCGTGATCCCGAGTGTTCCAAGTATCCTCGATTCCTCTCTCTACGGTCGTGGTCACCCCAACTACGGAGTCCGCATCCCGTAGGCGAAGTCCTACATCCGCCTCGAACGGACAACTCAGCCCCATTCTCGCATCCCCTCAGAATACCCAAATTAATCCCAAGAAACCACGATCTCGAAGATCGACATCTCGGCTCCTCCCAACGCATCGCGCCTAACCTTCTGTGCCGGGATCGACACCCGGTGTCGACACCACGTGTCCTTGTGGTCTCACCTCAGTAAGCCAAAACTCGAACTTACTGAACTTAGCGTACAACCGATGGTCTCTACAACCGCGAAACAATCCTCAAGTGATACTCATGCTCCCACTCCGACCGGGAGGGGATCAAGGCTGCCATCCACAAGACTAATACAACCGATCTAAATAGTGGTCGAATATCCCAGATGAGATCCATGAATGCCGTGCAATCGCCAATCCAAAGGGCATCACCAGAACTCAAAGTGCCCCAACGCGTCCCAAACGCAGCCTGTGTGGGATATCTCTGGTCTCCCTAACTCGCCGATGACAAACTGGAAGGCGGCGTCTATCTCTTGGAGTAGACTCGCACCTCTCTCAACCGATCAAATAACCATCGATCCTCTGGGTGAATGGTACCGATTCGGATCATAACCCCGTTCACCTCGTCTATAGCCACTCACGCCCGGGAAGGGTCTTCGCTCTTCTTTCGCAGAACTAGAACCGAAGCGCCCCATGGTGAAGTGTCGGCCTAATAATCCCCTCATTCAATAGCCCCTTGTGAGCTTGACTCGAGTTCCTACAACTCAACCCAAGGCCATCCTACGCGAATCATAGAGATGGTTAAAGTACCAGGTGTAACTCGACACCGTCTACATCCCTACGTGGAGGTAGTCCGTAGCTCATCCTGAAAATATTCGTACTCGCAAACCACTCGAGGTAGATCTAAGTCTGGTCTCACCTCGTCCTCTAGGGTAAGGCTCGCTAGCTAACCCGCCAACTGTCCCTAGCACTTGGACTCATATACTGTCTGGGGCAAAATACCGTGCTTACCCCCCTGAAATACAACACGAGTACCCCTGCATAGCGGTAACTCTCCTCGCGCCACACCGATAACAACCTCAGAATCAAGCCAACCAATCCATCCCAAGGATGACATCGAACACCGAAGGTGTCCATAATCCTCTCAAAGTCCATCATGGTAGTCCCCAGATCTCTAACTCGCAACCCGACATATCGTATCTATTCGCCCCAATCCTTAGGGGAGAATTCATATGCAAATCTACTCCTCTAAGGTCTCTAGAGGTCCTGCCCATTTCCACCATATAGTCCTCATTCCCTAGCCGTAACGTTACAGCCTAGTTTAATCCTGCCTTCGCCAGGTAATCACCTATAACCTCTAACACTTCCTCGACCGTATGAACCAAATGGTCAGCCAACATCGCACTTCCCGTGAATGCTCCGAGGATTGATTCATCTCAAACCTTTGGAGGTTACTAGGATCTCCTTGCCTAGCTCCGCTATACCGCCCGTGCTATAAAGATTCACCGTATCACCCACAAATTTCGCCAAAGTGTACCGATTAAACACCGGTGGTGCTCGACCAAGACCCCGTGACGCCCATGTCCTCGTCTCCTCTACTGTACCCATTTACACAATTAAGATGGGCAACAAGAATCGCTTAGTTTTCATTTCAATCTGACTAGTAATGCAGATGCTGATTACTATTAGACTTTACCTTACCTAATCACCCGCTTCATTTCCTAAGTGGAGCTAAATTTCAATCACCTGACATTTATTCATTTCCAATAAGGGTTCTAAACTTTCTGCTCATTTCAAGATTCAAATCCCTGGGCGTCATAACCCATAACCTTAGTATTTACCCTTTTCCTATACGCATATCAACATGCATATAATTCCCTACGCAACTACCGCTACAATTTCGATTTCAATTGGTAGTTAATCTAACACAAAGGTCTCTAAGGCATAATAATGCCCCCGAGACACTAATCATACACATAACTCAAAGTGTATAATAACATTTCATGCTTAAAATATTTGCTTTAACAAAAATTTTATTTTCAAAAATTTCATTTTTTGAAAATTTTATTTTTTCAAAATTTTATCAAAATTTATTTGATTTTATTTGAATTTAATAAACATTTTTTTGAAAATTTTTATTTTACAATGAATGTTGTTCATTTGTGACTCGTGAAAACCAGTCAAAAACCGACGAATGGGCCGAGCGCACCGAAAAATCGCCTAAGGCCGCCAGCGCCTGTGCTCGGGCCTACCGCTTCGCAGCCCCGCCGCGCTCGCGCCTGCCGCCACACAGAATACAGGTTCGCCGTCAAGGCCTCGCGCGCTCGGGCCGCGCCGCGCCCGCCGCGCCGCCTACGCGCTCATTACACTACACGCTTCGCAAGACTCCGTCCGCCCACACACGCACGCCTTGCGCTCTGAAGACGCCTACCAAGACAATTAGCTCGCCCCTGTAACCGCCGGTGCCACCGCCGCGCCCCGCGCCCACGCGTGCCTACGCCCAACGCCCGCCCAACCACGCCTTGTCCTTCGCCGCACAAATTTTGTATTGCAATACAAATTCCCCAGCCTAAGCCCATCGTAATACGCTTCCAATATAAATGGGCAAGAGTTTCCTTCAAATTTTCTCGCGACTAAATTTTTTTTTTTCGTTTTTTCACTTTAATTAAATTTTTTTTTTTTTTCATTATTTCCAGCAATTGGAAAAATCATAAAAAAATCACTAAAATCATTTTTTTTTTTTATCCTCTTTTACACTCAAATAAATTTACAAAAATTTATTTTCTTCAATTTTACACCTTGTAAAATCCTAGAAATTATTTTTCTCATCTCATAACCAAATAAATTTAAAAATTTTATTTTCTTTTTCCAGTTTTTCCACCGAAAAAAATTTTCTCCACTAAATAAATTTATAAATATTTATTTTTCAATTTCCTTCAATCCTCATCCAATAAATTTATAAAATTTATTTCTTCAGATTTTCTTCAACTTAGAAATTATTTTCATCACCTATCAAAGCAAATAAATTTACAATTTATTCTTTCAATTTCTCTTCTTTTCAGCTTGAAGAATCAGATAAATCCCAAAATGTTTTTACATTCATGCAGTGAATCACCAAGCACACACATGGTTCCACAACACACATAAAAACATGGCATACACACCATCACATTAATATTCAATTAAATCACACAAAACACACATGCCGTGTCTTAGTTTTGTTTCGTGCCTTTCCTAGGTAATCTCATACCTAAACCTAACATCGAACCACACCTAGTGGTGATGTTCTTATCTCTTAAGACTATGGCCTTAGCCCAAATTCTCAACCTATAGGTTTCCATATACCTATACTTCACATCAACCCACCTAGTGGTGATGGATACCCAAACCCGAGCTCCCTAGGTATTCGTATACCTAAGCTCTGATACCAAGTCGTGACGCCCCGTAACCTGCGGTCCGTTTGACTATCCGTCAACCCGCTAATACTCGTGAATGTCGTGACCGACATTTTCACGAAAATGTGCGTAGTCTCCAGACTGGGAGCTCTACCTAAATACAAATCTTCATAAACTCCGTCCCAAACATCATCAATCAATTGATACAAACGGCCTCTAGCCCAAAAACCAATACTAATCACACTATATCCAAAACAAGATTCAATATTCCAACTATATCCATAATGCAAGAGTTAATGATTTTACTTTATACAACACATATATTAAAATGAGAAGACCAATACATGTAAACATCACCAAAGCCACATTCCGCTTTATACGTCACCTCCCAGGACGAGCCGCCTCGCACGCCTCCCAGACTATGAGAAAAAAGGGGATCCCACGACTAGAGCTAAAGCTCGCAGGAGAATCAGCCCTGCTGGCTACTCACCACCTTAAGTAAAGGTAATGTTCCAATTTAAACACACATTCAAGCAAATGCATGATCCTACTTTGAATGTCTACATGACCAACTCGATCCCGAGTCCTCACGGCCTCTCTCATGACTCGCCTAAGCCTTGTATGAGAATTATTATTTTATTAGTGGATTAATCTCCGGCTGTATATATCAATCACATTCCGGACGGTTGATATATAGTATATTTGTCTGCGGACTACCCTCCGATGAATACTTAATCAGCGCCCGACGTGACATATTTTTTGGGTTAGTAATTACTCCGGAGCACTAACATTTGCACTATCCTCCGAACTGCCTCTCTAGACTTATACCATGCACTCAACTCCCATCTCTCAGTAGATACCCTGCATATGAAATGCAATTATGATGCCATTTCATAATCCATACAATTGATATGTAAATATATAAACATGAATATACCGTGATAAATCAAATCACACAATCATGTTATGTAATTATACAACTCATATATCACATCAAAATAGCCTACTTTGGGCTAATGATCAAACTCATCTCCAATGATTCCACAATAATAACGTTATATCTCCAATATATCACACCATGTTAATACATAAAGCTTCGCATTACTACTTTTAAATCAACACAACGGCCTACAAACACAATTTAATTCCATGTAATTGTGTCATTGTACTACCACATTAAAATAATGTATTAACCTATTAATTCCCACATATCAAGCCATTCGCTTCATACCATTTCAAGCACACAACACACGACAATTCCTCATCCATTTCACACAAACCTGGACTATTTTTATAGTCCCAAAACAGCAAGTGGGTCAGTCCACGGCAAATCCCACATTCCTACATTCTGGCCTCTCGATGGAACCGATTTCATTCTAATTCCGGGGTCTCCTAATCACCAAAGCATAATTTATTCAATAAATTATCACAAACACCCCAATTCAGCCTCAAAACAGGGAAGTGGGTCATTCACCTGCAGCCCATCATCCTACATCGGCTCCAATTTTTGAAACCGGGATCTAGTTATTCCCTTGGCCCCATGCCTACCAACATAGAATTTGACCCACAATTTCCACACAATCAGCCCACAAACAGTTTCCTGACCACACCCAATACAAAAATCTCCAAAATTTCTACACTGGTCCCATGTTCGGGATTCCGATCTCACTACCATCTCTCGCCTTTTCCATACAAAACACATGCATTTTAATTCAAAATATGGAATTTATAAGACCCAAACAGCCCCTAATTTTCAAGTAGTCACGTGAGGTGAGAAAATCACTAAGAATTCAGAATAATTCGGCCCTGCTAAGCCAGATTCCATCAAACTGCCCTCACGGCCCTCAAACCAACCGAAACATGGAAAAACCCTTGAAAATGGGAACAAATGCGCAAGTGGTGGAGAAAATCTTTAACTCTCTTGAGTTCATGCCTCAAACTCGCAACCGGTCCACGCTGTCCTCGCCACAGAACAAATTCTTCCCTTCATCCAGCCGAACCAAAAGTCTGATTGATAGCATTTCAGAGAAGCCGCAGATTTCTAGAAATGAAATGAGGAAGATACCGCATCAAAATTCAAAGCCTCTCACGTTTTTGGTCTTGGCTTAAGGTAGGAGATGAGTGACTATTGGCTATTTTGTCCTCTAAATACTTAAAATCAAATTCCATAATTACCATTTCTATTCCTTCGATTTGATATCTTGCGCTATCTCTACGCCCATTTTCATTTATCTACTCATACCAATTTATGGTATATGAGTACTTGCTATTTGTGGCTTTCTGCTGTATCAAATCGATTTACTTAAGACCAAACGCGATATGCTCGAAAAACTATCATTCCGAACGTCTCTAAAATTGTGAATGCACATAACTAGATTTCGCGAGACGATTCCAATCTGCGGTAATCCGTTATTATCCATATCTAGAGAATTAATTACGGATTTTTAACCAGAATTACAATTTCAGAATCAAAATTGTGATTGGCTTTATTCCGTAAATCACTTTCTGGGTCTTACGTAAACGCATGATGCCAATGTGCATTTTCCTCATGTTACATGCATGGATGAGCACTACATGAAACATTTGTTAGCTATGGACAATTATAATTTATATGGTAATCTACCACCATGTCAACCATATTAATACATTAAATAGCATGCATCAATATTTCATTTCCACACACTGCATGTTATTCAAACAAGCCCTAACACACAACAAGGTCTCAACTGAAACTATCTGAACAGGTACCCTCACGTGCCCCTTCACAAATGATGAACTATGATGATTCCACCCTCGCTGTCATCTCATCAACAAATCTACAACATCTAGAAACTTTCGCCTAGCAAACCCCTAACTCCCAGCGGGCCATGCAACCGGCCATGAAATCTATCCTTAGTCCCAAGGCTTGAACTACTCACATGGCCTCTCATGGCCTCCCATAAGCAAACCCCTACCATTATAAAGCCTTAGGGCTAAAAGTAAACCAAGTAGGAAAATATCCTACCTCTTGGAAGTCAAGAAACTCCCAAAAACCTGAGTCCACGCGCTGTTCCTCTCCCGTGTAGAACACTTCCTTCTGCCTCAAGGAATCCAACTAATGATCTCCTACAAACCTAGAGAGAAGGAAGACTCTCTCTCACTAAACAGAGAACAAACCTCCTCAGATCTCTCTTTCCTTTCTTCCTCCCCACGTTCTTTCCTTTGTTGCTTTTCTCATTTCTCTTCTCATTTTCCTTTCATTTCTCCTCATTTTCTCATCTCTCCTTTGGTCCTTTTCTCCTCCTTTTTGGAGAAGTCATCATCCGGTCAAAGGAGGCAATTTCCTCCTCCTTTCCTCAAGCAAATTTTGTGGCTATCCTTTTTCCTCCCTTTTCTTTTATTTCTTAATTCCTCTTTAATGACATCATGCACTCAAGTGGTTTAATATGAGCCATGGAAATCAAATCTCACACATGGCTTAATTGTGAGCCACTCCTTTTTATGCCAAGTGTCATACTTCTATGGTGCCATGTGGCATCCCCTTATCTTCGCTGATGCAGGGTCATCCGACACCCCACGTTCGAAAAGTTGAAACTCGACCACCCTGGTCTAAACGAAATTCGACGTGGTAGCTAAATTTCACGAGATGATTTGAACGGAGAAGTCCGTTTCGTCATCCGAGATCTAGAAAAATTCCGGATTTTCAACCGAAATCTCTATTTTATCCTTCCTTAGGAAATCTGGATTTTCCGGGGTCTCACACAACCTGGCTGCGGGGATGAGTCTTCTTCCCTGACCATGTAGTGTCAAGCACAAGCGCCCCATGGCAATCTCGCATCCTCAACCATCCAAGGATCTCTCTCGTTAATACTGGGCCGATCCCATCGTGGACATATCTATCATCAACTATCATCCCTTCGCATGGATATAAATCATAACCATGTGACTTCAGCTAATCCCCGTAATGAAGAAGAAAAAGAAAAACAGACCAAGGTGAATAATACCAGAACATATATAACCTCGTGACGGTAAACTATAATGGAAAAAATGATTCTTAGGTTGATATGTCTACATGATAAATGCACCATCAGACTGAAACCAAATTCCTTTTTTCATCAGTATTACTCAAAAGCTTATGAAAATATGATCTAAGCAACCAAAGATGGGAAAAATAAAGGGTGGACTATGAAAGGCTAGCTCAGGTGTAAATTCAAGATAGAGACATGATATTGAATGATAATTCACACTGCAATTAAAAGAATAATTTTCATGTTTGGTTTATCATGAAAAATACTAGAGAAAAATCAAATATGATGAAAATTAATCACCGAATTATGCCTTCTCAAACTATTTAATCATTATGTATAAGAATTAAATTAATTTAAAGTGAGTTTGAAGTAGCTTACAAAAATAATTTATCGATCTTAATATTTTTTTCCTCGCTTTCCTTAAAAACCAAACCTAGCCCAAACAAATATGTAGAGGGAAAGGCCACATTATATAGAAACAACAAATTACTAGCAACAAGAATAATAGGTTGAACCGTTGTTAATTTCCGTCAATCCTTTTCCTTGATCAAGATTAAGTATGAAATATGGAGCATTATACTTCAACCACAATGATATACAATTCCAAACAGTGTCTAATTAGAGATTCAAACCATGATGAAATGTTTCGATGGAGAATACATGTAATAGTAAACTTTTTAACATCGTAGGAAAATGCCATACGAATGCACGGTTTCCTTAAGAATTGTATGTTTGAAGAGACTATGTAGATGAACCTCACTTCTCCGAAGTGGGCAAGAAAAGTCAAATAATTGCGTGGGTGATGCTGTGACGCCAGCGCCTCGCTTTATTAATAGCCCGCCTAATAATTTGGTACATCATACTCATTGTTTGTCCTCGCAAATATCCAACTTATACCAATGACTCAAACAAGTGCAAAAAGCTTGAGTAGGTGAGCCAGATACATTGAAAAATATAGAGAAAATATGTAAGAGAAGTGATAGAAAGCCATATAGTCCCACAAACACTTCTAGGAGTCTCAACAACGAGGAAAATAGATAAGAAAATCATTTGAGTTTCTCGCCATTGAGAATTGCAATATTTGCAAAGAAAACAAAATATTATTAAACTAATTAAATTTTTTTACATGCATCATTTATAGCTCACATCTCTAAGAAAATCAAGTATATTGTGGACTCTAATGACCTATTATGACTCTAATTTAATTTGTTTAATTCATTAATTTAATTTGATTCCAAACCACAAGCCTAATTTATTCAACCATTAATCCTAATTCAACTCTGATTTAAACTAATAGAAATTCCCCTTACCCAATGAATACGTTAAAGATTCATCTCAGATATGTTAAAAGTGATTCATCCTCATCATAACAATCATAAAAATGAAAACAATATTTGAATATTTGGCTCGATGTTCAAAACCCTGGTGATTAGAGTCCTTCACCTGGCAATTCAACCATAGATACATGACCTTCTCACTCATGTCAGTTGGTTGCCACTACCAAGGTCCTCACTACCTTGTTATTTGACACCATGAATATAATGTGAAATCATTGTTCTGGACTGCTTTTTCACTAAATCTTATTAGCTTATGGTCGAATCCAACTTAGATCACCTATATTCTCTTGATGATAGACCACGACAGTCTCCATCTTTTATTGTATTCTAATTTGTTCTATCTTTTGTCTGATAAACTATTTTTCAAACATCGCTGTTTAATACCAACATTATACCATAAGGCATAACCACATACTATCCGATCAAATTTTCCATGTAGTATGAAAGGCCTTCTCTGTGATACAAAATACTTCAAATTTGCTTCTCTGATTCAACATCATCATAAAATAACAAGATGGAGAAATCCTCTTGATTCCCACTCATTATGATAGAATAATTAATCCGTGATAACAAACCATCACTCATATTTTCGCATAAAAATTTCACGAGTCTCATCCTACCAAGCCCCAGAACCCTGGTGAATTGGTCCGATAGTTATAATTTAGAGTTAACTCCTTTATTAACATCAATTAAAACAATATAATCAGCACACTACAAGCCTATGATGCATCTCCCTAATATACCCTACAAGAATCACGGATGATCAATACAAAAGTAAGAGATCAATACGGATTTCATTTGTCTCAAGGCCCTCTAACACTTATTTTACTTTGCGCACTCATTATCTGTGACTTTGATCACATATTGCTCCAACCTCTCTCTCTTCTGCAACCCAATACATTAATTCCTTAGAAATCCCTTGCATGCATCCTCAATGTCAATAAGCACTACATGGAAATCTTTCTTATCGTTCAAATTTCTCTTTAATTTATCCAAAGAAAATAGCTTCACTAAGGTATTTCAGTGGAAACACCTCCAAGTACAAACTTTGATACCGCATTACCTGCCTTAAAGTTTGCTTAAAATCACTCACTCAAAGTTCCATAACATAACTTGTAAAGCTTAACATCATGATAATTTGTGGAGCTTTATATTCGACCTTCTTTCTGCACATTATGTTTCCGAAAGTGCTTTTCATCATTTTGTCTTCATGATCAAGGTCTTGTTAAACAAATTAGTCCTATACACTGCTACAAAAAAAAATCCCATGTTCTACAACCTTCCATATTCTCATCTTTCAAAGATTTTAGACTTCCTATCTCCTTATGTCACTAATAACTCCCAAGCCTAAACTAAAAATTCTATGATCTGCACTTCTAATGCAATTGAATGGTCTGCACTCATCTTCCTGCGCATCTTCCTATTGCCAAACCCACTTGAATAGAACTTACTCTTAAAAGCTATTTATCAAGGGGAGGGAACCCAAGTGGTTATAAACCCACAAGGCCAAGCCGTAACTTAACGATGTGGGACTCATAATGGGTCATAACAATCTGTAACACCCCGAAATATACCCTAGCAGTTTTCGGACATGTTTAAGGTATAATAAAAGTAAAGGTATAGTTTTTCAATAAAATAATGCTAAAAATAAAATAGCAAAAACCCGGAATTTCTACAAAAGACAAGGGTAAAGTAGTCATTTACCACTTAAGGACACAAGGGTCATACTTAAGAAGACTATATGCCAAATGAAATAATGGGAAATCTAGCGTTACTAAAGAGTGGAGGACTATGTGCAACAAAAGGGAAATGAATTATAAAAAGGAGGGGGGAGACCAAAAGATCTCATTTTTGGTCTCCAAAAAGAGCTCATAATGGTCAGAGAGAAAGGAAGAGGAGAGAAGAAGAAGAAGAACAAAGGTTAAGACGATGATGACGTAAGATGAGGCCAAGAAAAGGCAAGCTGGAAGTCTAGTTTGGTTTTTTGTATGGAAAAGTATGGAAGTATAGGCTTTAGTATGGAATGTTTGGTATTTACTATCATCATTTACACTTAAGAGTAGGGATCGATACATTGAATGTGTTAGTTTGAAAACAACAGGAGAGAAAATGATGTGGGTTTGTTTTTAAATCTTGTTAGAAGACCCAATTGTGAGCTATTTTCAGTTTCATGCTGATTCCTAGTAACCCACACCTCTGTTTCGTTGTTGAGAAATGAAAAGAAATTTTAAATGGAATTGTATCCTTATTGACAAGGGGTATTTCATTTTTCTTAGACAATAATTCTGCAGGGTCAAAACTAGTTGTTCTTGGTTCTGCCAAACACCTATTCTTCCAGTGACATTTGAAATTGTGACAAATGGGGTAACAGAACTTCAGTTTGATTTAATTTATCCATCCGTTGTTGGGGATTTTATTTGACTTTCAGTATAGCTTCACTCTGCTCATTTTAGAGTTACTCACAGTAAGATACATGCTCAGGATGTGGTGGTTAGAGTCATACACACACACACAAAAGTCACTTGGGTGTTGAGATCCACCGCACAAAGTAACTAAGTGCTTTGAACTGAAAAACAAAAAACAATTCTAGAATTAAGAGCACACTATTTTTCCTTTGAACCATAGCCAGGATTAATCTTTAATTGAACTGGTGAGCCAGTCCTGGAAAAAAGAAACTGTAAATGCCTGCCTTCACAAGGTCAGTAATGTTCTAAGAGTTTTATTGGTTCTGTGATTGTATTGAACTCTGCAGTATCTGTGTGTTTAATATCAGAATTAATTACCTTTTGAAAAATTTATTTTAAAATGGAAAATGATGAGCAAGACACAAGAGGCGCTTGCTTGGTGTTCATACTTCCATGCTCACAGAAGGTTTAGCTTCTCTTAATAAGGCGCTAAGGATTGAGGGTTCTTGGTGTCCTGTTGAAGTCTGAGGGCATTGGAATTTATTTCAGCAAACTTTTTAAGAACTGGGAGGAGGTGGATTGGCAAAGATAGAAGTATCCTCAAGCAGTTAAAGGAAGAGAACAGTAGGATCTTGAATTGTGGAGAGACGGTTCAGGTTGCTCTTATTGAGTCAGGAGGGGATAAAGCACTCTTGGTTAGAGCTCATAATTTGGACGATCATAAATTCTTCGTCCGAACTCCGTTTTGGGTGTTCTTAGACTCTATAGAAAGCCCTTTGAGTCTAGAATCCACCCATATATAGCTTTATAAATTCTGAACTCATAGTCTGTCCGAAAATGATTAAAAATAGTAGGCCCCTGCTGGTTCGGAGCACCGGATTTTCTGTTGTATTCTTCAAATTTGACGATCATAAATTCTTCTGGTCCAAACCCGTTTGGGTGTCTTTAGACTCTATAAAAATCCCTTTGAGTCTAGAATCCACCCATATATAGCTTTATAAATTCTGGAACTCATATTCTGTCCGAAAAAAAAACGATTAAAAACAGTAGGCCCTCGGTTCGAGTAATCGGATTTTCTTGGTTGTATCTCTCTTCAAATTCGACGATCATAAATTCTTTCGCCCAAACTCCGGCTTTGGGTGTTCTTAGACTCTATAGAAAGCCCTTTGAGTCTAGAATTCACCCATACATAGATGTATAAATTGTGAACTCATATTCTGTCTGAAAACGATGAAAAACAGTAGGCCCCTGCTGGTTCGGAGCACCGGATTTTCTGGTTGTATCCTTCAAATTTGGACGATCATAAATTCTTCGTCCAAACTCCATTTTGGGTGTTCTTAGACTCTATAGAAAGCCCTTTGAGTCTATAATCCACCCATATATAGCTTTATAAATTCTGAACTCATATTCTGTCCAAAAACGATTAAAAACAGTAGGCCCCTGCTGGTTCGGAGCACCGGATTTTCTGGTTGTATCCTTCAAATTCGGACGATCATAAATTTTTCGTCCAAACTCCGTTTTGGGCGTTCTTAGACTCTATAGAAATCCATTTGAGTCTAGAATTCACCCATACATAGATGTATAAATTTTGAACTCATATTCTGTCTGAAAACGATGAAAAACAGTAGGCCCCTGCTGGTTCGGAGCACCGGATTTTCTGGTTGTATCCTTCAATTTCGGATGATCATAAATTCTTCGTCCGAACTCCGTTTTGAGTGTTCTTAGACTCTATGGAAATCCCTTTGAGTCTAGAATCCACCCATATATAGATTAATGCAACTTAAACTCATATTATATCCGAAAATGACTAAAAACAGTGGCTGCTGCTGCTGCTGCTGCAGCAGGTGCTGCATGTTGCTGATTTTCTTCACGGCTTGCAACTTGCATAACTCTTTCGTTAGGACTCCGTTTTGGGTGTTCTTAGACTCTATGGAAATCCCTTTGAGTCTAGAATCCACCCATATATAGATTAATGCAACTTAAACTCAGATTATATCCGAAAATGACTAAAAACAGTGGCTTCTGCTGCTGCTGCTGCAGCAGGTGCTGCAAGTTGCTGATTTTCTTCACGGCTTGCAACTTGCATAACTCCTTCGTTAGGACTTCGTTATGGGTATTCTTGGACTTTAGGGAAAGATCTTTTGAGTCTAGAATCTATCCATGTAGATTTGATATGTAAAGGAGTATAGATAAGAAAAGTATCTATAGGTATCAAAGGAAGAGTCTTTGTTCTGCACTTACCTGGAGATGTGGACAATCTGATAAAGAACAAGAAAAACGTACAAGTATACGAATGTATAGGTATAGGTCATAAGATATGATAGTCCGATAAAGTACATGAAGATATAAGTTAACAAGATATAAGATGTGACAAGTAGATGACATGATATGAATATAAGAGTATATGATATGAATATATGATTGTCATACATAAACGAATAGATGAAACATGATAGGAACACATGAATGAGTAAAAGCATACATGATAGAAATATAAAAGTACATGAATAGCTAAATCATGATAGAAACGCATAAAGCGATATGATGCATAAAATGATATAAAGGGATATGAATAGGGATAAAGATATATATGAATATATGAATACAAGAGTGCATAGATGCATTCATATGATATATGATAGGATTACATATATGATACGAAGACAAATCAAATGATAGAAAAATATGAATATAATGTGACAAAGAAATATGAGAACAACAATACGAAGCTAAGAAATATGTGAAGGTATTACAGACGAAATAAATAATAGTGTATATCTCATCAGCATACATGATAACAATAGTTATTCATGTAGATGAGATATGTAAAGAAAATGTAATAAAATGGATTGTCTGCTTAGAACCTGGTAGGGATAGACGATGCCTATTAGGAAAAAAATAAGTCTCGCAGCATAATGATCGCCTTGGGCCCTGCTGCCACATAGTCACTTTTGGGCTCTTATGATGGTCATTGTCTTCACAGATAATGATAATGCTTTCAGTTCTTTTATATGGTCATTGTCTCAAGACAATGATAACAAAGCCGGCTTTTATAGACCACTCAAGCTAAGACAGCCGAAGATAAATACTTCGCCCTTATAGTTTCCTTTATCCACTTCTATATTTTAAAAGTATAATAAAACATAAAATAAACATTTAAATATGATTATGAAAGATATTATACTGGACTTGAGAAGATAGTGACTGCTATGTAATGATAAGTTTCGAACATGAGATTATAATGTATCTAATATGATATATAAAATGTATAAGAATAAAATGAGAAAAGTTAATATGAATACAAGATATGAAAGGTCAAAGTACAAGACACAAAAAGTATAAGAAAACGGCACAAAGACATGAGGTGAAAGTAATATGAAAAGTATAAATCAGAAACAGATATGAAAATAGTACATGAACAAGATATGCAAATAGAAATAATATAAATAAACTGTATAGTATATAACCATGAAAGTAATATATGTATACGAATATGACATACACAGAATAGATATGGCATGAACCATTAGAAAGAGAATAGATCAAATGATAAGTACTATAGAATAAGAAATAAATAAATGATATGAAAGGTTATATGTCAAACGCCACATGATAGAAGTGTACGCTAGTCTCTGCCTCAGAGGCAAAAAGCAAGATATGTAACCAGGCACAGCACCATGCCATTAATATTGGGGAGTTGTTATAAATGATAAAATTAGGAACCCTGGAAAATTGAGGTACTAGTACAAGGCAAAGTGTAAATTCAAAGGATATAAAGGGCATAATTTGAGAAGATAGTATGCCAAAATGAAAATAATACAAGTTGATATCAAAGACAGAAGATGATGACCAAAATTTAATCAAAAGAGATGGCCATTATACAAATAACAAGAGTTATGAAAATATTAAAGAGATGAGGATTAGTTGCAATTAATGAAAAGATATTATAACAATGGAAAACAAAAGCCAAAATTCATTCGTCTCCAGTTAGGGCTCACGTAGGGAGAGATAGAAGAAGAGCAAGGAAGAGGGCCAGTGATAAGAAGAGAAGAAGAGGAAGAAGAAGGATATATAAAGTCCAAAGATCAAGGTATGTTTGTCTTAGGATCATATGTATATTGGATTCTTAAGCTTTGGTGGAGAATAGATGTCTTTGGTCTAGGTTGGGTGCAAAGATCATTATCAAACTCAATCGTTTACATGGCATTAAAACCCCAAATTCGAAGAGAAAATAACCATGGAATCCTCTTATTTGTGGTTTTATAAAGAATCGGAGGACCTTAGTGAGTTCTTCTTGCATTTTCACCTAGGGTTTTGTGGTTTGAAGTTCCAAATCACCAATTCAAGTGTTGTGAAGTTGGTTTTGATGAATTCCATAAGGTTTTGATGAATTGTTGTAAAAAGGAGAATGTTAGGTTTTAAAGGAAATTCTGTCAAAATTTGGTAAAACCACTGTTTTTGTTTTTATTAGATTACTATAATCATCCAAATGGAACACATTCCACTTGCAAAGAACCCATAGATAGGGCTACAAATGGCTAGGAAGGAACCGCATAAATTGTAGCTCTAAGGCTCCCAAATACGGACTGAAAGGTGAGCCGTGTAGCTCACTGATTTTGCTCTGTTTGGGGTATGGCTTGTAGTGTTTTAATATAAGTGGAGTTTCACCATCCAAATTGAGTGATTCAAAAAATCAAGAATATAGATGATTTAGGGAATAAGTTAGCTGAAGGAAGTGCATGCAAATTGTAAGCCAAAAGTGCCCAGAAAATTTGTCAAAGTGGAGCTATGTAGACTTGCTCTGCCAAATTGAGTCATCTAGATGTAAAATACAATAACTTGAGTTTTATGACCAAATCGGTGATTCCAATTGGATAAGAAACCTTAGAATCATAGCTTCAATGATAAGAAACCATTTCCAATTTATGGAGTTAAGAATTTATAAACTATGATAACAGTAGATGATTCAGTGAGTTTGGAAATGAAAACATGCAACTTGTGTTATGTGGTCGGGAGGGCCTTAGAGAAGGAATTTTTCATTGAAATTTTAAAGAGATGTCATTGGATATATAAAGGACTGATCTGGAGAGTTTCATAATTTTTGAAGGCCTTTTGAATAAATTTTGGGTAATAAAGTCCATAGAGTATTGTTGGAAAAAGGTTACCAAAATGAGTGGTTTTTTGTTAGGTTTTTTTTAGCTCAAGGGTAAATCTGTTAATTTGACTTATATGAATGTCAGGTGACCTTAAAGTGACTGTGAAGTACGTTGTTTATACTTTATAATGAGTGATTAATACGCGTCGTATCTGCTTAAGTATGTAGGCTAAAAGCAAAGGAGGCAAAGTAGTGGATTTGCAGCGCTCAAGGAAAACAAAGAGGAGTGTCAAACTATTTTTCCCAACAATAGTACATTACACATTATAAATTGTTTTGCACTGGTATTTCATGGTTTTGAGTCTGTCCATTTTCAAGAAGCGCAATGAATTAAATCAAGCAAATGGTTTTGAGTTAAACCATAATTGAATCCAAGCATTGGTTTTAAATTGTAAACCATTTTCAAGCAATCAAGTAAATGTGGTTTTGAATAATTAAACCATTTTTCAAGTGCGTAAGGGCAAATGGTTTTGAATAATTAAACCATTTCTCAAGTAAGTGCAAGAATGTTTGTGAAAGTTGTTCTCCAGTTCTGCAAGCAAGAAAACCGGTCAGAGGTATTCCCACGCAGCACGGTGGGCGCAGGACTCACGATTTTACTTTTGCCTGGCCTGGCAAACGTAGGACATACATCATGCATTTAAAGCGAGACCGTGGCACGCATGTGAGTATATAAGGTTACGAGCTCTAACTAAATTACGGGTGATGGTGCACTCCGTGTCAATTCCACCATATTCACCGAAAAAAGATGATGCGGACCCAGGTCCTTCCACCGGCGACGGCCGCCTTCAGCTTCCGTGTTCACTAGGGTACAAGAAGCGTAATGGGGCTTCTAGTGGTCGGCGTTTTATAAGCATAATATACGCTTTGAAAATCGATCGTTCCTGGCCGCCTGTAGTTTCCTGAGAGTTTTAAAGCAAACTGAACCCAGTCTCGCTTTATTTCAAAGCATGCTGGCCAGCCCGTGCCCCCGTGTTTATGAAAAGTTTTGAGAAACTTTGAAGAAAAGGTTTATGAAAAGTTTTGAGCAACTTTAAAGCAAGAGTCGAGAAAGTTTTAAACTTTTAAAGTAAGATAAAGCAAGCAAGCAAGAGATTAAATGTTTATAAACTATAGCAAGCAATAAAAGTTTCAGAAACTTTTAAAGTAAATAGCAAAGAAAGAAATATTTTTGGGAAAATATCATGTAAACGAAAAGTTTTACGCTTTTAGATGTTTTCAAAAGCAAAACATTTTCTAAAAGATACACCACCGAAATTGCAATTTCATTATTTTCTGCTTAAACTATTTTCCGTGCATGTGCACGCCGCATCGGAGCATGGTAGGATTCTCCCCGACTTTCAGACGTTGTCAGAATTAATAATCTGTAAAGTGGAATACTTTGAATTTGTATAACGGAAAGATAATGTGATTTATTAATAAGATAGTTTTGTGAAATGGAGCTCGAGGCTCTTTTTCAAAGAAATGTCATATCGCTATATTCGAAATGTGTAAAATCAGGTATACGTGTTTGGGACATGTCCTATATACACCAAGTATACGAAATTTTATATAAAATCAACTTTAGAAAAGAAATTATACGATCAGCGCACACGGCCGCTTCATGATTCCTAGCGTTAAAGGTAAATCTGGGGCTAGAAAGTTCTGGAATGGCCGCACACCCGCCGGCGTAGGGGTGGGGGTGTGACATACGTTATATGAAAATGATAAGATAAGTGTATTCATGAGACGATCATAGCTTATTTGGTCAGCCCTCAGATATGTTTCACTAAGCGCAGTTTAGCACTCAGTTTTTAATCCGTGTAGGTACGTAAACGTAAGCCAATGATAGAGACAGATTATTCCACATCGCAGAAGGTGCCAACCTCGTAGATAAAGGTTCACCGTGACCGCCTGCACTGTGATTTTGAATGTATAAGCTTTGTTTATTTGAGGAAGTAATGGGACTCGCAGCAGAATAGAATACCACTATGGTGGTATGTATAATGTATATGTAAAAGAATTTTATTACGTAAATTGTGCATATGAACGAAAACAGCATGTGTGTCACCTGAAAGAAAAGGCCGAAGAGTCCCAGCCCAAGTGTGACACTCGCTTGACACCCCATCGGTGCCGTGCTGGGGCCACACAATCCATCCCTTCAAAACCCACACCACCCAGCAGACTTTCAGAGACCCCACTGCAATAGCCTCCCACAACACCATAGTGACTTCACAACCCCACTCTGCAAGAAATGCCTCCCACAATCTCAAGACGAGCCATCCCCAAGGAGCCAGAACCACCCACACCATCCCAGCACCACTTGAGTAGAGCTCACCCTTAAAAGCTAGTTGTCAAGGGAGCCCAAGTGGTTATAAACCACAAAACCAAAGAACTTATTAATTTGGGACTCATAATGGGTCATAACACTTTCATACCTATCTTACCATATAAATTCAACACAGCCAATAAATTTTACTAATTTATTTTTGTAGCCTTCATGATAGTGAATAAATTTCTTGAATTTCCATCTTATCTGATGCTATCTTCTTTAACATTTTCCTACTGCAAATCTTCCATTCCACCAACAATTTTATTCAAAACTTCACCACTTTGCAACCTCAAAAAAAACCGTCTATGCATTCCCTAAGCCATGAAACTTTACCTTTATCTTCGATTTTAGATTCCCGTATTGCATAGTTTTGAATAAATGTTCAGACTAACTTTATTCATAAACCTTTCAACATTCATTCGTGTTCATCTCCAATCCTCTTGATGAAGATTTTACTCCAGAGGGTAAACAAGTTTTAAGATTATGTAGAAGTTCAGATAAAAATAAATAAACAAAGATGTTTTTCCTGTTTGCTAAGAGCAGCTTCCGGATCGATCTTTACCTCTTAGACATAACTTTCTAACTACGACTATAAAATCAGCTAATAATGCATAAGTGACAGATCCACCAAATGGCAAATGAAAAACAAAGTGTGAGTCATGCCAAGTTAGAAAATATCCAACCTATTATCTCAATGGGCCGGAGGTAGGAAGATAACTGGCGCAATACATGAGAAAAAGTGATGTTGATTTAACTCACAAAAGAATTTCAGACGGGCAGTTAATTCATCATTGAATCACTTTTACCACACTGTATCACTATATGTATTACGTAAATGTTCATATGCACTCGATTTTGCTACAAATTTTAAGGCATTCCATAGGAATTAAATTATCTCGCACTGCTTCACACAAATAGAATGTAGAATTAGAAAACAGAAGAGAATGAACTTTAAAAGCATGAATTAGAAAACAAAAGATTTGAAGGAAATTTCGTATAAGCATCTATCGACTAGAGAGAGTGTAAAGAATACACCTAATTATAATCACATGAAAATAGAGAAGAAGAAAGAAGAAAAAGAGAGAAGGAAATATTATTTACATGCAAATGTCAAATTTTGACAGGAAATGAAAATAAAAACCTCAAAATCCCGAATTTTTGGAAAAGAAAACCAAATTTCAAATAAATCTTCATGCACATAGTTTTGAAGGTGCGAGGCACACCCAGCACAAAAGCCTCTCCCTAAGCTAGCTTAAGCACAAAGCACAAGGCGCGCTTGAGTGAAGTGAAATGTGACCTGTATGCACATATTTTTATAAAATATGATTCAAATCTAATTGAATTAAAAAAGAAATTATAACATTCTAACATTTAAAAGGAAACATTCAATATAAAAGGTAAAGAACATATGAATATTAATATATATAATTAGAAATTCTAAGAGTAAAAGTGTCTAAAAGGAAATTAAAGTCTGCAGGCGCCTTAAAACTGTCTATGCATTCAGTATTATCATGTAGATAGATTTTCAGCGTATCTCTACTCAAACAATGTGAGAAGAAATTTCATCCAAAAGCTTATCATGTTAGGTCAGTCTATCAGGAATACCAAGCTAATAACTTCCTAAAATTTAGACTGATACCACACGCGAGAGATGATGTCGCACCATGAATTACATAAAATAATGACCCCATGATGCATATGAGGCTATAACCCATCTCAAATGCAGCCCCATACTCACACGTGAAGAGATAGAGATAGATCGATGCATATAGATATATGATTAAAAGGTCGAACAAACAAGAAACTCGAGTGAGACAAAATTGAGATTTCTCGCTAACTAAAGCTCCCATATCTTGTTAAGATGCCAATATGCATATCAAGCTAACATGAGTTATAATAGCAAGTGGTGACAGATACTAATTATTCTTAGGGACTTCAAACTATGAAATAGATAACATTTAAAATAAACATCAAGATAATAAAATCACCTTCATGTTTTTTACTAGTTTAAATTGTGGAAAATCGAATGTCTCACAGGCAAGAATCGCGACAGACAAGAAGAATTAATAGGGATTGATGATAATATTCATTAATCTATCACTTCGCACTCAGATTATTTTTGTGACATGATGGGCGTAATATGCAGATCCAAGAAAATACCGGTTCTCTATGTAAACGGGCGGCTACGCCGATCTTATAGTTTTCACATAAAGCAAAGATGTATGCTCTTAATATTTCATCTTTCCACAAACAAGTGATTCTCGCAAGCAAAGGGGGTGATAGAAAAGCCATTTTACTAGTATAAAGTCAACTAACATAAACCTAATTGAAATTAATTTAGTGATACTTAACTCACTGAATTAAATAAGGATTGCAGCATTTAGTCCTAACTCGTGGCCTCAAGATCCTAAACAAGCTCAATCCCTCACATATCCTCGAATCAATCAATCAATACCTAGCAAGATATAGAAACCATCGAATCAGTAGTCCTTTTTGTTTTTCCATCTCCAAATAGGTAATATGAGTAAGTAATCGATCTTCAAATAACCCGTATTTTGTACTGCACATGTCAATTTCCTCTGATCATCTTCTTTAGGTAACGGAAAAGCATGATCACCAATAGGACCGAGGAGTGATTATCCAATGTGGCCTTTTTAAGCCCGAATTTTGAACATTTTGTCGTCCAATCAATGAAGCTCATCATTATACAGAACCTGAAACAGTAAATGTAATTCATATATATCTCAACACCTGTAAGAATTGTATATACTGTGAAATCAATAACCTGCCAAAACAATGTATCGAATATAATTTCTTTAATCTGTGCTCAACACCTTTCATCGTGAATAAAACAAGACATGAAAAGAAAGCAAGTAAGACATTTAGGGGATAGCATGATGAACAAGGTCTATAGCAACAAAAGATATCAGTAACACATTAGACATTGCAACTCCGCTTTCCTATAAAACGTAAAGGGAAGCCTATGAACAAAGCATCCAAAAGTCTACTATTATTAGGTCACCACCATTGTTAAGTGATGGCATAAATGCATGCCTCAGATCCAGACGCTGCTCATTGATTATCAAATTGAATAATTATTTAAACCTAATACTGAATCAACTAGAGGATTCCATTTAACCGAGGTAGTCTTGATCTAATTACAATCTTTTCACTTAAAAAACCCGCTAAATGCTTCGGAACTTACATTACAAACTTCGAATATGAATTACAACTATAAAGCCGTATGTAGGTTTTTCACTGCTCCAAAACTACAACACGATAAATGACTTCTAAACATCATTCACAAGATGTCAGGCCCCGTATCTCTATCTTATCTCAAGCGCCTTTAACTGATTTGTGAGTTTTATCCATGATTGCACAGTAATTTTACCATGGATTTAATTTACAGACAAAAACTGCTACCCCATCCAAAAATTTTTCATAGGGAAATGATTTTAACTCATTTTCAAACAAATACAAGTTTTAGTCAGTTAATGGAAAAGAGTATTCCAATTTAATTTTATCGACTTATATTCTCGAAAAATGGCAACATATATTTTTTCTTCAGCACAATGCATCCCACAAACTGGTAAAAAATATGAATCTAATGACTTTTAGAAATGTATGAGTTTTAATGTTCACAAAAAACATCCAAAAAGTCTACTAACCAATGTGACATAACAAATCCAATATTTGATCGAGTAGCCTTAAAAGATTCTAGATACATAAAAAGTCCTAATTTATTATGCTGAAGGCTATGATTCCCTTTGGATCTTCTACTAAAAACATCAGGATGTTGCTTATGTTCCATGTACAAAAGTAAAGAGAGGGTCCAAATTGTATCTAAGAGCTCTTGGCGCAGATGTTCTTTGATTACATCTTAACTATATGTTTGAGTATTTCACCTCCAATCCGAAAATATATCACAGAGTGCAAATCTTTATAAACCTTCCATTGGTTTGACAACTTTAGAGGGGGAGAATTGTGGAGTTAAAGATTTGACATCAATTATCCCAACCTAGTCCAATTCACTTACTATAAATAATCTCATCAATTAACTCAAAATTGAGCTTCATAACTCCATAGAATGATAAGTCGGTAAATGAAAAATGAATGAAGTTGTTGAATCTTTACAAACTCCCTTGGTATACTCAAGAAGTAGCATGGAAATGGTGATAGAAATCATGACGAAGGATAAATTAAAGGATGGTCATTTCATACTCAAATAGCTGAGTCGGTTGATTCTGGTCAGAAGGATGTGCAGAGAGGAACATGAAATAAAAGTTATAATGAGGAAAATTGAAATTAAAGAAAAAAGAGAAATAAGAAAGATACAAATAAAAAATGCAATAAAAACCTTAGTCTACCAAGGCCTTCTTCTACAGGCGCTGAGCTGTGACGTGACTTCACCTTTGGAGAAGGCTAGATTATTCTTCCTTTTAATCACAAATTATTTTCCATTTCTCTGAAATGCTGAATAAGAAAGAATAACGAGATGCATAAGAGGGTTGAACTATTTACAATAAAAAATTATGAGGATTAATAGCTATAAGGATTTGAAAATTACAAGCATTAGCTTAGGTAACATAAAAGCTGCCGCGGGACATCCTAGCCATAGCTCTAATCCTCGCTGTCGGGATGACAGAATTTTATTTTTATAATGAAGCTGTATAACTCTCTGGGTCAGTTTCACAGTCTTAATACTGAAAATATATAATAATTAAAAAAAACTAATGTATTATTTATCACCCGCTTCACTATATCGATTATAATCTGATTATAAGTTTCTACAAAACTCAAGCTATTAGATTCCAATGACTTTTGCATCTAATTCTACTATGTTATAATCATAATCTTTAATCTAATCACCCACAGTGATCCTACTTTTAAATGCCAAACTCATACTAACTTTGAATTTAGTTCCAAATCTAATATTAATTCCAATTAAAATGATCATATCTTTCTTTCTTTCTTACAGAATTTCTAATATTTTCCTAATCATCCTACCTTTTTCCTTAATTGTCAATTCCCATCTCCAAAGAAAGGTATTATTTTCAATCCTTCATCTCAATCAAACTTTTAATAAAGTCTAGACTTGATGCTCCCAATCAATAGGAACAAGAATAGTTCCACTAATATCCCCTAGCCTACTTTGTCTCCTATCGTCGTATCGGGTCCCTTACATTTGCTTTGGTTTGAAATAATAATAATAATAATAATAATAAAATCAGCCCTGAAATGTACAAGAAACTCTAGAAATCCTAAATATGGAAACATTGTGTTTGTGGAATGAGGCACCCATAAGAGTGAAGATGGAATGGACGATCATTTTAGTGGAAAGAAACCCGTGGATGCAAACAAGTTTTCGTAATCCCATATAAACCAATAGCTCCATTGAGAGATGCAAGATGAGATTGCTGGGTAAAATCTAAATACAGAACAGACACACTCTGGCTCCAATGACTAAGATGAATTCACTACAATCCTTTTATCTCTACTAGCTAATTTTGTTAGAACTTATTCCTATTCGAGACAAAAATTCTTTCAAATAAGTTAGAGGAGGAAGTGTATATGGATTTTCGACTAGGAAATCCAACGAGAAGAGGGTGTGTGCAAACTAAAGAAAATCATTTATGGTCCCTGGGCTTGGTTTTATTTCATTACTAAGCCATTAAAGAAATATACTTTTCGTAAAAACCAAGGAGACCGCACACTATATTTCAAATGCACACCATTCATGAAAATGAACATTCCCATTGTCTATGTAGACGATATAATTGTCAGTAGCTTACACCCAAGGAAATTCCAAGTTTGTTATTACACTGGATAAGAACTGAGATGTGCTAAAAGGGACCCCGAGATATTTTTCTTAGCATGGAAGAAGCAAGAACCAAGCATCAGATGATCGCTT
Organism: Tetrastigma voinierianum; assembly: GCA_016808115.1. Lineage (NCBI taxonomy): Eukaryota > Viridiplantae > Streptophyta > Magnoliopsida > Vitales > Vitaceae > Tetrastigma > Tetrastigma voinierianum. The sequence goes on along the minus strand of JAEQBH010004311.1, from coordinate 37,533 downwards.
CAGAAGAAAGCACAATGATTTAATCTCATGAAATAAACTAAGATAAATAAGATGTAAACTGATGTTACACTTACGCATCTCCGAATCACAAATGGTGGAGCGACTTATGAGATTCACTGTATCAGAAAGGCATCAAAGACATGTAAGAAGGCTTATTTCCAAATCCTCAAGAGACATAAATCATAAGAGTAATTGGCCAGCTGCACCAAGCACTCGACCAAAGTTTTATCCTGAAGAAATGAAAGGATTCCTAAGCCACCTTAAAGCCACACCAAGTAAGGGTCTTTTCTTTTTTTTTTTTTTCTTTTTTTTTTTTCAGAAAGAACGACCGTCTTCTAATGGAAGTTTATACTGGTACAGATCGGGTGATTCAATAATAATAATCAAGATCAACTATAAAGTTAGTGCTGCTATAGTTTGAACATCAATGTAATTAAGTAACTAAGTAAGGGTATGGTTGAGCTACAAAAGTAAACATCGGAGTATTTTGGAACCAAAAAAGCATTATGCAAAATCAAAGCTCTGCATTTAGTATCTTATCTCCTTTATTCTTAAAAATATTTTAAAAATAAAATTTCAGGTATATGTATATTTTAGTTTTAATTATTTCTTTATATCTATATAATTCATCTTGGGGAAACAACTATAAACAGAGAAGACAATTAAAAATAAATCAAAATCATCTAAAAATACATTATTTTATACATTCTTTCCTTTTTTCCTCCCTCTATTTTCTTTCCTCGCTCTCTATTTCTTTTCCGTCAGATACAACGCCAGACTATTCTATTCTTACAAGGACTTGAGCTTGACATCTCGATCACTCTATTCTTACAAGTACCCGACACCCTGTTCACCCTTTCCCATTACTACCTGAGACAAGCCTCAAGGGCCCCTTAAATTATGTTATTATATATAAATATTTAAATTAAGACATGAATTTATGATGAATCAACTCATCCATCAGAATTGATCCACCAAAAGATAACAATATCTCCTACACATAATTTAAATCATCTTGCTATAAACTTGTACATAAAAATGGAATGCTGGAGCAAATGAAAGTTATGAAACCCACCACATTTCAATACCGCTAATAATTATCTTTAATAGAACGCAACAACTAACAAATAATATGACAATTAATATAGTTGTCCTTTTCTTAAATTAATCAACCTTTTTGAATAATATAACAGTTTAGGAATTAATACTTTCAGAGAAAGAACTGAATAATCATTTTTTTATTACAATTTTGAATAGAAGTATTAGGATGCCAATCACATTTGAAAAGGAAACAAAACATATAAACTTTGAGATCTGAGCAGCAAGGTATTTTTGTTATCTACGGGTGGTCACATTTATCCTAGCCCAAGGTTTCCATGCTCACAAAGCTCCATCGTGCTCAAAATTAGGGGTTGTAAAGAAAATTAATAAGAGGCTCAAATCTCATCTTGAAAGGTAATACACCACGGCCGTATCTAGCATTAGCATCAAAACAATAAACACAAATCTCAGGAAAACAACAATACTGCTCACATGCTTCACTAATAAAACATTCAGTTATGCATCGATAATCATAATTTCCGTGGAGATAACTCCCTGCTCAACAATATAATGTATTTGTGAAGCCTGTTAAACCGCTTAAAATCGAAGAGGAAAATCTCGAAAGTGTTACTACATATAAGGTACAAGAAATAAATCAATGTCAATATTTTCCTAAACTAAGCAAGCTTAATTACACTGACACTAAGAAATATTGATTAATATAGAACTTCAACCTCAAACTCGTAATTAACGTGAAGAAGTCAGAAATACGAGAAACCTGAGGAAGGAGCGATAATGTGACAGGGATCGTCACAAAGATTGGATCCACCTGAATGCCACTCACATGCTTTCCTTATGTTTCGCGCTCTCAACATTCTAACTGCTTATCAAGATGCACCACATTTCCATCTACACTTACTACCATCTCCCAAACAGAAACAAGAAGTGCAAGGACAACCTTTTCGCTTACTGCTTCCCGCTCAGCCTCTTCTAATTCGCTAACTACTACCATGGGGACCTCACTACCGATGTTTAAAACCGTGAGCCACAATGTAGAGTCAAACTATGTCGCTAATAGATCTCGATCTCCAAGCATTGAAATATGCTTCTCTAACTCATATCAATCGCCAACCGCTCATGGACACGAAAAGCTAGACTTTAGATCTTTCCATCTAAGAATGACCAAGACTCTCAATATTCGCTTCTACCTTATGCTTCAATACACCAAAGGCACCAGCGTAAGCAATAGTAATCCTCCTCAGATATGGGGATGTTATGGAGCCTGTGGATGCTAGACTAATACTCATCAAGGATAAGGAGAAGTTCTTGGCACGCCTAAAGCAAACGTGTGGATTAGAACACACTCTCGAGAAATGGCTTGGAGTGGATGACATCTGTGAAGCGCTTTTCTCTCACATTCTGAGGTTGATGGAGTTGCACACCATAAGTGGATTCAATTATGCAAATATCAGGGGAGAACTGCAGGATCTCAGCAGCACAAAGATGACAATCTTCTTTGCGAGAATAGTCTCCAGTGTAATGTCTGATGGAAATCAATAACCTGCAGAAGATGGATTTAATTATAGTTACAGGAACATTAAATGAGATAATAAAATTAAGCAACACATCTAAAGTCAATTGTTGTAAATGTCCAAACAGTATGCAAATTATCAGGATTATATGCAACCAATATTTTGGCATATGAGAAGTACACACCATATTGCTTCCTTTTTTTTAAGAACAAGTTTTATATTTTATTAGATTGGTTATGCAACAAGTTTGAAACTAAATTCAGGACAATAATATAATGCTGTGGTGGAGCACAACAAAAAACCAATATTAGAAGTATAGTCAATTTAATCTTAATAGACTAATTAGTATTATTTGCCAAAACCTTCTTACGTTGAAGACAAAACCCAATTAATCTCATAGAAGGTGAAGAACAAAGTCCACAGATGAAGATCTAAAACAGTAATTATTGCACTCGGGTGGAATCTATGATTCAGGTAAGAATGTCTATGGTAGAAAGATTGAAGCTTAAGAATGAAGTAGTAGATGCTTCGCAAAGATTAATTTCTCGACAATAAGAGACCCAAGATAGAACATTAGAGCAAACTGCGAACTCAAATAAACAGATCTAAGCTAAACTGTGATACATGGACCATTTCAGGTCTTCAAAAAAGGAAGTACAAGAGAAGGATGAGAAATCAAAATAGCTCGATGTTGTGATACTGTTCTCTGTTCCAAATCAAATTATCCATGGAATAAGGTACTCATTGAAACTTTAAAGATAACGTTGACCAAAAATTTAAAACCAGAAAATAAAAAGATTAGAAGACCCAAATCAAAGTCCCTTACAACCAATCAGGAAATAGATGCATTTAGGGATAGCTTCAAAATCAATCGATAATGAGAGGAAATTAGAGGAAACTATTACTAGTCTCTAAAAGGGGGAGAATGAAACATACATCTATCAACAAGAATCAACTCACCTCAATTTTATCGATGGAGGAAGAATGTGTCTTGTTCATCATACAACATGATTTCAATAGAAACTTTGCTCACTTTCACACCTTTGTTGCATGTGTCATAAAAAGCCCGGCCCCTTTGAATGGTCTAATGAACAAATTCAAATATTTTGAAAGCAATTTCCACCAGAGCAAGAAATAATCACATAAAATTTTTAATTAAATAGTGATTAACCTTCTCAAAGAAATCAGGAAAGGGATGCAGTATGATCAGTGAAAATTTACTTACGAAATGCAACACATTCTGATGGTAAAGTGTAGGGCACATATAAAGAACATGGGAAATTTTACATGAAAGAGGAAAGTAGTAGATAACCAAAGGAAAGCGAGGATGAAAGTTCTAAAAGATATGATAGATTTAGAAGTGAGGCAAATGATCGTTAGAGCCTTATCTTTACATAACTAGTGCCCCCACCAAAGGAAGTGAGCTTTAGTTGGGATCACTTGTGACAGTAAGATCAAGTACGACCATATGATATAGATGCAAAAAAAATGGGCATAACAAGGTGGCATTATAGGGGGCATAACTATAGGTTATAGTTACAGTTTTAGTTTTGGCCCCTACTAAAGGTGGCCTATGGTTGGGGTCATTTTCTAATGCAACTAAAGATGTATGACTACAGAGGGCTGCTGTGTGTGACTATAAGAGATGGTTATGGATGAGGCTATTTCTTGGCCTTGACTATAAGGAGTGACTATAGGCGGAAGCAGCATCATGGCCATATTATAAAGGGTGAAATAGATGAGGCAATTTGTTGTAAGCTACTATAAGGGTAGTTATAGTGAGGATTTTTTATTGCTACTATAAAGTGATATAGATGGGGTGATTTTTGGCCACTACAATGGGGGTAATTATAAGTGGGGTTTTTATTCATTTTGCTACTCTGGTGATAGATGGGGTGCTTTGTTGGGCGATACTATAAGGGTAGATATATATGGGTTTTTTCTTTTCGTGCGATTTGTTGCACCATATATGAAAGGTGGAATCTTTTAGATGTATCGAGAAATCTTAGACCATAAGGGAGATATAATCTACTCACTGAAAATTTGATAAAGATATATTGCTATTCATCGACAATAGGTAACGAGCGAAGCAATTAAAAAAAGATTGGAGAAGTTCCATGGTTAAAAACAAGTCAAATCTCATATTTGATCACAAAAAATTACATTACGAAAACAGTCGAAACGATAGCGGAAAATTAATTCGTAAATATTTAAAGTAAATTGAATATAAATTTTTTCTTCAATTTCCTTTAAAATTAAACATGAATCAACAAGCCTGATGTGGCAAAAATAGTGCATATTCCTTATTTTGTTGAACACCAAATTCAAACCCACTCTTTAGATCCCAAGGCTGCGGCGGATGATCTTACGGAATGAGGAAATAGTGCGAGTGCCACAATACTCGATAATGCATATGGAAATGCTGTTCTATGGTTGAAAAATATCAAGAAGGGAGAAGAATGAAAAATTGAAAAATGAAGATGCACATTCTAGGAGTTGAATTCACAATTATGATTTTGTTGCCTTACAATTTAGTATTGCACTTGCTTCCCTTCCACTATTATATGCTTGGGTTCTTTAGATCTTAGCAAAGAAAAGAGTAAAATATGTTGAAATATACCAAAACTAGACTCCTCTGTCAACCTATTTTTACGCACATTTTATTCTCTCCCTATTGTTCTCTCGATATTCAACAAAGCCATATTTTTTGAAGACATATCTAATAGTAGATTTGTCAATCATCCATAGTTAAACTAGAATACATACATTGAAGCAATCATCCTTTGACTTTGCCTTTTAAGAATGTAAAGCTTTATTAGAACATAGCATTGGTAGAAGATGGATTTCAACTGAAAAATCTTGTGGTATATCTGATCGAAGGTGAGTTTCGGTGTAGAACCCTTGTGCATAAGTCCTCAAATCGGTGTTAGTGATTTGGAAAAAACGATTCGAGAAGATGACCCGATCATTATATCTTACGGTCGATCAAGCGGAAGAAATTGGAGGCGAATTGCGGCTAAAGTTCAAGCGAATGTAGTGGAAAGGCGCACGATCCAGTTCGATCCATGCTAGACAACAATGCCTCTTGATGACTCCCGACTCGCGTAATAGCGGTGGGCATTTCGAGGAGTTATATTTGGGGTAAAATTATGTTTGCACCAAACCCTTGGCTTTCATCTTAATAAATTGAATGGTCGAATAAGGCAAGCCCATTCATCCTGTATGACCACTTAAAATTTGTTATTTCATTTTCCAAATGATAAAACTAAGCAATAAGCTGTATAGTGTTTGTCTGTGTACATTATACTTGAATAAGGAAAAAATAACATGAGCCACAAGTGAATCTTCTTTCTTACATATTAATTCTAAATTTACTTGGCAATCATGCATTATAATAATAATGCCTTTCGCATGCTTCACTACCATTTAGACCCTTCATGTGGGACATCCTATTAGGCAAGTCTTATCAAACTGGCCTAACCATTTACGTAGGACCTTAAAAAAGCTCAAGTTTATGCTTGCAAAAAGGATTACAGTTCTCGACTTGGGCCGACTTCTTACTTGGCCAAACTTTCCTTACTTTGCATGTCTCTTGTAACTCTGTTTACAGGTTATTTGAATTTATCACACAGTGTAAAAAGTGATGGATTATGTGTGGATGTACAGCCTGATTAATTAAATGTAAATTTGTTCAAAGGGCTCTGCATGTCTTTTTATTGTTATGTTCTTCTAGGGAGATCAAGCTGAATGCAATGAAAGCGTTTTAGTTCCAGATACATTGTATTTAGCACTTTTGGAATAAAGCGCCTTGAATAATATAAGACCAACAATTTCCCTCCCAACCAAAATTCTTATTTAAGCATTGATAACAACGGTCGATCCGAACAAAAGCTTGTTCCAAAAAATGATTATTGCCTAATTATACAAATAAGTACTGTCAGTTTCTTTTACGAGCAATTAAGGTTTCTGCTAGCAACTATGGTGAACCATATAGAAGCTTAGCATTGCAGAAGTAGCTAATTTCTTATGCTTTCTCTAGGAAATTAATGGAAGCAGTTCAATAATGGAAGAAAGGCAATTCGAATAGGGAATGGAATTTAAATTAAAGGTTGTTTAGGTTTCTCTAAAGCTGCATAAAGACCCTAGCAAATATTCTTGCTTTTAAACCAAATGTAGTTAGGCATACTAAAGAATAAATTCCAGCCACACCACAGTTGTAATCAATTCAGAAACTTGGCTCCTTATAAGGAAAATATTAGTTGGCAATATTTATAATGACTAGCCATGAATATTGTGGTCCAAACTAATTTCCAATGTCTTGAGAAAGCTTGCTTTAATGCTTATATCAATTGTATGCCTTGGAAGAAATGGCTCGGATTGCTGCCCGAAATCAAATAGCAGGAAGTAATGGCTTGTCTTCTATAGACTTGATCACATGACCTTCACGAGACGAGAGCCGTTCAAGGGAATGGAGGAGATTGGTGGGAACTTCCATGCAAACCCCACAAGGTATTTTACCTTGTCCTCTCTTATCTTTATCTTATGTATTCCTTGGAAAATGATGGCCACTAAATGCTACTAAATGATTAAAAATATTCATAAATGATCCGACATATCAGTAATTAGATTCCTGAATTTGGAACAATTACAAGTTCACACTCCTCTGTTCCATTCTATGTTCTCTGTCTCCCTCAAACATTCTATCAAACACTTCAAGGACTACCCGTTTATGAATTTAATTAACCCATTTTCCGTATGGTTTGGATTAATACCTAATAGATTTTAATTCATTAAATCAATCAAAAGCTGAGGATTTAGATCCGAAGAAAGACGGCCTCAATATACTACGGATCACATACGTTTCCTCAATTATACAACCCTTAGTAGTCGACAATTCAGCGTGCAAGAAAAAATCTAATATTTTCATTACTTGGAACATAAATCTCAAACAAGACTCAATAAAACACAGTAATCAGAGAATATGAAGTCGCACAAATTAGTATCAAAAGGCGTAGGAAAATAGAAGAGATATGGCGAGCGATGGCGAAATCGAAATTATCATGTTTTTTCTAGATATTTAAAACAATCCATTAAGGCGAGTCCTTTACTATTGCTGTCCTCTCACCCTTGGTTGGCCCCTCTGCCAACCAATGTCTCTCAAGTGGCCGCCCCTACGATCGCTTTGCATGCAACTACAATTCTATCTGCAATTATATATGGAGTCACTGTTAGTTGCGACTCAAATAAATATGAAACTAAAGATATGTTTTGGTTGCAAATTTTTAGCTGGCCAAAATAATGTCATATAAAAACTTTTCTTGTAGTGAGAGCGATCTTGCTCGAGAGAGATAAGTAAGTGATTAACATAACCCATTCAACGAGAAGAAAACAATCTTTGAGAAGCAATGGAACTGACATAATCGAAGAAGGTGAATATTTGGGGCTTCTCGAAGGAATTTTAGGCGATAGAATTGATTATTGTGGCCTCTCGAACTCTCAAGTGCAGTACATTAACACATCCTCCTAGAAGGCAGAAAAGGAACTTCTAATAGTGAATGGTCTTTCTATAGAGTGATCCTTCCAAATCTAGGCTACAGGAGAATACTCTCATAGCAATGCGCTACGATGGTAGATAACTAACTAGTGATGTGTTTTTGACCGTTTAGGAGCAATTCTGTCAGCCATGGAGTTTGAATTCAAATGGAGAAAAGTTGGGCTCGAGAAAATCTGCCTCGAAGCGCAAAGAAAGATCTCAAGGCCATACTAGAAAGCGATGATAGATTTCAGAAGTATAGGAAAATTTATTTCATATAAGGAGGAATTTCCAAGAGTTTATTCCTTGAGAAAAAGAAATATTGGAAAATTTAATGAAGAGCCATTGAAGCGAGAGCTGTCGAGGAGAAGATGGCATAAAATTTGGGTGGTAGATGTAGTCTCATTCCTTTGAAGATATATCTGCAGTGCTCACAATAAGCGCCGAGATATTGATAAGAAGATACGGATGAAGTTACGCATCTGTTTCTGTCAAATCTTTATATGCTTTAGCAATAGTTGTTTTTAGTCATTTTTCTCGATGGAGCTATTCCAAAAACAAATTTATTCCATTATTTAAAAAAAAATTTGCGAGAAAAATGACCATTCTAGGATTCTGATATAAAAACAATAATGATATTCTCTAAACTTCATTTCTCAATTCGTGATTACTAAGTTATATAAACAAATAACATTACCATATTCAACAAGGGAAAAGAACATAATGTGTCACCAAAGGACATCAATGGTTGAAGGATCGATCTTATCAAAGTATGGCGAAAGCGACCATGGGCATTTGATATCTTTGGATGAATTCACGAGTCGAACTATCACCATAGAATATGACCAAAATAGAAACAAACAAATTAAAAACCCAATGTTGAAAAATGGAAGTAAAACCCAGCAACCAAAATAAAGAAAGCACAATGCATTATGGTATACGATTATGGTTTACCTTTATTGGACATGTAGATTACCAGAGCGACCCGCCGTTTCGAAACTACAGGTATCCGATCTCTCCAAAAACAGAGCAGATTGAAGATGATCAAGCCTTAGAAGTAGAGACATAGTCATAGGCTGCATCACAACCAATTTATTGGTCAATTATAAACTGAGAGACAAAGAAAAAAGATTTTCGTCTAAATAAAATCAATCATTCTGGATGATAAAACAAAAATACACATGGAGAAGTGAGGACCATCAGCTAGTTTTGCCTCCATGACCAAGCAGTTCACCCAATGTAATCATGGAAAACGGTTTCGATAGTGGTGGCCCTTGCATTGAGAGTGCTCTGTCAATCTGTTGCATAGTTGGCCGAGATTTGGGATTGACACATAAGCATGCTAATGCTATCTTCACTGCAACCACTACGTTCATTTCGCCCTTCATCCCACACGGGAGGTGAGGGGGCGCTTGTCCTGCGTCATTAACAACCAATGGTCAGTAATGCTTGGTAATGGTAATGAGGATGAGGATAGGGAGGATGAGGAGGATGCGTGTAGTCGAAACCATGTCGCTAATAGGATGCGATCTCGGTGCAATGAAATATGCTTCTCACGACTCGTACTTCCTTTGTCGGCTAGTTCCATGGACACGAAAAATTTGTGGACCCTCATATTCTTCATCGACAATGACTCCACACTCTCAAATATCGCCCGACTATGCTTCAATACCAGAACTGCTTGTAACCAATAGTAATCCTACGGGAGATATTTTGTGGATAGTGCGAAGACATGGAGATCATCAATTGCCATTATCGATAAGTGACGCTTTCTTTACCAGAAAACGTGACAGGTTTCACGACTTGGGGGTCTTTTATTGACCTCTAATGGTTTTTTCCATTTTCTCGGAGTTGAAATCACGGGGAAATGCGGGATCTGGCCCGGCCGCAAAGATGACAATCTTCTTGCGAGAATAGTCTCCGGTGTAAAGTACTTTCGAACACCCGACAATATCAGCCATAAACATACTTGGCTCCAAGGGCGTGCCTTTATTTAACACCAAAATCGTATACCATTTACTTCTAATGCGATGGAAATCAATAACTGCGAGAAGATGGATTTAATTATAGTTCTGGGAACATTAAATGAGATAATAAAATTAAGTAACACATCTAAAGTCAATTGTTGTAAATGTCAAACGATCACGCATGATTAGGATTATAGGCAACCGATGTTTGGCATATGAGAAAATACACACACCATATTGCTTCCTTTTTTTTTTTCGAAGCCAGTTTTATATTTTATTAGATTGGTGTTATGTAACATGTTTGAAACTATAGTCGGAAAAATAACATAATCTTGTAGTGGAGCACCAAAAGATCAATATTGAAGTATAGTCAATTAAATCTTAATAGACTAATTCTTGCTATATTAGTATTTGCCACAACGTCCCTATGTTGAAGACAAAACCCAATTAATCTCATAGAGAGGTGAAGAGTGGAAATTCCACGGATGAAGAGATCTAAAAGCAGATAATTCTTGCACTCGGGTAGAATCATGATTCGAGGTAAGAATGTCTATGGTAGAAAGATTTAAGTTTAAGAATGAGGTAGTGGTTTCTACGATTATTAATTTCGAATAAAATTTTGAGATAGAACATTAGAGCAAGTTGCAAATTTAACTAAAAAGCAGTCTAAGCTAATGCGTGATCGTGGACCATTTCGAGGCCTTGAAAAGGAAGTACAAAGAGAAGGATGAGAAATCAAGCATTTCGATATAGTGATCTTTCCATTTATTTCCAAATCCAATTTTCCATGGAATAAGGTACTCATTGAAACTTTAAAGATAACATTGACAAAAATTTAGAACGGAAAATAAAAGATTAAAGACCCACGAATCTAAGTCCGCACAGCGATCGAAGCGGAATGCATTTAGATTAGCTAAAATCGGATTCGGACAATGGAGAATTAGAGGAAACTATTACTGAGTCTCTAAGGGGAGAATAAAACATACATCTAGAAACAAAAAGCAACTCACCTCGATTTATCCATGGAGGCGAAGAATGTCTTGTTCATCATACAACATATCTTAAAAGAACTTTGCTCCTTTCACATAATTAGACAAAAGCAACTTGTAGATAGCCTTTGTTGCAAGTGTCATAAAAGCGCCCGCTTTGAATGTAGTCTAATGAACAAATTAAAATATTTTAGCTTAATTTATAGGCAGTAATCGCATAAATTTTAATTAAATAAATGGTAGGCCTTCTCGAGAAATATGGAAGGGATGCGGCATGATCCAAGTGAAAATTTGCACGGGAAATGCAACACATTACGGTCAGTAAAGTGAGAGCACATCTAAAGAAAAGAGGCAATTTTATGAAAGTAAGAGTAGATAACCAAAAGGAAAACTAAAGATGAAAGTTCCAAAATGTTTGAAGATTGACAAAGTTCATTGACAAGATAGACATGCAAGATCTTGAATGAAATGATCGTTAAAGAACATCTTGTGTCACCAAATGGTGCGATCTCTTCAAAAGCGAGAGAAGATCGAGAGATGATCAAGCCTCGAAGTAGAGACATAGTCGTAAGTGCATCCGCAGTGTTGTAGGTCGATTACAAATTGAGAGACGAAAGAAAAGAGATTTTCGTCTTAATAAAATCAATCGTGCGGATGATAAAACAAAAATACACTTGGAGAAGTGAGGGCCCGATCATTAGTTTCGCCTCCATGACCAATAATGAAAAGAACCGGATATTGATAAGAGAGAATCTAGGATGAAAGTTACGTATGCATTTCCTAGTCAAATCTTTATATGCTTTAGCAATAGTTGTTTTTGGTCATTTTCTCGATAGACCATTCAAGAACAATTCATTCCATTGTTTAAAAAAAAATTGCGGGGAAAAATGACCATACCTAGGATTCTGATAATAAAGCAATAATGATATTGTCTAAACCTTCATTTCTCGATTATTGATTACTAAGTTATAAAAACAAATAACATTACAATATTCCATGAGGAAAAAGAACATCTTGTGTCGCAAAGGACATCAATGGTTGAGATCAATCTCTTCAAAGAATGGCAAGCGACCATGCAGTATCTTGGATGAACTCCGCAGTCGGCCCCCATCACCATAGAAAATGGCCAACGAAACAAACAAATTAAAAACCTAATGTTGAAAAATGGAAGGAAAAAAACTAGCAACCAAAATAAAAGCACAATGCATTATGAGTATACGGTATAGTTTCCCTTTATAGGACATGTAGACACGGAGCGACCCACTTCATTTCCGGTACTGGGAGTATCCGATCTCTCAACCCAGGCGGTCAAGATGATCAAGCCTCGGAAGTAGAGACATAGTGTTAAGTGCATCACAACCAATTTATGGGTCAATTATAAAGTGAGAGGCAGAAGAAAGAGATTTTAGTCTTAATAAAATCAATGATTACGGATGATAAAAAAAATACACATGGAGAAGTGAGGGCCAGTCGGCTAGTTTTGCCTCATGACCAAACAATTCACTGATGTAATCATGAAAGCGGTTTCGATAGTGGTGGCCCTTGCATTGAGTGCTCTGTCAATACATTTGCATTATTAGGCGGGTGGGTTGACACATAAGCATGCTAATGCTATCTTCCACTTGCAACCACTACTTTCGGCTCACCCACTTCATCTAAAGGAGGTGAGCGCTTACTGTCCATAACATCATTCAACGACCAATGGTCGTGATCCTTGGTAATGAGGATGAGGATGAGGAGGATCTTGATGATACTGATGATGAGATGAGTTCAGCGGGATGCCTTCCCATAATTACCTCCATTATTTACAACCCCGAAGCTATAAACATCCGTTTATTATCACCTTCATCATTAATAACCAAGTTACGGAAATTAAGAAGATTACATCATGCTCTGCTCTGCTGAAATTATAACGGTATAACTAACGCACTAATTAAGAAAATGGTACGCAGGCGGTATAACCAAAAGTTCACATAAATGTAGTCCAATTAGATGGTCAGAGCACATAAGCTAGCGGGTGCGAAGTCGAGAGACATGGGCTTCATATTCTGAATCTAACAGAACATTGTTGCTGGTTATGTCTCGATGAATTACTGGAGGTGAGCAATCATGGTGCATATAAGATAAAGCTTTAGCCACCCCTTTCACAATGTTTAGCCTCACAATCCAATCAAGTTTTCCTGTTGCTTCTTCATCGTTGCTTAGAATGTTTCTCAAGCTCCCCTTTTCCATAAACTACATGCATCGAAATGAGTTCTGTGAATAATTGAAGCCATAAAGCTTGACAATATTGCGATGCCTTATACGTATTTAGAGCATGAATCTAAGCTTTGAAAGCCTTCAAATCGGCGATATCTCCACCATCTTGATCTGATGAGTGGTGAAGCTTTTCCACGACTACAACCCGGCCATTTAACTGCGGCCTTGTAAAGCGATTGCCATATCCTCCGATTGCGATACAATGTTTGGGCCCAAAAATTATCGATTCCACGTATGATGTGCTCATACAACAAGTTCCCATCATGTCCCAATATTGTGAATAGATCTTTGACATCGGCGACTTCAAGTGTAGACTTGGTTGTTTTCTTCCTCAATTTTTGGACAAGAAAATAAATGCCAATAATAAAAGCGGATAAGAGCAATAGGTGCTCCATGATGAGGAGTAGTATGATCAAGACAGAAAACTTCGTGGCCTTCTTGATTTGCATGGCTTGAGATGAGTGACATTATTACCACAGAGACCTTTATTATTTCTAAATGCCTCAAATGGAGCGAAGGCTTTGATGTTGGGAGAGGGACCTTCCAAGCGGTTGTAGGATGTCGGCGGATGTTAGAATTTGTCGGATAATCAAAAGTGTGTGGGATGGTGCCATAAAGCTGGTTATGGGAGAGATTCAACGTCTCCAGGTAATTTAACTCTCCAAGCAGCGGTGGAATCTCTCCTGTCAAGATATTTTGACTAAGATCAAGACTCCAAAGACGAAGCAACTTTCCAATTTCGTCGGGAATGCTACATCCCATAGTCGATTCCCTTTCGAGTTCGGGACGATGGTGTTCCACAAGTTCCACTGTTGTTTGGGAATTTGACCGCTTAAGTTGTTTGATGCCGAGGTCAAGGGTTTGAAATCGACTAATTTTCCTAATTTCAAAGAATGCTTCACAGAAGATCGTTGATGATCGGCAACCGTCGAACAATAAGAAATGACATACCCAATTCTTTTGGGATCTTCCCGCTCAAATGGTTTGAGGAAAGATCAAGTCGTTGTAATTGAGTGGCTCTCCGAAGTTGAGGTGGTATGGCACCAGAAATATTGTTGTTGGAGATGTTCAAGTGTGTTAGTTTGTGGCACTGTCCCCATTTCTCGAAGCTCGCCATAAAAATTATTCTTGCTTAGATCGATATAATTCGGGTTTGGGTATACACCAAAACTTTCGGCTATGTCTCTAGTAAGTTGGTTTCTTTCAAGCCGAACTCTGAATAAGCTAGTGCAAATTTTCAAGCTCTTTGGTATAGGACCCGTGAAATGGTTCCCAAAGGCGGTAAAATTTACAAGTGCTCTACCAAGGCAAATCTCGTCTGGTAGTTGGCCAATGAAGTTATTTTCATACAATTGCAAATATTTCAAATGAGTGATATTATTCATTTCCAGAGGAAGGGCACCACTGAGTTTGTTATGACCAAGGTTCAAAAAGGTTAAGCTGGACAAGTTTCCTATGGAAAATTTGGTATTGAACCATTGAGATTGACAAATGACAGCTCGAGATGGATTAAGAGATCTTAACAATCCAATTTCTTGAGGAATGAAACCGGATGGCTTGTTTTATATGAAGATCTGATGTGGTTAAATTCCTCAAGTTACCTATGGAAGGAGGGATTGGACCATTGAGATTGTTATTTGATAATTCAAGAACATTAAGAGATGTTAACAATCCAATTTCTCGAGGAATGGAACCAGATAGTTTGTTCTCAACAAGGTACAATGTGGTTAAATTCCTCAAGTTACCTATGGAAGGAGGGATTGTACCAATGAGACTATTAAATGACAATCCAAGAACGTTAAGAGATCTTAACAATCCAATTTCTTGAGGAATGGAACCAGACAGTTTGTTCCTATGAAGGTGCAATATGGTTAAATTCCTCAAGTTACCTATGAAAGGAGTTATTGGACCAATGAGATTGTTATTTGAAAATTCAGATCATTAGAGATCTTAACAATCCAATTTCTTGAGGGAGACGAGATAGTTTGTTTTTCACGAGTCTGATGTGGTTAAATTCCTCAGTTACCTATTCAGGAGGATTGGACCAATGAGATTGTTATTTGACAACTTCCAGAGATCATTAAGAGATTTTAACAATCCAATTTCTTGAGGAATGGAACCAGAAAGTTTGTTACGAGGAACAATGTGGTTAAATTCCTCAAGTTACTATGGAAGAAGTTAGGCATTGAGGCTGTTAAATGACAATCTAAGATCGTTAAGAGATCTTAACAATCCAATTTCTTGAGGAATGGAACCAGAAAGCTCATTCTCATAAAAATGCAAAATAGTTAAGTTTTTCAAATTCCCTATAAAAGGAAGAATTGACCCTCTAAAATTATTAGAAGCCCAGATGAAAGCTAAGTGATGTTAAAGCCCAGAGTTGTTTAGGTATTACACGGTGAAATGATTAGAACCAAAATCAAGAATTGTGATTAGTTTGGAAATATTACCAATATTGGTTGGAATGGTTCCATGGAGGGAGTTGTTAGTCAAATTAAGAGCAAGGAGGTTGGGGAGAGATGAAAAATTGAGATTTTGGAGTGTACCTCTCAAACATGACTCTGCTTGGAGTTTAAATCGGAGACACTTCTACGACCTATGACAAGCCCTCAGAACCAATGATGGCAAATTAACGTCGAACCAAGATGAGAGTAAAACTTGGGTTTGATTATCAAGGCTTACCTTCCATGTTCGAAGAGCGAGTGCTTCTTGATTTTGTTCAACTTTTGAAATAGCAATGGTAGGTACGGCGGAGGTAGAAATGACATGGAAGGATGATATTGAAGACAAAGGGAAAAGAAGAAGAAATATGAAAAAGCAAGGAGTGATGATGAGTCGAGAGAGTAAGGGAGTAGGATGAAGGATATTGATGGGCCATTGTTGAGCTGGTAGAGTTAGCTATTACAGGAGTGTACATATGAGGAGAAGATCTGACATTTATAAGCTTAAGTGTGATACATTCGGCATTCCCATTAGTTGGTGTGTACATCTAACTACCTCATTCCACTACAATTAATGGAATTGAAAATAGGTAATATCAACTTCATACTTTTTTTATTTTCTTCTATAAAAAATAGTCTTATTTGTTTATAAAATTAAACACCTGATTACATAGCGAGATAATTTAAAATATTACTTTTATTTTTAATTAAAATAGACTATTGCAATTACATAGAAATAATTAAAAATATTCCTTTTTCATTCCCTTTGCTCCATGCTCTTTCAGCAGACATTTAAAAATTAAGGATTACAATTCTTTTTAAGTGAGGGCTCAATGTTGATACAAAGTCCATTTCACAAACACTACTGTACATATGTTGTTATATATATATATATATATATATATATATGACTATAGAATGGTTTTATAGGTATCGTCAACTTCCAAAATATGAAAAAACAACCGAAATAAATACTTGTGCTTGACCCGTTTTAAAGTATTTGCTCAACTTAATAGGTATTATCAACTTTTCGGCACAAAAACAAAAAAAAAAATCCTCCTAATTAATCTATTTTAAAGTCTTCACTCAATTCCAAAACATCTTTAAAAACTTTAATTTATGACTTCAATTGCATTCAACTAATTATGATACATATCATGTTCATTAAGATTAGAAAATTTATATGTATTATCTATAATCACTTGACCAAGTAATTCATATTATATTAAATGCCCATATCAATATCTATTTAGTGTAGGGTGAAACATTTATAGATGAACTCATTCATTTAATGTAGTACTAAATATCTTTACAAATATATAAAGAGGGTGACAATAATGTATTATAGTGATCCAATGAAGTGAGATAGATATGATCAAAATATATTAAATTGATTGTATATATCAATTATATAGGAAATTTACTAAAAGTTAGAATTTATACTATTATTTGTAATGAAAAATCTTGACTAAATAGTACATAATTAGTAATCCTTGTGAACAGCTAGTTTATGTTGATCAACTAAAAAGAATCCAACAATAGATAGGCTTCAATTTATTAAATTATAGTATTAAATATCTTATGAGAATTTTTGAAATGATTATGGCATCCTAAATAACCTTATTTGTTAGAAAAGTAAAATTTATATAAAAATTGCATTTATTTTAAGGTATATGACATTGAAGTGGTAGGTGTAACATGTTTTCATATAAATAAGATACCGTTGCATTTCCTAATAATAATTGTTGAATAGCTAAATAGATAAATGACAATTTCAAATACTTCTAAAAGCAAGCTTTGAATAGATAAGACTTAATTTACCACTTTTGAAAATACAGTTGCTTTTAAAAATTGTAATACTAAAAGTATCTTATTTCTAATGTTAAACCTTTGAAGGAATTTAAAAATAAAAGGTAAGTTTTTTTTTATATATATAAGTGTAAGACATTGATAAGTGGTGTAAACTTTCTAATATCGAAAATAAACAAAGTATTTATGCAATATTGAAGAAATTGAAATCATGCTGCAAAAGCGTCGTAGTTTTAACGTGTATTCATGACTTTGATTGCAAGACGAGAAAAAAACCTAGAAATTTGAATTTTTGCTGGAAATTGCAAAATAGTAATTTTGGAATTCTTTTTAGATATCGGATAGCGAAAACGGACTTCACGTTAGATAGTCTCCTGAAAATCTAGTCGCAGCGAATTTGTTAATTTGAGACGGTCGGATTTTCACGAATTTCGAACGGCGAGGAATCAGCGTGGACCAGCGAGATTTGAGAAAATCTGAAAAAATGTCATATGTTTAAAGAATGTCCATTTAATATAGATGAAATAGAAACCGGGACGAAATAAATTGTTTCGTGGCGAAAACGGACCAAGGAAGCATGACAAGTGACGCGATTTGAGCCACGTGTCTCATGTATAAATACAAGAAATATCTAAAAAAAAAAAAAAAATCAAAGAATATATCTATGAGATATCAAAAAATATCTCACAGAAATATCTAAACCAAACGTTAGAGAGAGAGAAAGAGAGAGAGAGAAGGAGGGAGAAGAAAACGCTTTTCTCCAGGCTATTTCACGGGGTTTTGTTAGAGCGGAACTCGGTAGAGAGTTATAATTGCTCTAAAAGACGAGAGCTACGCGTGGTACCAGAATCACAAGATTTCGCCAAGGTCAAAGGTTCGGGTTATATATCATTTTTTGTAAGAGTGTATAATTGAACTCTTATGAACATATCACTATATCATGTATAGTATTCAAGGTATGGTTGAATGGGGTCGAGAGTGTGGTATATTGAGCGGATGGGTCATTTTGATGTAATGTTATCACGAGGTTGTATTGTGGATAGAGCTTCCCATACAGAGGAGACTCTATCTGATTCTTTGTTAAATTATGGATCTCGATAAATGGGACATGATGGTGCCGTGGTTACCCGACACCCACTGGTTTCGCGAGGTTGATGGTTATCAACGGGACCCCGGGATCGGGGTGTCGATGATTGGTAATGGAAGCTTTTGAACAACAAAAATGACTTAAATAATTGCCCTACCTAACTCATTTTAAAGTCTTTGTTAACTTAAATCATCTTAAAATACGCTTAGGCTTGTCCCGTATTAGCACTTTCATTCATGACTTGATAGGTAGTGTCAATTTCATGCTTGATATCATTTTAAAGTCTTTGCCCGTAACTTATAAAAATCTTAAAGCTTGTCATGTAGTTTCATGCATTCATGACTTAAATGAGTAGTGTCAATTGCATACTTGACCCATTTCTGATCTTTGCCCGTAACTTATAAAAAATCTTAAAAGCTTGTCATGTAGTTTCCACATGCATTTATGACTTTGATAGGTGGTGTTTCAACTTCATACTTGACCCATTTTAAAGTCTTTGTCCAATTAGAAACCTTCTTAAGTTTCTTTCAAAGAGTAATGGTCTATTTGGTTATTATTTTAAACACATTCTTGAGAATCGTTTTTGAAAACACAAAACTTAAAATTGTTCTTATTCTCTTAATTTAAAGTTTACTATGTCTCTTTGTTTATTCAGAACAAAAAAAAAAAAAAATGGAAACCAAACGTATTCTTCATGTTTTCTTTATTCTCTTTGTTTTTTAGAACAAAAAACAGTTTTCAAAAAACACGAACCAAACTTACCCTAAGTGGTTGAATCATTGTTTTAATACCATTTTAAATTATAAAGTCTTTTGAAAGTTGAAACTTGGTTTATAATGTACAGTAGTATCATACTCCTTAACACCCTTCTTCACATGTAAACACAAGCCTATAGGGCCATAGGCGAACAACCACAATTAATCCTTTTAGGTTTACACAATCCAATTCTGAACAGATATGCAAATCGAAAAAATAAGATATGCATTAGAGACTTTGAAAGTAAGTTTTTTAGATTTCTATTAAAATGGATTTCTACACAAGTCTTTCTTTTAAAAATAAGAATAGACAAATAACTTCTCGACAAGGCTAGGCGTGAGTCAATATTTGCACATAAAATACTTACCGGATCTCTAAGATATCTTATTTCCAATATTTTCATATCGGACTATTATTATGAACTAATTGATAGATTTTTTTTTAATAATTTTTTGAAGATACTCGACAGATTCATTTAAAATAATAAATAAAATCAAAATTATTTTTTGGAGCAATAGGGTAAATGATGCCATTTGCACTACATGTAATTAGACTTTTTTTGTAGACTAATAATTTGTAGACTTAATTTTAAATTTTTATTTTTATTAAACTATAATAGTTTTATTATTTTAAACATTTAAGACATTTGAGAATTGATTTAGCAAGAAAACTATTTTGGAAACATCATCTATCAGTTGAATTGGTTAAAGTAACGAGATGGCAAATTTTCACATTGACCTTGTTCCAGTACAATTTTGAAAGAATACAAACACACGAAATCTAGATGGGAGTGACTGACAATTGAGATTATGAGTGAAGCTTCATCAAAGAAACAAACTAATTATGTTGACTAAGAAATATTGATTGATATAGAACTTTAACCTCAAAATTCAGAATTAATTAGGAAGAAGTAGAAAATTCAGAGAGAACATGGGGAAAGGAGCTAAGACACAGTTAGGGATTGGCTTCACAGCATTTTGGACCTAGCAGGTATGGTTGAGCTCTAGTAAACACGGGAGAGTATTTTGGAACGAAAAAAAAGTTAATATGCAAAATTAAAGTCGAACATTTATTGCACATATCTTCTTTATTCTTAAAAATATTTTAAAAATAAAATTTTGTTACATATGTAATGTTTAGTTTTAATTATTTCTCATATTTATATAATCATTCTTTAAAACAATTAAGGAAACAAGAGAAGACAATTAAAAATAAATCAAAAAAATTATCTAAAAATACATTATTTTATATTTTTAAGGACAAAAATTATTTTTTTTATTATCACAATTTACAAACAAAGAGAACTAGAAAATGTGACACATATTTTAAGTTATTTTGGCTTTTCAATTTTTTAAAGTTATTTAAAAAATAATTATATAAATGTAGAAATGATTAAAATAAATTATTACCAAAAAATTTTAAGCAGTATTTTTAAAAAAGCGTAGAAAATATGTAAATATTTAAATGATGATTCCCCAGTAAAACACTTTTCCAAACAAAGCCTCATGAATATTTTATTAAATTTTAATCCCAACTCCAATCAAATTATGATTATCTTCCTTCTCTTTACCTCTTTTCCTTTTTCCTCCTTCTATTTTCTTTCCTCCATCTATTTTTCCATATTGTGTATTACAACGTTGTACTACTCTATTCTTACAAGGACTTGGAGCTTGACATCTCAATCACTCTAAATACTTACAAGTACCAGACCACATTCACCGCTTTAGCTACTACAGAGCCAGACATAAGGACCTTGATTCTGTTATTATATAAATATTTAAATTAAGACATTAATTTATGATGAATCATCATCCATCGAAATTGATCCACCCAAGATAACAATATCTCCTACATAAATTAAATCATCTCAACTCTAAACTTGTACACATAAAAAATGGAATGGAGTAAATGAAGTGTTATGAAACCACGTCAAAACTAGCAGCTGACTACATAATTATCTCCAATAGAGCATAAAAAACCATCCTGAAATAATAGATGACAGATTAATACTTAGTTGTCATTTTTCTTAAATTAATCAACCTTTTGCATAATATATATCGAGTTTAAATTAATACTTTCATAGAAAAGAGACTAACAATTATTTATTTATTCTGATTTTGAATAAATGCAGTTGCCAAATTTGCCATTTGAAAGAAAACGAGCACATAAACCTAGATAGAACTGAGCAACAAGTAAGGTGGTTTGTTATCTATGGGTGATACACATTTATCAAGCGCTGAAGTTTATGCTCACAAAAGCTCCAGCCCAGCCTCAAAATTAGGTTGCGAGAGAAAATTAATAAGGAACTCAAATCTCTCATCTTAAAAGAAAGAGAATACACTCATCGCCAGGATCTGGCATTAGCATCGAAGCAGTAAAACCATGGCTACAGGAAGAAGCAGCAATATTGTTCACATGCTTCACTAATAAAACATTCGAATATTTTCCTGGGGAAAATCACATTTCAACAATATAATGCATTTGTAGGCTCATTATGAAAATCGAACGGGAAAATCTCTTGGAGTGTTTTCCATGTAAGGTGAAAGAAATCAAGTGTTGAATATTTTCCTAAAGCTAAGCAAGCTAATTACCTTGGTAAGAAATATTGATTCTGATATAGAACTTCAACCTCACGAATTGAAATTAATCAAGGAAGAAATTAGGGAAATACACATAGAAAACACAGGGAAGGAGCTAAGACACGGATAGAGTTGGCTTCCGCGAGGATTTTGGATCATTGAATCTTTACTCTCGGCCTTTCCTTAAAGGCCTTCGTTTTTAAGCTCTCAACATTCCCACTCTTGTTTATCAGCGCATTTCCATCTACACTTATCACCCAGTTTCCCATTCTCTCAAACGGAAACAAGAAGTGCATGGATAACCTTTTCTTTTTCTTATTGTTTTCTTCTTGAGTTTTTGTAGCCTCTTACGTGTTGCTGTGAGGGATCTCATGGCTGATGTTTAAACCCGAGCCATAGGTCGGGAAACCATGTTGCTAATAGGATCGGTCTCACGGTGAAATATCTTCTACGATTCATACTTCCTTGTCAATAGTTCATGGACACGAAAAATTTGGACCCTCGATTCTTCATCGGCAATGACTCCACACTCTCGAATATACGCCGACTGTGCTTGATACACAGGCACCGGTGTGCGATAGTACTCCTCTGTGGATAGGCTGCGAGAAGGCATGGAAGTCATCGAGTGCCATTATCGATAAGTGAGCGCTTTCTTTACGAGAAAAGCCTTTGAAGCGGTTTCTGCCAACTTGGGGTCTTTCCGATGACCTCCCGATGGTTTTGCCGCTTTTCTCGAGTTGAAATTTATCTCGGCCGGTACGGCTGAGTTCTTTGGGGGAAATAATTTTGGTATTTGCGGTAAAGCAAGGCGGGTGATAAACACGGTGAGCCTCCCCATCTCGTGTTAGCCTCTCCATGGGCCGAGAATGATGTTAGGTGGCATGAGCTCCTTCAGGAAAGTACTTGTCTGTGCAAAATCTGCATGAGCAGAGAAAGATATGTAGTGGACCTGCATGTTGAGGGGAGCAGTAAGGCCATTCATTAGAGTAACTTCCTTGGGTTCATTGATGATGGTTTTTACCAACATTCCTTCCACGACATACCCAGTTATAACACATGCATTTTTCTTATCAGAGCACCACATTTCAAATAGTTGTCTTGACAATCTACTCTGAAGACCACTCGGACTTGCCATCACCACTGATATTCAATGCTATTCAAAGGAGATATGTGCTTGAAGTCAAAAGCATTCGAATTTGCAAATTGGTTGCGGATCCTCATTCATGGAGTTAATGTATGTGCAGTATGACCATGCCTTTTGCAAGGAAGCATAATATATGGATTGTGGAGCCTCCGGATGGTTGAAGATTGTTGCATAAATGGGTGGGTTCTGGGCGCACCTAGAGTGTCAGATTAGAACCGATGCCAAGTGAGTGAGTGGACATATGGCAGGCTTCTCCCACTCATTGAGGTGTGGGTTCTCTCCTGCAGTGGATTCCAGTGCCGCAGATATGGGAGCTGGGGATCTAAGTGGCAAGATGGCAATCACTCTTGTGGCCGTCCTCCGGTGTAAAGTACTTTCCAGGCCTGGCCAATATCATCCATAAACATAGCGCTCGAGGACATGGCCGGTTGTGTAACACGAAAATCATTATACCATTTACTTCTAATGTACGATGGAAATGATAACTGCGAGAAGATGAATTTACTTATAGTTACGGGAGCATTAAATGGATAGAAAATTCGCGGCTTACATCTAAAGTCAATTGTTGTAAATGTCGAACGATGCAGGATTAAGTTATATCTGGCCAAATATTTTGGCATATGAGAAATACACACACCATATTGCTTCCTTTTTTGAACAAGTTTTATATTTTATTAGATTGTTTATGTTCTGAGTTTGAAACTAAATTCGGAATGATAATATAATGTTGTGGTGGAGCGCACACACAAAAAAAATAATCAATATTAGAAGTGTAGTCAATTAAATCTTAATAGACTAATTCTTGCTATATTAGTATTATTTGCCAATATCTCCTAATGTTGAAGACAACACCCAATTAATCTCATAGAAGGTGCAGAACAAAGTCCACGGATGAAGATCTAAAACGGTAATTACTTATACTCGAGGTGGGAATCTATGATCGGTAAGAATGTCTATGGTAGAAAGATTTAAGCTTAAGAATGAGGTAGTAGATGTTTTACAACGATATTAATTTCGAATAAAGAGACCGGATCGAACATTAGAGCAAGCTGCGAACTCAAATAAAGGATCTAAAAACTAATCGTGATACATGGAACATTTCGGGCCTTGAGAAGTAAAAAGAAAGGATGAGAAATCAAAACCAGAAAATGTTGTGATACTGTTCTCTGTTCCAAATCCAATTTTCCATGGAATAAGGTACTCAATGAAACTTTAAAGATAACATTAACCAAAAATTTAAAACCAGAAAATAAAAAGATTAAAAGACCCAAATCTAAGTCTCTCTGACCAATAAGAAAGGAAAGCGGATGCATTTAGATTAGCTTAATCGGTTCGGACAATGAAAGGAAATTAGAGGGAAACTATTCTTAGTCTCTAAAGGGGAGAATGAAACATGCATCCTATAAACAAAATCAACTCACCTCAATTTTAACCATGGAGCGAAGGAGAATGTCTTGTTCATCCTTTAATATATCTTATTAGAAACTGCTCATTTTCACGTAAAAGAAACTTGTAGATAGCCTTTGTTGCATGTGTCATAAGCGAGCTGAAGGTGGTCTAATGAACAAATTCAAATATTTTAGCTTATTTTCTAGGCAATAATTACATAAATTTTAATTAAATAAATGGCCAACTATCATGAAATAAGGAAGGGATGCAGTATGATCCAAGTGAAAATTTGCATAAAGAAATCTGACACATTACAAATGCAGTAATGTGTTGTAATGCAGAGTGCACGATATCAATAATGCATCTGGAAATGCTGTTGTATGGTTGAAAAATATCAAGAAGGGGAGAAGAATGAAAATTGAAAAATGAAGATACATGTTCTAGGGTTGGATTCACAATTATGATTTTCTAGTTGCCTTAATTTAGTATTCACTGCCTTTCTTTCACTATTATATGCTTGGGTTCTTTAGATCTTAGCAAGAAAAGGGCAAGAAATATGTTGAAATATACTCAAAACTAGACTCCTATGTCAACCTATTTTCAGCATTTTTATTCTCTCCCTAGTGTTCTCTCCATCCATTCAACAAAGCCATATGCCGGACAATTCGAGAAATATACTAGCCAATAGTTGATTTGTCGATCATCCATGTAGTTAGACTCGAATACATACATTGAAGCAATCTTCCCTTGACTTTGCCTTTAGAAGATATGAAGCTTTATTCCAAGCACGCATGGTGAAAGATAGTTTCACTAAGAAAAATCTTGTGGTATAATACAATAAAAGGTCAAAAGAGTTTCGAGTGTAGAACATTTGATGCATAAGTCCTCGAATCGGTGTGGTGATTTAGTAGCTTGATTCGAAGAATATATAACAGTGGATTAGAATGAGCCAGATTCTTTGTCGGGACCCAGATAGTGCCTCCAGGTCAATCCAGGCTGGGAAGAAAGTGGAAGCGAAATTCTTGCCAAAGTTCAAGCCAAATGTTAGTGGAAAATTTGCCATAAGTCATTTCGATCCCATCTTCCAGACAACCAATCGTCTTGATGACTCCCAGCTCATGACAATTGGGCATTTCGAGGAGTTATATTTGGGGGTATAATTATGTTGCACCAAACCCTTGGCTTTTCATCTGGATAAATTAGATAGTCAAATAAGGCAAATGGCCTATCCACCTTGTGACCCTTAAATTTGTTCTCTCATTTTCAAACGATAAAAATAAGCAATAGCTGTATAGTGTGTTTGTCTCTTATGCGCTATATTGAATAGGAAAAAATAACATGAGCCCCCATTGAATCTTCTTTCTTCTGACATGGTTCTAAATATACTTTGTAATCATTTGTATATATGTCTGCAACTCATGCTTCACCACCGTTTGGACCTTCATTGTGGGACGTCACATTAGGCGTCTTATCAAACCATAACCATTTCTATGGGACCTTAGAAGCAAAGTTTATGCTTATAAAAAGTTATAAGATTTCTGAGCTTGGACAACTTCTTGGCCAAACTTACCCTACTTTGCATATGTCTCTTAATAACTCTGTTTATAGTTATTTTAATTTATCACACAATTGTAAAGTGATAGTTATATATGTAGTTGTACAAGCACAATTAATTAAATGTAAATTTGTTCAAGGGCTCTGCATGTCTTTTTATTGATAATGTTCTTCTTGGGATCGACCAGACCATAATGAAACGTTTTTAGTTCCAATTCTGTTGTATTTAGCACTTTTGGAATAAAAGAGCGCCCATAGACTAATATAAGACCAACAATTTCCCAACCAAAATTCTTGTTTAACATTATTAGCAACACTCAGTCCAAGCAAAGCTTGTTCGAAAAATGATTATTGCCTAACTATACAAATAAGTCTTGTCAATTTCTTTTGCAGTAATTCCAAAGGGTTTCTATACCCTTAGTTTGCCGGCAACTATGGTGAACCATGCTCAGAAAGCTTAGCATAAGCACATGGCATGCTCAGTTTCATGGTGGGTTTGTTTGTGGGGTTGAGTCTAGGCTAAAGCCAATTGCATTGCAGAAGTAGCTAGAACAACTATACTTTCTCTCTAGGAAATTAGTGGAAACGGTTCAATGGAAGAGAAAGGCAATTCAGAAAAGGGAATGGAATTTAAATTTAGGATGTTTAGGTTTCTCTAAACTGCATAAAGACCTTAGCAAATATTCGTTTAAACCAAATGTAGTTAGGCATGCTTAAAGAAAATTCGAGCGCACGGTTGTAATCAATTCAGAAACTTGGCTCATACAAGGGCAAATATTAGTTGGCAATATTTATAATTACTAGCCATGAATATTGTGGTCTAGTTAATTTCCAATGTCTTGAAAGCTTACTTTAATGCTTATATCAATTGTATGTCTTGCCTTCGAGCTTCTAGCCTTGAAGACCCCATTATTCCTAATATAACTCAAGGAAACGTGTCGGATACCTAGCGAAGGAATCTATCCTCAATCATACATACAAACAACTTTTACCAAAATTTCCATGGAGAACAAACCTCCTAAGGCCCTTGTAAGCCTCCGTCAGCCTTGTTCATAGTCACTTCAGCTTCTCTTCTCTAGCCCTGCCAATCCCCAGGATTAGTATTTCAAGTAAGAATACCATTTTTTCTCTCTCCATATTACGTTTCCTATGAATCCAAAAGCTAAGCTTGAGTATGTGGGTAGATTAGTAGAGTCCTAATGCCGTGATGGCTCAGTTAATGGCGAGAAATCAAATAGAAACATGTGGCTTGTCTTCTATAGACTTGATCACATGACCTTCATAGGAAGAAGAACCATTAAAGGGAATTGAAGAGATTGGTGGGAACTTCCATGCAAACCCCACAAGGTATTTTACCTTCTTCTATATCCTCTGTTTATCTTATATATTCCTTGGAAAATGATGGCCACTAAATGCTACTAAATGATTAAAAATATTCACCAAATAATAAGAAACATATCAATGGTGAATTCCTCAGGATTTGGAACATTCAGTTATGGCTCTCTACATTTAGTCTATGTTCTCTGTCTCTCTCAAACATTTATCAAACACTTCAAGAACTACAGTTTATGCATTTAATTAACCATTTTCCTGTAGTGTTTGGACTGCACTAATAGAATTTATTCACTAAATCAATCAAACGAGTTTAGATCCAGAAGAAAAATGACCTCGAGAATCTGCAGGATCACATATGCTTCTCAGGTATACAACCCTTATTGATCGGCTCAGCGTACGAAGAAAAAATCTAATATTTTCATTACTTGGAACATAAATCTCAAGCAAAACCCCGAAAAACACAGGAATCAAGAGAATATCGAAATTCATACAAATTAGTAGCAAAAACTAAAGGAAAATAGAAGAGATATAGTCATAGCATCAAATCGAAATCGAAATTATCATGTTTTTCTAGATATTTGAACAATCCATTAGGCAAAGTCCTTACTCTTGCTGTCACTCTCACCCTTGGCTGGCCCCTCTACTTAGATTTCAATGTCTCTAGCCGCCCCTACGATCACTTTGCATGCAACTATAATTCTATCTGCAATCATATATGGAGTCCACTTTTTGGTTCTTATTTCCGAAAAATATGAAGCCCAAGATATATTTGGTTACAAATTTTTTTGGCTCGACTAAAATAATGTCCTTATAAGACACTTTTCTTGTAGTGAGAGTAGTACTGCTCAAAGATAAGTATGTGATTAACATAACCCCCATTCGAGAAGAAAACAATCTTTGAGGAAAGTAATGGGAACTTCAACGCATAATCAAAGAGGTGAAAGATATTTGGGGCTTCTCAGGAATTTTAGCTAATAGATTTGATTATTGTAGCCTCTCGGGCTCTCAAATGCAGTACATTAACTTTTGCATCCTCTAGAAGGCCGGAAAAGTTGCTGAGGAGATAAGTTGTGATTAACACCCAGCCCGTTCAGAGAAGCAGTCTTTGAGGGAAAGTAATGGGAACCCCTGACATAATGAGAAAGGTAGATATGGGGCTTCTCCCAGGAATTTTAGCTAATAGATTTGATTATTGTAGCCTCTCGAGGGCTCTCAAATGCAATTACATTAACATCCTCTGAGGCAGAAAAGGAACCTCTAATAGTGAATGGTCTTTCTATGAAATGATCCTTCAATCCCGGCTACAGAGAATACTCTCGTAACAATCTTACAATAGTAGATAACTAACTAGTGATGTGTTTTGATCGTTTCAAGAGCATTCTCATCAGCCATGCGATCTGAATTCAAATGAAAAGTTGGGCTCAAGAAAATCTACTCAAAGCCTGAGATCTCAGGCCATACTAGAAACGATGATAGATTTGAAGTATAGGAAGCTATTTCATATGAGAGGAATTTCCAGAGTTTACTCCTTGAGAAAAAAGAAATATTGGAAAATTTAATGAAGAAACCATTGAAGCGAAGCTATTCGAAGATGGCATAAAATTGGGTGGGCATATGTAGTCTCCTTCCTTTGAAGATATATCTGTGATGCTCTAATAGCACCGGATATTGATAAGAGGAATACGAGATGAAGTTACATAAATTTGTTTCTAGTCAAATCTATATATGCTTTAGCAATAGTGTTTTTGGTCATTTTTCTCAGTTTACCATTCAAGAACAATTCATTCCATTGTTTCAAAAAAAATAAAAAAAAAAAAATTGCAGAAAAATGACCATACCTAGGATTACAATATCAAAAACAATAATGATATTCTCTAAACTTCATTTCTCGATTAATGATTACTAAGTTATAAGAAACAAATAACATTCTACCAATATTCAACAAGGAAAAAGAACATCTTGTGTCGCAAAGGACATCAATGGTTGAAGGATCAATCTCATCAAAGTATGGCAAAGCGACCATGCACGAGTATCTTTGGATGAATTCCGCGATCAATATCGCATTGAACATGACCAAAATAGAAACAAACAAATTAAAAACCCTATGTTGAAAAATGGAAGGAAAAAAACTAGCAACCAAAATAAAAGCACAATGCATTATGGTATACCAGTATGGTTTCCCTTTATGAGACATGTAGACCTGAGAATGACCCACTTCATTTCCAGCCTTCTGTTGTCAGATCTCTCCAACGAAGCGGTCGAAGAAGATGATCAAGCCTCGAAGTAGAGACATAGTCATGGTGCATCGCAGCCAATTTATTGGTCAGTGGCCCAGAGACAAAGAAAAATATTTTTGTCTAAATAAAATCAATCGTGGATGATAAAACAAAATACACATGGAAGTGAGGACGTCGTAGTTTTGCCTCCATGACGGCAGTTCCTGATATGACAAAATCATGGAAAGACAGTTTTTCGATGGTGGGGGCCTTGCATTGAGAGTGCTGTCAATGTTGCATAGTTGGCGAGATTTGGGATTGACACATAAGCATGCTAATGCTATCTTCAGCTATGACCACTACGTTCGATGCGCGCTTCATCCCGGGAGGTGAGGGGCAACGTATAGCGATCATTTAACGGCCCGGTAGTCGTGATGGCGGTAATGAGGATGAGGATGAGGAGGATGCGTGTCGCGAGTCGAGAAACCATGTCGCTAATAGGATCGATCTCGGTGCAATGAAATATGCTTCTCGACTCATACTTCTTGTCAGCCCAGTTCATGGACACGAAAATTTGGACCCTCGGATTCTTAAATGCAGCAATGACTCCACACTCTCAAATATCTGCTTGGCCTATGCTTCCAATACACCAAAGGCACCTTGTAAGCAATAGTAATCCTCTCGGGAGATATTTTGGATAGGCTGCGAGAAGACATGGAGATCATCGAGTGCCCGTTATCGATAAGTGAGCGCTTTCTTTGCCGAGCTGGCCGACGGTTTCCACTTAGGCCCGGTCTTTTCAGCCGACCTCCCTAATGGTTTTGCCATTTTCTCGGAGTTGAAATACGGGGGAGAAATGCGGGGATCTCGACCTGAGATGACAATCTTCTTACGCGAGAATAGTCTCGATGTAAGTATTACTCGAACACCAATGATATCGGCCGTAAACATGCAGCGGCCTCGAGGACGTGCCCATTGTTTAACACCAAAATCGTATACCATTTGCTTCTAATGCGTGAAATCAACACTGCGAAGATGGATTTAATTATAATTCTGGAACATTAAATGAGATAATAAAATTAAGTAACACATCTAAGTCAATTATTTGTAAATGTCCATGTTCTGCCAATGATTAGGATTATAAGCCCGGCCGATATTTTGGCATATGAAATACACACATCATATTGTATTTTTTTCGAGCAAGTTTATATTTTATTAGATTGGTGTAATGTAACATGTTTGAAACTATAATTAAAAGCAATAACATAATCTTTGTAGTGGAGCACCCAGATCAATGAAAGGTGAAGAACAAATTCCGCAGGATGAGATCTAAGCAGTAATTCTTGCGCTCGGGTAGAATCTATGATTCGGAGTAAGAATATCCCATGGTAGAAAAGATTTAAGTTTAAGAATGAGGTAGTGGATGTTTACCGCGGTATTAATTTCGAATAAGAGACTGAATGAAACATTAGAGCAAAGCAAATTTATTATAACGGATCTAAGCTAATCTGTGATACATGGAACATTTCAGGCCTTCAAAAAAGGAAGTACAAGAGAGGATGAGAAATCAAAAAGCATTTCGATATGAGTGATGCGTTCGTTTGTTCCGTCGATTTTCCATGGAATAAGGTGCTCATTGAAACTTTAAAGATAACATTGACAAAAAATTCAGAACGAAATAAAAGATTAAAAGACCCCGAATCTAAGTCACTTCTGACCAATCCCGGGAAGCGGATGCATTTAGATTAGCTTCCATCGATTCGGACGATAGAGAAAATTAGAGGAAACTATTCTTAGTCTCCCAAAAGGGGAGAATAAAACATACATCGAGGAGCAAGCAACTCACCCCTCCAATTTTATCCATGGAGGCCGAAGAATGTCTTGATACATCATACAACATATCTTAGTTGAAACTTTGCCTTTCACATAATTAAACCAAAGCAACTTGTAGATAGCACTTTGTTGCAAGTGTCATAAAGCGGCCCCTTTGGATGTGGTCTAATGAAAAAATTCAAATATTTTAGCTTAATTTATAGGCAAAGTAATTGCATAAATTTTAATTAAATAAATGAAATTGGAGCCTTCTCCGGAAATATAGGAAAAGTCTTTTGACATGATCCAGTAGAAAATTTGCACGGGAAATGCAACACATTACGGTCTGCGTAAAGTGGAGAGCACATCAAAGAAACTGAGAGGCAATTTATATAGAGAAAGTAAGTAGATAACAAAAAGGAAAAGCGAAGATGAAAGTTCTAAAAAGTTTCAAGATTGACAAAGTTCATTAATGAGAGCCGGACATGCAGAGATGCTGTGAAATGATCGTTAGAGCATATGTTGCTACATACCACTGACTAAGAGCGGTTAGAGATAAGTATGTGATTAACATAAACCTATTCACTGAGAAGAAAACAATGCTGAGGAAAGCAATGGGAACTTCAACATAATCAAAGAAGGTGAACGATTGGGGCTTTTCCAAAGGAATTTTAGCTGATAGATATGATTAATGTAGCCTCTCGGGCTCTCAAGTACGAAAGTACATGTTCAAGTGTGAGTATGGACACTTTATGCGAGAGATGCGAGGGTAGGTCATTGCTGCATCGCTCCTAGAAGGCCAGAAAAGAAACCTCTAATCGTGAGTGGTCTCATAACAATGCTTACAATATCAAAATGACAATACCCAGGATTACAGTATCAAAAACAATAATGATATTCTCTAAACTTCATTTCTCAATTCAGCAGATTACTAAGTTATAAAAACAAATAACACTACAATATTCAACAATGAAAAGAACATCTTTGTGTCACGAATGGTACCGTCTCTTCAAAAATAGAGCGGATCGAAGATGATCGAGCCTCGAAGTAGAGACATAGTCGTGGTGCATCACCAGAAGCCAATTTATGAGTCAATTATAAAGCGAGAGACAAAGAAAAAAGAGAGATTTTCCTCTTAATAAAATCAATCATTACGGATGATAAAACAAAAATACACTTGGAAGTGAGGGCCAAGTAAGCTAGTTTCGCCTCCACTGACCAATAAGGAAAGACCGGATATTGATCGGAGAAGATACAGGATGAGGTTACCGCGAGGTATTTCTAGTCAAATCTTTATATGCTTTGCAATAGTTGTTTTTTTGGTCATTTTCTCATTAGACCATTCAAACAAATTCATTCCATTATTTAAAAAAAAAAAAAAAAATTACAGAAAATAGTAACCCCTACGGATTACAATATAAAATAATAATAATGTGTCTAAACTTCATTTCGGTCGTGATTACTAAGTTATAAAAACTAAATAACATTACAATATTCAACAAGGAAAAAAGAACATACGTATGCAAATGACACTCCAAGTGGTTGAAGGATCCAATCTGCTACAAAAGATGCAGCAATATGCACAGTATCTTGGATAGATTCACAGATCAAACTATCACCATAGAACATGACCCAACGAGAAACAAGCAATTAAAACTAATGTTGAAAAATGGAAGGAAAAAACTAGCAGTCAAAATAAAGCACAATGCATTATGGTATACGGTATGGTTTCCCTTTATAGGACATGTAGACCTGAGAATGACCCACTTCATTCCCAGCTATTCTATTTCTCCGTCTCTCCAACAGGCTTGAATCGAAGATGATCGAGCCTGAAGTAGAGACATAGTCATGAAATTGCGTCATGACAATTTATTAGTCGATTATAAAGCGAGACAAAGAAAAAAGATTTTCGTCTAAATAAAATCAATCATTGGATATTAAAACAAAAATACACATGGAGAAGTGGGGACCCGTCAAGCTAGTTTTGCTCGCGACGAAGCGGTTACTTGATGTAATCATGGAAAAGCGGTTTCGATAGTGGTGGCCCTTGCATTGAGAGTGCTCTGTCAATCTGTTTGCATAGTTGCTTGGCGAGATTGGGGATTGACGCCAGCATGCTAATGCTATCTTCAACTGCAACCACTACTTTATTCACCCTTCATCCCCACGGGAGGTGAGGAGCTTGTCCATGTATCATTGGCAGCCCAGTAAGTGGCGGGTCACGGTGATGGGGATGAGGATGAGGAGGATCGTGTATGATGATGAGATGAGTTCACGGGATGCCTTCCATAATTACCTCCATTGTTACAACCCAAGCTATAAACATCTGTTTTATTATCACCTTCGTCTTGTAAGCAAGTTCTGCCAATTAAGAAGATTACATCATGCTCTGCTCTGCTCTGCTCTTCTAGAAATTATGATATAATGCGCCCTAATTAAGAAAATGGTACGGAATGATATAACCATAGGTTCTGCAAATGAAGTCCAATTAGATGGTCAGAGCTATAAGCCTAGTCGATGCTAGAAGTCGGAGACATGAGCTTAAATGTCTGAATCTATGAACATTGTTCTTTGGTTATGTCACGATAGATTACTAGAGGTGAGCAATCATGAGTGCATATAAGATAAAGCTTTAGCCACCCCGCACCACAATGTTTAGCCTCGCAGTGTCAGTTTTTACTGCTGCCTTCATCATTTGGCAGAGATGTTTCTCAAGCTCCCACTTTTCCATAAACTCGCCAAATCAAAAATGAGTTCTCGTAGCAATGAAGCCCGTAAAGCATGATATTGCGATGCTGTCTGTGTTGACATGAATCCACCAGCTTTTGAAAGCCTTCAAATCAGCCATATCTCCACCATCTTGATCGATGAGTAGTGAAGCTTTTTCACGGTATGACCAGTAGTTTAGCGGCTTCGGCCTTATGCTTGATTGCCATATCCTCCGATCTGCCGTCTGATGTTTTGGGCCAGAATTGTCGATTACTGTATGATGCTCATACAGCAATTCCCATCATGTCCCCATATTGCAAATAGATCTTTGACATCGGCGACTGAAGTGTAGACTTGGTTGTTTTCTTCCTCGATTTTGAATGAGAAAATAAATTCGATAATAAGCGAATAAAACGATAGAGTGCTCACAATGAGGTAGTATGATCAAGGCAGAAAACCCGTGGCCTTCTTGAACGCATGGCTTGAGATGAGTGACATTATTACCCACGAGACCTTTATTATTTCTAAATGCACCTCGAATGGAGGCGAAGGCTTTGATTTTGGGGAGAGGACCTTCGACTGATTGTAGGATATCGAGGATGTCGAGGCTTATCGAGATCATCAAAAGTGTGTGGGATGGTGCGGTTTGGTTATGGGAAGATTCAACGTCTCCGAATGGTAACTCTCAAGCGAGGCGATGGAATCTCTCCTTGTCAAGATATTTGACTAAGATCGGGAGCTCAGATGACGACTTTCGATTTCGTCGGGAATGCTATCCTGGAAATCGATTCCAGCATCAAGTTAGAAGACAATAATTCAGCAAGTTCCCTATTTCTTTGGGAATTTGACCGCTTAAGTTGTTCGATGCCAGGTCAAGGGTTTGAAGATGTTTAATTTTCCCGAACAAGATACTTCACGAAAGATGCGTTGTTAGTCGGCCTTGGTCGAGTGATAAAGAGCTGACATACCCGATTCTTTGGGATCTTCGGCTCAGATGGTTGAGGAAAGATCGGTCGGTGTAGTGGTGGCTCTCCGAGTTGAGGTGGTATGGCACGAGAGAAATATTGTTGGAGATGTTGAGTGTGTTGGTTGTGGCAGCATCCCCCGATTCTCGGAGGCTTCGCCATAAAAATTATTCTTTGCTTAGATCTCGATATAATTCGAGGTTTGGGTATACACACCAAAACTTTCGGCTATGTCTCAGGTGAGTTGGTTTATTATTAGAACTCACGAATAAACTAGTCTGATTTTGAGCTCTTTGGTATAGGACGTGAAATGGTTCCTGATGGCGGAGAAAAATTCTGAGTGCTCTGCAGGCAAATCTCGTCGGTAGTTGTGATGAAGTTATTTTCATATAATTGCAAATATTCCAAATGAGTGATATTATTCATTTCCAAAGGAAGGGCACCAGATTTGTTGTGATTAAGGCTGAAGAGGTTAAAAAGTACCGAATGAGTTTCACATGGAAATTTGGTATTGAACCATTGAGATTGTTAAATGACAAATCAAGATCATTAAGAGATCTTAACAATCCAATTTCTTGAGGAATGGAACCAGATAGTTTGTTCGTATAAAGATCTGATGTGGTTAAGGATTCCTCAGGTTACTGGAAGGAGGATTGGACCGGTGAGATTGTTAGTTGATAATTCAAGATCATTAGAGATCTTAACAATCGATTTCTTGAGGAATGGAACCGAGATAGTTTGTTCGTATAAAGAATCTGATGTGGTTAAATTCCTCGAGTTACCTATGGAAGGAGGATTGGACCGGTGAGATTGTTAGTTGACAATTGAAGATCATTAAGAGATCTTAACAATCGATTTAACTGAGGAATGGAACAGGATAGTTTGTTCGTATCAAGATCTGATGTGGTTAAATTCCTCGAGTTACTATCGGAAGGAGGATTGGACCGAGTGGATTGTTAGTTGACAATTCGAGATCATTAAGAGATCTTAACAATCCGATTTCTTGAGGAATGGAACCGGATAGTTTGTTCGTATAAGTCTGATGTGGTTAAATTCACCGAGTTACTATGGAAGGAGGATTGGACCGAGTGAGATTGTTAGTTGGCTTGATTGAGAGATCATTAAGAGATCTTAACAATCCAATTTCTTGAGGAATGGAACGGATGGTTTGTTCGTATCGAATCTGATGGCGGATGAGATTCCTCCGAGTTACCTGGAAGGAGGATTGGACCGAGTGAAGTTGTTGGTTGACAATTGAAGATCATTAAGGGCAACAATCGATTTCTTGAGGAATGGAACCCGGATAGTTTGTTCGTATCAAGATCTGATGTGGTTAAATTCCTCGAGATTACCTATGGAAGAGGATTGGACCGGTGAGATTGTTAGTTGACGAATTCAAGATCATTAAGAGATCTTAACAATCAATTTCTTGAGGGAATGGAACCGGATAGTTTTGTTCGTATAAGGATACTGATGTGGTTAAAATTCCTCCCGAGTTACCATATGGAAGGAGGATTGGACCGGTGAGATTGTTAGTTGTGATTGAAGATCATTAAGAGATCTTAACAATCCAATTTCGTGAGGAATGGAACCCGGAGCCGAGTTTGTTCGCGTGAGGTGCGATGGTTAAATTCCTCGAGTTACACATGGAAGGAGGGATTGGACCGGAGTGAGATTGTTAAATGATGATCTAAGATCGTTAGAGATCTTAACAATCCGATTTCTTGAGGAATGGAACGAGCCGGTTTGTTCCTATGAAGGTACAATGTGGTTAAATTCTCGTATTACCTATGGAAGGAGGATTGGACCAGGTGAGATTGTTGGTTGATGGTGAAGATCATTAGAGATCTTAACAATCGATTTCGTGAGGAATGGAACCCGGATAGTTTGTTGCGTGAGTGCGTGTGGTTAAATTCCTCAAAGTTACTATGGAAGGAGGATTGGACCCGGTGAGATTGTTAAATGACAA
Organism: Tetrastigma voinierianum; assembly: GCA_016808115.1. NCBI lineage: Eukaryota > Viridiplantae > Streptophyta > Magnoliopsida > Vitales > Vitaceae > Tetrastigma > Tetrastigma voinierianum. The sequence goes on along the minus strand of JAEQBH010004311.1, from coordinate 447 downwards.
TCTAAGATCGTTAAGAGATCTTAACAATCCAATTTCTTGAGGAATGGAGACAGACGGTTTGTTCCTATGAAGGAGTCTGATGTGGTTAAATTCCTCGTATTACTATGGAAGGAGGGATTGGACCTGTGAGATTGTTAGTTGACAATTGAAGATCATTAAGAGATCTTAACAATCCAATTTCGTGAGGAATGGAACCAGATAGTTTGTTCGCAGCAAGGTGCAATGTGGTTAAATTCCTCAAGTTACCTATGGAAGGAGGGATTGGACCAGTGAGATTGTTAAATGACAATCCAAGATCGTTAAGAGATCTTAACAATCCAATTTCTTGAGGAATGGAACCAGACAGTTTGTTCCTATGAAGGTACAATGTGGTTAAATTCCTCAAGTTACCTATGGAATGAGGGATTGGACCAGTGAGATTGTTAGTTGACAATTGAAGATCATTAA
>JAEQBH010004310.1:0-60528 GCA_016808115.1 Tetrastigma voinierianum | reverse complement strand
AGCTTACCCCATATTAAAGCACTTTCATTCATGGCTTCGATATAGAGCGCCAATTTCACGCTAACTCATTTAAAGTCTTCATTTCACAACTTACAAAAAAGTCTTAAAGAAGTCTCGATACGTATTTCACATGCATTCATAACTTTGATAGGCAGGTCAAAAAAGTCTTAAAGAAGCTTGTCATATAGTTTAGTTTCACACGCATTCATGACTTCTGAGGTGGCTGGCCAAAAAGTCTTAAAGAAGCTTGTCATATAGTTTAGTTTCACACGCATTCATGACTTTGCTACGTGGTGTCAACTTCATGCTTGACCCATTTTAAAGTCTGTCTAATTAGAAACCTTCTTAAGTTTCCTTTTCGCGAGTAAAGGATCCGCTCGGTTTCCTAGATAAAAACTGCTTCCTAAAACTATTTTTAAAAACACAAAACTAAAATTGCTTCATTATCCACTTATTGCTTTCTACAGCTTTTGTTTTTTTCAAAAAATTGAAATCAAAACGTATTCTCCTTGCTTTCTTTTTCTTATTGTTTAATAAAACAGTTTTAAAAACATGAATCAAATACGCCCTAAGCGATTGAATCCTTGTTTTGATACCATTTTAAATTATAAATTTTTGAAATTGAAACTTGGTTTATAAATGTATGAGTACCATACTACTAATTAACACCTCTTCTTCACATGTAAACACAAGCAAGCCTATAGGGCCATAACTAAACAACCAAAATTAATCCTTTTGTATTTATACAATCAATTAGGAAACAACATGCATATCGAAATAAAGGGCGAACTAAATAACTACTCCAACTAAGGACCTAGCTGATGACTCAATATTTGCACACATAAATACTGCGTATATCTAAGATATCTTATTTCCAATTTTTTTATACCAAGCTATTATTGCCCAAATTAATTGAAAATATTTTTTTTTAATAATTTATTTGAAGCTACTAAGACACCATTTAAAATAACATGTAAAATCAAGGTGATTTTTTGTATAATAGACTAGAATGATACCATTAGCACTCATATCAGCAGACTTTTTTTTTTTTTTTTTTGTAGACTTAATTTTAATTTCTATTTTTATTTTGCATTTGTAATAGTTTTTTTATTATTTCAAACATTTAGTAGCTTTCTTTCCAAAAAATCGAGTCAGGAAAACTATTTCGGGAAACATCATCGAAAGCGCATCTCAAATCGTTTGTGTATTAGACGCAAATTCAAGTATTTGACCTAGATAGACAGAGCAACAAGCAAGATTATGAGTGAAGCTTCATTAAAGAAACAAACTAATTATGTTGACTAAGAAATATTGATTGATATCGAACTTAAACTCCTAAAATTCAGAATTTATTAGGTTAAGTTGAAAATCCAGAGAAAACTCAAAGGAGGTAAGACACAGAGCATAAAGGGATTGGCTTCACAACATTTTGATCTAGCATTAGCATCAAACACAACCCTCGAAACAAAAATAATATTGTTTACATGCTTCACTAATAAAACATTCACTCTTATGCATTGATAATCATAATTTCTGGGAGATAACTGCTCATCAATATAATGCACGGTTAAGCCTCGCATCGAAGAGGAAAATCTTGAGCTGCTAACGCATAAGGTACAAGAAAGAAAAAGTTGATGTATGCGGATCCAAATTTTGAACCGAGGTAGATCAATGTTGAATATTTTCCTAAACTAAGCAAGCTAATTCAACTAACTAAGAAATATTGATCGATATAGAACTTTAACCACAAAATTCGTAATTAATCGTATAAGTCAAATACAAGAAAAACCTCGAGGAAGGAGCTAAGACACAATAGAGAGAGATTGGCTTCACAAAGATTTTGATCCGCTGAATGCTACTTCCCACCCTTCCTTAAGGCCCCGTTCGCTCTCAACATTCCCACTCGCTTATTATCGCATGCGCCCACATTTCCATCTACGCCATCACCGCTCCCATTCTCTCCAAACTTACATCTCCAAACAGAGAAACAAAGAAGTGCATGGATAACCTTTTCTCGCTTCTTATCATTTTCTTCCTTCGCCTTTGTGGCCTCTTCTCATTCAACTACTACCTTGGGATCTCACGGCTGATGTTTAAAAAACCGCAGCCACAACCGAGTCAAAACCATGCCGCTAATAGGATCCGATCTCCAGCAATGGAAATATGCTTCTCCTCGACCATACTTCACCTGCCAACCGCTCATGGACACGGTACCGACCTCGTATTCTTTTATCTGGCAATGATTCCACACTCCAATATCTCGTCAAATTCTATGCCCATACACCAAAGCACCCGGGCAAGCAATAGTAATCCTCCTCGAGATATTTTCCGTGGGATAGTCATGAAGACATGGAGATCATCAGTGCCATTATCCGATAAGTGAACATTTTCTTTACCAAGAACCGATGACGCTTTCGCCTGACTTCAGGGGTCTTTTCAGCCAGCCTCTTCTCAGAGTTGAAATACATCTCAACCGACTAACAACTGGGGGAAATAATTTGTGTCATTGGCAAAGAACTCGGTGATAAGATTCTCGTTAAGCAGAAAGATATGTAGTGGACCTGCATGTTGAGGGAAGCAGTAATACCATTCATTAGAGTAACTTCCTTGGGTTCATTGATGATGGTTTTTGCCAACATTCCTTCCACGACATCCACTCTGAAGACCACTCGGACTCACCATCACCACTGATGGACCTACATTGTTAAAATTCTCAATGCACTTCAAAGCAGGTATGTGTTGATGTATGTCCTGCAAATGTACTCGCACCTTTTTGCAAGGGGGAAGTATAATATGGGGATGTAATGGAGTCAGGATGGCTAGACTATCACTATCAAGCACGCCCTAAAGCAAATGCAGGGATTAGAACACGGCCCCCTTGAGAAATGGTTGAGTGGATGACATCTGTGAAGCGCTTTTCTCTCACATTCCGAGGCTGACGGAGTTGCACACCATAAGTAGATTCAATTACGCAAATATCAGGGGAGAACTGCGGGATATCAGCAGCACAAAGATGACAATCTTCTTCTCGAGAATAGTCTCCAGTGTAAAGTACTTGAACACCAAAGAATATCAACATAAATATGGCGTGCCCAAGGACGTGCCCAAATTGCGGTAAACACCAAAATCATATTCCATTTACTCTAATGTCCGATGGAAAATCAATAACCTCGCGTAAGATGGATTTAATTATAGTTACAGAACATTAAATGAGAAAATAAAATTAAGCAAACACATCTAAAGTCAATTGTCAGAAGGTCCAAAAAAAAAACAAATTTAATGTATCGATTATATGCAACTAATATTTTGGCATATGAGAAGTACACACACCATATTGCTTCCTTTTTTTTCAGAACAAGTTTTATATTTTATTAGATTGGTTATGTAACAAGTTTGAAACTAAATTCAAGAAAATAATATAATGTCAGAAGCAGTACAAAAAATCAATATTAGAAGTATAGTCAATTTAATCTTAGTAGACTAATTCTTGCTATATTAGTATTATTTGCCAAAACCTTCTTACGTTGAAGACAAAACCCAATTAATCTCATAGAAGGTGAAGAACAAAGTCCACAGATGAAGATCTAAAACAACAATAATCAGACTAGTAATCTATGATTCAGTAAGAATGTCTACTGTGAGAAAGATCAAGCTTAAGAATGAGGTAGTAGATGTTTCTGTAGTATTAATTTCGAATAAGAGACCCAAGATAGAACATTAGAGCAAACTGCGAACTCAAATAAACAGATCTAAGCTAATCTCTGATACATGGACCATTTCCCTGTGCCTTCAAAAGAAACTCAGATAGCCTTGTTGCATGTGTCATAAAAACTCGCCTTCGAATGTGGTCTAATGAACAAATTCAAATATTTTAGCTTAATTTCTAGGCAAAGTAATCACATAATAACAAATAAATGGCCAACCTTCTCCGTGAAACGAAGGGATGCAGTATGATCCAAGTGAAAGGTGCACAAGAAATGCAACACATTACAATGCAGTAAAGTGGAGAGCACATCTAAAGAACATGGGCAATTTTACATGAGAAAGTAAACTAGATAAACAAAAAGGAAAACTGAAGATGAAAGTTCTAAAAAGTTTCATGATTGACAAAAGTTCATTAAGAAGACAAACATGCAAGATACTGAATGAAATGATCGTTAAGAGCATATGTTGCTACATAACTAAGACACTACAAGGAAGTGAGCTTTTAGTTAGGATCACTGACCCCAACCAAAAGTAAGATCAAGTGTAACCATATGATATAGATGCAAAGAAAATGGGCCGCAACAAGGTGTGGCTATAGGGGGCATAACTATAGGTTATAGTTACAATTTTAGTTTTGGCCCCTACTAAAGGTGGCCTATGGTTGGGTCATTTTCCTCGGCCACACAACCGAAAGATATGACTACGGAGCGGGCCATTTCTTGGCCGCAACTATTAGAGATGGTTATGGATGAGGCTATTTCTTGGCCGCAACTATAAGGGTGACTATGATTGAAGCCACTTCATGGCCGCAACTATAAGGGTGATATATACGGGGGTAATTTGTCGTCACACTATAAGTGGAAGTTATAGATGAGGATTTTATTACCGCTATTATAAGGTGATATATAGATGGGGTGATTTTTTGTCCACTACAATAAGGGTAATTATAGATGGGGTTTTTTTATTGGTCACTAATACAAAGTGATATATAGATGGCGTGTTTTGTCGGGTCGCTACTATAAGGGTAGATATATACGTTTGTTTCTTTTCGCTGCAATTTGTTACCATAAATGAAAGGTGGAATCTTTTTAGATGTATCAGAAATCTTAGATCATAAGGAGATATAATCTACTCCCACCCAAAATTTTCGCAAAGATATATTGCTATTCATCAACAATAGGTAAATCAAACTTAAACTACCAATAAAAGATTCAGAGAAGTTCCATGGATTAAAAAACTACATTGCAAAACTACCAAGAACCAAATTTATTTAAAGCCTAATTTGTAAATATTTAAAGCAAATTGAACCATAAATGTTTTTCTCTTCAATTTTCCTTTCGGCCAACATGAATCAACAATACAATATTAGCTGTAATAAATAAGATATTCCTTATTTTTCAAGAGGGTGAACTCCAATTCAAACCACTCTCTTTCGATCCCAAGTCATGTTTTGATGATCTGCGTATCAGAGGGAAATAGCAGAGTGCACACATCGTAATGCATATGGAAATTGTTCTATGGTTGAAAAATATCAAGAAGGGGTGAAGAATGAAATTGAAAATGAAGATACCGCTCTGTGGTTGAATTACAATTATGATTTTCTAGTTGCCACAATTTAGTATTCAAGTGCCTTCCTTTTCACTATTATATGTTTGGGTTCTTTTAGATCTTAGCAAGAAAAGGGCAAGAAATATAGTTGGAATATGTCAAAACTAGACTCCTCACAACCTATTTTCAGCATTTTTATTCTCTCCCTATTGTTCTCTCCAATATTCAACAAAGCCATATGCCTGTGATAAATTCGTAAAGACATATCTAATAGTAGATTTGTCAATCATCCTTGTAGTTAAACTAGAATACATACATTGAAGCAATCATCCCTTTACTTTGCCTTATAGAAGATATGAAGCTTTATTTCGAACCTGCATGGTTGAGAGATAGTTTCACTAAGAAAAATCTTGAGGTATAATACAATAAAAGGTCAAAAGAGTTTCAACGTAGAACCCTTGATGCATAAGTCCTCAAATCGTTATGATTCAAAGAACAGCTAAGATATATAACAAGATTAGAATAGTTTCAATTCTTTGTCAGACCAAATGGTATATCTTCCCGCCAATCAACCTGAAGAAATTTGAGGCCGTAATTGCAATAAAGTTCAAGCCAAATGTGAGTGGGAAAAGACCGCACAATAATTTCGATCCATGCTGACAACAATGCTCTTTGATGACTCCCTAGCCCCGACGCCAATAGCAGTGGGCATTTCCGCGCTATATTCGTGCAGATAATTAGGCCAGACCAAACCCCTCGCTTTTCATCCTGATAAATTGAATGGTCAACAAGGCGTTCGCCTATCCACCTGCGGACCCTAAATTTGTTATTTCATTTTAAACAATAAAACTAAGCAATAAATCGTATAGTGTTTGTCTCTTGTGTACATTATACTTGAATAAGGAAAATAACAGAGCCCTATCAATCTTCTTTCTTACAACATTGTTCTAAATTTACTTGGCAATCATCTGTATATATGTCTGCTCGCATGCTTCACCACCATTTAGACCCTTCATGTGGGACATCCTATTAGACAGTCTTATCAAACCATAACCATTTCTGTGGGACCTTAGAGAAACAAAGTTTATGCTTATAAAAAGGATTGCAAGATTTCGACTTGGATAGCTTCATACTTGGCCAAATTTACTCCTACTTTTGCATATGTCTCTTAATAACTCGTTTACAGTTATTTTAATTTATCAATTGTAAAGTGATAGTTTTATATGTAGCTGTACAAGCACAATTAATAAACAAATTTGTTCGAGGGCTCGTGATGTCTTTTTATTGATATGTTCTTCAGTGGACTCCACTGCACTATAATGAAACGTTTTTAGTTCCAATTTGTTGTATTTAGCACTTTTGGAATAAAGAATTGCCTTAGAAAATATAAGACCAAGCAATTTCCCAACCAAAATTCTTATTTAAGCATTGATAACATTCAACAACAACGCTTGTTCCAAAACATGATTATCGCTTAATTATACAACAAATAAGTATCACACTCTTTTGCTGCCAATTAAGGTTTCATAAAGAACTATGATGAACCATATAGAAGCTTAGCATTGCAGAAGTAGCTAGAACAACTATACTTTCTCTCTAGGAAATTAATGGAAACGGTTCAATGGAAGAGAAAGGCAATTCAGAATAGGGAATGGAATTTAAATTTAGGATGTTTAGGTTTCTCTAAGGTAATAATATAAATAAGTACTGTCAATTCCTTTTTTTTCAGAACAAGTTTTATATTTTATTAGATTGGTTATGGAACAAGTTTGAAACTAAATTCAAGACAATAATATACGTCATGGCGGAGTTGAAGCAAAGAAAATCAATATTAGAAGTATAGTCAATTTTAATCTTAGTAGACTAATTCGCTATATTAGTATTATTTGCCAAACCTTCTTGTTGAAGACAAAACCCAATTAATCTCATAGAAGGTGAAGAACAAAGGCTGCATTTAAGATCCAAACAAGAATATTTACTCGGTAGGAATCTATGATCCTATAAGAATGTCTGGTGGTAGAAAGATTTAAGCTAAGAATGGCGTAGTAGATGTTTCTCGCAAGATAATTTCAAATAAGAGACCCAAGATAGGAACATTAAAGCAAACTGCAAATTTAAATAAAACTATCTAAGCTAATTCAGGATACATGGACCATTTCAGGCCTTCAAAAAAGGAAGTACAAGAGAAGGATTAGAAATCAAAACAGCTCGATATAGTGATACTGTTCGCTGTTCCAAATCCAATTTTCCATGGAATAAAGTACTCATTTTTTTTTTTTTTTTTTTTTTGATCAATAAAAAGCAGTAAAAATGTATATATATGAAAAAAGAGCACATGGTGCTTTAAGAGTACAAAAGAAGGGAGCAAGGAAATACAGACTCCCACCCACCTATATCTCATCCAAGAAAAAAAACCCACCAACGAATCTAAGTTATCAACACTATACAACTTAGCCCACGACCATAAGGAAAACAAAAAAAAGGATTTCATCCTGTGAGCAGAGGGAGTTTCATTCTCGAAAACCACCCTATTCCTTAGCGTCTAGAAAATACAAAGAGGAGCCGCCAACCAAACTCTCTTCCATTTTTTTCCGACACTAACACTTTGCCATGCAATGAGAAGTTGACGAATCGAATCTGGAACACTCCAGCTAAAATCGCAATAGCCAAAAGAAGATCCCATAATATCTTGGGCTCTCGAACAATGGATAAGCGCGGTCTATTGTTTCTCGCTCTTCACATAAACAACACCTATTTACCATGGGATCCCCTCCTCTTAGTCGGTCCGCAGTACACCTACTCAGAAGCTTCCCAAGCAAAAAAGCCCAATTGGGGGACGTATCAGGGTTCCGTATGGATCACAAGGGAAGCATGTAGGAAGAGAATACCTCAACTTACGATACATAAGACTAACTGAAAAACCATTAGTCAAAGTCTCCTTTAATAACAACCGATCCTCTTGAAAGGGCCTAATTTTTTGTTGTGCAGGAAGTGAAGGAACCTTTCCACCTCTACCACCTCCCAATCATTAAGAGGTCTAAGAAAGACTGGGGACCAACCCCCTTCCTCCCTTGAGGAATCCCAAACATCTGCCACCCTAGCATCCTTATGAGCCGACAAGTTGAACAAGGTGGGGAAGGCATTGCACAGCATAGTTTCATTGCACCAAGGGTCCTTCCAAAAGCCCAGCCTCCTACCGTTACCTAAGGAGGAAATGGAATTTTGAGAGAAGGTGAGCCATTCTTTTCTGATGTCTTTCCATAAGCCAGTACTAAATCCTCCCCTGATATCCCTAGAGTTCCAACCCCCTACTTCCTCACTCGAACTTGGCACTGATCACCAGTCTCCAGAGAGAGTCCCTCTCATTAGCAAACCGCCAACACCACTTGCAAAGCAATGCTTGATCTACATGAAAGGCCTCTCACCCCTAACCCACCTCTACTCTTCTCTTGACAAACAAAAGATTCCAGCTTGGACTGTGTGAGGTTTACGCTCTAGGTTGCCACCACCTAAAGGAAGTCTCAATCTTCTCCACCAAATTCTATACAATCTTGCATTCTAAATTAGAGAGAGGAAGTAAATAGGAAGGCTAGACAAGGTATTTCGATGAGGTAAGTCTCCCAAATCTTCTTCGAGATATATCATTTTCCTGTGATGACAACTGCTTTAAATCTTTCTTCAATAGAATCCCAAACTCCCAAAGCCCTGTGAGGAGCTCCAAGGGGAAGACCCAAGTACTTAGTGGGGAGGGAACCAACCCCACAACCAAGCTCAGCCGCTAACTCCTCCACGTTGTCCACCCTACCCAGAGGGATAATCTCGCTCTTGTTCAGGTTAATTTTCAAACCTGAGAAGGCTTCAAACCACATTAAGGTCCATCTCAAATACATCAACTGTTCCTGGCTTCACAGAAAATGATAGTATCATCAGCGTATAAAAGATGAGAAACGACACTCTCCCCACCATCTCTACCCCCAAACCGGCATCCAGAAATAAAATTGCCTTCCACCGCTCTCTTTTAGCATAACCGAGGGCTTCATAACATAACAAACAAATAGTGGTGATAAAGGATCCCCTTGTCTCAGTTCGAACTCCTAAGAACCTCGAAGGAGAACCATTAATCATGACTAAAATGAAGTCGTGGATGCACCAAGAATCCATCTAATCCATTTGTAACCAAACCCCATAATTTCTAGCATCCTGTATCGTGAAGTCCCACCTCGATGTGATCAAGCCTTTCAATGTCTAACTTACAAAGGATCCCCTTTCTTTCCCCCTCTTAGAATGGAGTCCATGCCTTCATTAAATTATTAAGACTGCCACAAGAATCAGGTTTCCTCTCTACGAACGCATTCTCGAGACTGGAAATAACTAAACTCAAACCTTTAATTCAAGTGGCAAGACTCGATAAAATTTTATAAAGACTACCCACTAAACTGATGGGTCTTAGGTCCTTTAGGTCCTCAATAGATCTTCCCTTGGGAACCAGAACCAAGAAAGTAGCATTCAGGCTTTTCACAAACTGATCATTCTGGAAGAATTCCCTAAAGAAACCCATAACCTCCTCTTTCACGAAATCCCAACTGAAAGACCAGAAAGCTAATGGAAAGCCATCAGGACCAGGGGCTTTATCATCATTAAGCCTTAGACTATCAAGTAGAATTTCCTCCTCTGTGAACATTTCTTCCAACTTAGCAAATTGATCTTCGCCAATCAAATTGAAATGTGAGGTACGGGAAAGCAAATTCCAATTGATCGGGGTCGAGAGGAGACTGGAGCATTAACCAGGCCTTCTTTAACCTCATCCTCCTTGACCAATTTTCTACCATTGATTCTGATGCTAGTGATAGAATTCCTCCTCCTATGAGAATTGGCCATTCTATGAAAGAACCCCGTGTTTCTGTCTCCTTCTTTCAACCAAATCTCTCTGGATTTTTGTCTCCACGAGACCTCTTCCAGATCAACCCATTCCTTATAATTATCTCTTGCCTTCTCCCTCTCCTCTGCTTCTACCAAGGACAACTCCTTAACTTTTTCCACTTCGTCCCAAAAAGAAATCCTTCTCAAGGCCTCCTTTTTTTTTAACTCCACTTTGCCGAAAACCTCTCTATTCCAAATCTTCAAAATACCTTTCAAGGCCTTTAATTTCGAAGCCAGAACAAAACTGAAGGAACCATAAAAATGAAGGCTTTGCCACCAACCTCTAAGAAGATCCTTAAAGCCTTCAAACTTCAACCACATATTCTCAAACCGGAAGGGCGAAGGCCCGGATTTTATCCCATCACTGTCTAACATCACGGGCAAAGCGGGTCGACATGTGTCTCTAAGAGTTCTTGAATCACATTGCCGAACTGCTTTCCTAATCACCGACACCAAAATTTGGTCTGTGCGTGATATTACGCCGATTATCAGGCCACCCCTCCACGTAAAAGGGCCTCCCTGCAGAGGGAGATCTCTGCCTCTACCACACAACCCATTAAAGCCGCCTCATATGATGCGAGATCCTACCAACCGAGTTTCTGTCATTGGGAGAAAGAACCATGTTAAAGTCACCGCCAATGCACCAGGGCCCCTCCCACAGGCCTCTCAAAGACCCCAATTCTTCCCAAAACAATTCCTTTGCTTTCACCGGGACCATAGACCCCGTGGAAGGCCCACACATAAGACCATCCCCACATTTTTAAACATACATGTTACGTAAAAATCGCCTCTATTTCTGACTCCACTACCTCCAGCTGTATCCCAAAACACCGTGATACTCCCAAATAGCTCTCCGCTCCACAATTTCCACTCAGCCATTCTACCCATCCCAAGACTGCGGGCAACAACCGGGGACAACTCTTGGATCTTGGTTTCTTGCAAGCACACCAAATCTACCCTCTGGGACCTAATAAAGTTTCTGATAACATTCCTCTTGTTTGGATTGTTCACTCCTCTAACATTCCACGAAAACAGTTTTAGCTTCATTTCAACTTTAACAAGAAATTCCCCATGTCTCTTCCACCTCTATTCTGACTCTTTCCACTGTAATTTATAGTGCATTCCAACTTTCTGAGCTCCCTCTCACATCTAGTCTCAGTAGGGTAACCCTTCCTCTTATCTCCTTCCTGCTGAGCCTCCAATTTTCGCATCAATTTCAGAATCTCCTCTTCAAAACCCACCGTTGTGACCCCTAGGAATTCACTAAATTTGAACAAACAGCTATCTTCCCAGTTATTATATCCCATACACTCTGGACGATTTTTAGCTGGCTCCTCTTTCCCTGATTCTTGATCATTTTCTGTTAGCACACTGTCTATCCCCTTCCCCCACTCTCTACCATCCACTGACACCACCCTCAATGGTTCCATATCCCCCAAGGTTTCATTCTCAAGGAAATCCCCCACGCCTGAAGGACCCCCGGAAAGGAGGTGCCGGCCAAAAACAGAGAATAGGGGAGAAGAACAATCAGTCGAGGACAAGTTTCAAACCTGGGTCCTATTGCATGGCTTCGGAGCTCTTTATGGTCATCCGCCTCGGGACTCTTAGGTACCATCTCCTGTATAAGAACTACTATCCGAATATCCTCTCGCGTATTCCCACCAACATCCCGATATCGGGACTCTCACCGGCACCATCCACAACCCGGCCTCCCAACAGCTATCAAACCGGAGTTTCCCTGACTGTGCGAACTTAAGGCACATGCGTAAGAGGTCCCCGCACAACCCACGCGACGAATTGTAAGGTCCAAGAGCCTCCGTGCCAGGCTAGCACCCCTCCTTCATCCTCCGTTTTTCCGAGCCAATAACACCACCTAAGGACCGCATCGCCCCTTTAAAACTTTCTTCACTCTAACCCTCTCATTTGCCAGCCTTAATTCCCTTTAAAACGCTTCGACGGCCTACTTACACCCCAAACAACTCTGGCCCACACAACCCAACCAAACTGGCATCCCCATCGGTAGAAATGTTGTGGGCTCCAACCTACTTCCACTTTAACCCCTCTTTCGGCCCACTTCCAGCCTTTAAAACAACTGAACTCCTACATATTTTATTCTTGGCCCAGTGAACCGAACTCTATTCAAATTCTGTGAAGGAAATGAGCTCCATGCTTACCCAACACCTGACGCGCCTACTGATAGCCCCACTCCCAAAACACGGAGCCCTTCTTGTTTGTTCCAACGATCTTCTGAGTGGGCCGCACCTCTGCCATCCATTAATGCACTCGACGCCGAGGACGGATCGCCTACAACATGATCCAAATTTCTTTCCCCATTTTTGCCCCGCGTGCCTGCTCCCTCTGTCCTACATGATTGCTAATTAGCCTAGTGGAAATCCCCACCATTGGATCGCAAGTGGCCTGCCATCATCTTCTTCCTCTGAATTTTTCGCTTCTCTGAGCTTGCTGTAGACCCTGCTACCCAGGAGAGATCTCCCACTGTGACTAGCTCAAAAGACTCGCCCTTTCTAGGATGTCGACGACGCTAGGCCTGAACTTACCTACCACTTTATCAAGATCCTGCCCACTCCTACCTCCGTTTCTTTCTTCGTGTTCTCGTTTAAAGCCACAAACCTCCACACAGATCACCTAATTTTCTTAAATTTTCGTTTCCATAGATGAAGGAAGCCCTACCACCCTAATCCACACTTTGTTCTCACCATACTAAACACCCAAATCTGGCCCCACCATTCCACCAGAAACACCTCCCTTTTAAAGCTTCTACCCGACTCAAGACCCACTTTGCCTTCTCCTGCGAAGCTCAACTCAAAGAGATTAAAGGTCTTCTGCTTAAGATCAAGTAATGTCACTCGTTTAGCCTCCAGTGCATCTTAAACCGCATCCATCACCTTGCCGCAGATGTGGATCTCGGTTTATCTTCCATTTTCCGATCAAGCAAAACTGCAGGGACCCTAGCTCCTTCCCATAGACGCAGTCTCCAACATCCAACCACACCGCACTTTCCATACTGCTGCCTACTACATCCTCTTCCTTAAGGTCGACGCCCCCCATGTACCAAGACATGGCTCTCATTCACTTTCTCATCCCCTTGACAGCCTCGCTTCATAATCCTCATGGGTTTGCTCTCCTGGAGAGTTTCAAAACCCAGACCTCTGATTTTTTCTGCCAACATAGTCCAGCCATTTAAGAACCCCCTTCCTTCCGGAAAGACCAAACTATGCTTTTTTCCTTCGTCATCAATAACTGAACATAGCAGGAACCTCCCAGCGATGTTTTCCTTACTCTCCAGTCTGAAAAATCTTCCATTTTCCCTCCATTCGAAGGGTGTTCTAGCAGGAACAAAGGCCCTACAACACTCTTCAACTCCTAACAAAAGCTTGTTCATCCCCTCTACTCTAGACCGGATCCACGATACTATACCTCACTCCGCCTGCGGATGAAACATTTTGCTTTTTTCCTATACCTTCCATCTTAAACTCAAAAGATTTTGACTCAACCGCAAACCAGTTTCCATTTCTTTCATCTTCTCTCATCGTAACCGCACTTCCCTAGTCTAGGCAAGCAAGGATTGGCTATGATTCTTTACTATGTGATGGACAATAGAGTGTTTATGTTACTTTCCATTCTGTCATGTTTACTATCAGGACAAATAATTCGCTTTTGTATCATAAAAAGAAGTTGATTTGTCACGTTGCCAATGATTGCGGGATGAATACAATCATCTTCAAGAATCGAGATGAAAAACTCAAAGACAAGTAAGTAGATGACTGGCCATGCAAATTCCTTTATTATCGACCAAAGATAACATCGTACTCATTGAACCGTAATTGTATAATAGAACCAAAAAGGCATTAAAAGACCCAAATCTAAGTCCCTTACAACCAACTCAAGGAAATGACATTTAGATTAGCTTCAAAATTAGTTCAGACAATCAGAGGAAATTAGAGGAAACTATTACTAGTCTCTAAAAAGGGGAGAATGAAACATACATCCACAAACAAAAATCAACTCACCTCAATTTTATCCATGGAGCGAAGGATGTCTTGTTCATCATATAGCATAACTTCAACTGAAACTTTGCTCACTTTCACATAATCGTACAAAAAGCAACTCAGATAGCCTTGGTCGCATGTGTCACAAAACTCGCCTCTTTGGAATGTGGTCAAATGAACAAATTTAAATATTTTAGCTAAATTTATAGGCAAAATAGCATAAATTTTAATTAAATAAATGGCCAACCTCAGTCTGTGAAATATGGAAGGGATGCAAAGATATCCAAGGAAAGTCATACAGAAATGCAACACATTACAATGCAAAGAAAGTGGAGAGCACATCTAAAGAACAGAGCAATTTTTGAGCATGAGAAAGTAGAGTAGATAAATTAAAAAGAAAACTGAAGATGAAAGTTCTAAATGTTTCAAGATTGACAAAAGTTCATCGATATGACAAGAAATGCAAGATACTAAATGAAATGATCATTAAGAGCATATGTTGCTACATAATTACAACTAAGAGCACCGCCGTAGATAAGTATGAGATTAACATAAACCTATCACCGAGAAGAAAACAATGCTGAGGAAAGCAATAGGAACTTCAACATAATCAAATATTAGGCTACAGCGACAAGCTCCACTGTGAATTTAAATGATAGATTCGATTATCAGAAATTTCAGCGCCAAGTACGAAAGTACATGTTCGAAAGGGCGTGTATGGACACTTTATACAGATGCAGCGCTTCTCCAAAGGAATTTCAGCTGATAGATTTGATTATTGTAGCCTCTCGTCTCAGTACGAAAGTATGTCTAAGTGTATGACACTTTATACAGAGATGCAAAGGGGGTAGGTCCATTAACCTGCATCCCCCTAGGAACCTCTAATCGTGAATGGTCTTTCTATAAAGTGATCACTCCAATCCAGCTATAGAGAATACTCTTATTACAATGCTTATAATGGTAGATAACTAACTAGTGATGTGCTTTCGACAATTTTAAGAGCATGCATCAGCCATGCAGTCAGGATTCAAATGGAGAAAGTCGCTCAAGAAAATCTACCAAAGCACAAGATTCAAGGCCGCATCGGGAACCAGTTGATAGATTTGCCATAGGAAGCTATTTGCTATGAAGAGAGGAATTTCCAAGAGTTTATTCTGAGAAAAGAAAAATTGGAAAATTTAATGAAGAAACATTGAGAAGCAAGAGCTATTTTAAGATGGGTATAAAATTGGGGTGTTATATGTAGTCTCATTCTATAATATATATCCGCAAAGGTTCTACAGTACAAGATACTGATAAGAGAAGATACGGTATTTGAATCTTTATATGCTTTAGCACAGTTGTTTGATCATTTTTCTCAAGAAGACCATTGAGGAAGGATTCATCTACGGTTTTTAAAAAAATTGCGTTAAAAATGACCATACCCATGATTACTAAATATCAAAAACAATACGATATTCTCGAACTTCATTTCTCAACTAGCCGATTACTAAGTTATAAAACAAATAACATTACAATATTCAACAAGTGAAAAAGAACATACTGTGTCACCAAAGAACATCAATGGTTGAAGGATCACTCATCAAAGTATATGCGTCATGCCTCGAGTATGCCGGATGAATTTCAATACCAACCATCACCATAGGACATGAACAAAACATAAACAAACAAATTAAAAACCAAACGTTGAAAATGGAAGTAAAAAAACTAGCAACCAAAATAAAAGCACAATGCATTATGGTATACCAATATGGTTTTCCCTTTATAGGACATGTATTACGTGAACGCCCACTTCATTTCCAAATTCTAGAGGTATTAATCGCTTGGTTCTTCTCGTTAACGAGGTATCTGATCTTTTCAAAGATTAGTATCTGTCGGGCTTCATTCTTCAGCCGAACAATGTTCGAATTCTCTAATTAACACCTAAAAAAAGATTTAAAAATTAACTGGCTTCATCATAAATAATACCCAAAACAATACATTCCACAGACATTTTGTCATGGCAACCCAGCTATTTTGGTGATTATCTGGCTCGAAAATATATTTTTGACTTTCAGCAAAATGACTTTGTACAGGTTGAAATTTACATTTCCGTGAGAAAATCTTCACTCGAAATGACCTAGCTCCCGAATCGAAGCTCAAAATTCAAAATCCAAATCCGTAGAAGTTTGTTTACGAGAAAATCTAACTAAAATTTAAATATTCAAGCTCCCACTCTCATCCCTTTAGAAAAACAACATAAAACATAAGATCTAATTCTTCACTTCCCTCTCTTCTCCTCACTTTTCTCACTAATCAAACACAACCTTACATACAAGGGACAATAAGAGAAAGTGAGAGCAAAGAAACCCGCACAAACTATAAATGATCAGCATGGATGCAATTACACGAGATTTAAACCCATTTCACACGAGTAAAGTTGGGAACCAAAGACAGGGGAAAGAAAAAACAGAACTCTAACAAAGAAAGAAAATACGTAAAGCTTCAAGAGGGTTAGAGAGCTTACAGTTGTACAATGATCGAAAGTGACTTCGTAATCAGAGAAGAAATGAGCTAAAACCCTAATTTTAAATATAATTATCACTTCAAATATACATTTTTCAGTTACAAATAAGAATAATTTAAAACAATTTGAATGGTATTTTTTCTTCACTTTTCCTTTTACTTATTTTTTTCTTAATCGCCTAAAAATTTATAAGAATAAAAATATCATAAAAACAATGAATATGGTAGAAAAAGTGCATAAAAGTAGACTCCTAAAAAAAAATAAAATGATGTTAATTTTATTTTTTATAACTAAACACATTAATTACAATGTAGTAAATCGTCCACACTGAATTAAGCTCGACACTCCTCTCCTCATGCCTTACCTATTTAAATGTTGAACGGTTTACTCATGAGTTAGGTATGATGTATTGGTGTTAAAATCTTAATATTTTTAATATATGATGATTCCAAAAGGGAAAGTGAATTGAGAAAAATAAAAATTACATATTTGAATAAATAAAATGTAAATTTTTAAGGTTTTTAAGGAATTTTAAAAAAATTATTATTATGTGTTTATTAAGATTGCTAATTTAGTATATATGTAGTAATGCTAAAATATTATTCACTTAATTTAACTTTTTTAAAGGCATCAAATTGACAACTTATCAACATCATGCAATACTTTCTCAAACATTAAAGAAAATGAAAGTGAGAAGTTTCTCAAGCTTTCCCATTTTCCCAATATCATGGAAACTTGATATTAACATTGTACCATCATCAGAAAATGTTTTCTACTTGGAACTTATTTTCCATACAAACAAACAAACATACATACATACAACAAGCACTGGCATCCAAACAGAGGTGTCTTCTTCTCCTGCTCGAATTCTCATATTCTAACCGTTTGTTGCAAAGGGTATTATTATCATCTTCGCTTCCTCGCATTTCACCAAGCTACTCAAGATGCTCCCATTTTGTTCTCGTCTGGACTTTCATGATAAACCATTACTAAATTTTGAAGGTTCGATGAGATAGTTGGCAGGTTAGAGCGATCGTGAAGATTAGTTGATGATCCAAGAACTTTACCACCTACACTGGCAGTGCCATTCGTGACCGGGCAATGTGGTAACTTTTCCATCTTTGTTCACCTGATTGGGTACGCATCAACGTCTTGTCATCTCTTTTGTGTTCTTCAAATGCATATATCCGCCGCTAGTTTCTGCAATGTCGTCACTCTTTCTCATAGATCCTAGATCTCTCGATCGCAAAAACAATCCTCGAGAACGCCCAGGTGCTCGGCCCAGTGACATCCTATAGCCATATACCTGTATCCAAATTACAAAAGATGAATATTGAGATATGAATGCAAATGTTTTTGAAACAATATGAAACCAAAAAAAAAAATGAGTATGAAAAGTAACTCGTCATGGATAGCCCTTCTTTCCTCGACTATGTGTATGTTGGTCGATAAGCGCCCATGGCAATCTCAAGATCCCTTGAACCATCCAAGGATCCGGTTAATATCAAGTGCATCCCATCGTGACATATTCATCATCAACTATCATCCCTTTGCATGGACATAAATCATAAATCATGACTTCCGAAATTAATCCCCGTAATGAAGAAGAAAAAAGAAAATGCAGACTCGGAAGGTGACACAATGGTAGAACATATATAACCCTGACGGTAAACTATAATGGAACAAATGATTCTCAGGTTGATATGTCTACATGATAAATGCACCATCGTACTTAAAACCAAATCTTTTCATCAAGATACTCTGCGTTATGAAAATATGATCTAAGCAAACTTAAGATGGGAAAATAAAGGGTGGACTATGGTATTGCTCAGGTGTAAATTCAAGAGAGAGACATGATATTGAATGAGCACTACACTGCAATTAAAAGAATAATTTTCTCATGTTTGGCTTTATCATGAAAAATACTAGAGAAAATCAAATATGATGAAAATTAATCAGCGAATTATGCCTTCTCAAACTATTTAATCATTATGTATAAGAATTAAATTAATTAAAGTGAGCTTGAAGTAGCTACAAAAATAATTTATTGACCTTAATATTTTTTTTCTGCTTCTTTCAAAACCAAACCTAGCCCAAACAAATATGTAGATGTGAAAGGTCAATATTACATAGAACAACAAATTACAAGAACAAGAATTATAGTTGAACCACATAATTTCGCTCAACTCTTTTTTTCCTTTAACAAGATTAAGTATGAAATATGGAGCATTATACTTTAACCACAATGATATACACCAAACTTGGGTGGCCCTAATTAGATATTCAAATAATCCCGCAGTGATGCGACGTCATAGCTCCGCTTTATTAATACCGCCTACACTTGCGTACATCATACCATTGTTCGTCTCCTCAAGTAAATATCCAAATTTGATAGCCATGGGATCAAAATAAGTGTTTTTCAAGCTTAAAATTTGAGTAGGTGAGCTAGAGATAATATTGAAAATATAGAGAAATATAAGAGAAGTGATAGAAAGCCATATAGTCCCACAAACGCTTAGGAGTCTCATACTAATGAGGAAAAAAATAGGTAAGAAAATCATTTGAGTCTGCCATCGAGAATTGCAATATTTGCAAAGAAAACAAAATATTATTAACTAATTAAATTTTTTTACATGGGCCTTATTTATGTGCTCACATCTCTAAGAAAAAACTCAAGTATATTAGGACTCTCTAATGACCTATTATGACTTAATTCTAATTTGGTTTCTAACTACTAAATCTTAATTTGATTCTAACTACTGCTTCACTTTAATCTAAACTATTAATCCTAATTCAACTCTGATTTAAACTAATAGAAATTCCCTACCTTAATGAATACGTTAAAGATTCATCCTGTATATGTTAAAGATTCATCCTCATCATAACAATCATAAAAATGAAAACAATATTTGAATATTTCTGGCTTGATGTTCAAAACCCGAGATTGTAGTCCACCCATAATTCAACCATAGATAGCACTTGATCCTTCACTCATGTTGCTTGTTGCCAAAATTTACCGAGGTCCTTGACTCACCTTTGTTGTTGACACCAAGGAATATGAATGAAATCACCGTCGGACCGTCTTTTCACTGACCTTATTAGCTTATGGTTGAACCAACTTAGATCACCTATATTCTCTTGATGATAGACTCATTTACAGTTCCATCTTCTTGTATTCTAATTTGTTCTATCTTTTGTTCGTATAAACTTATTTTTCAAACACGTTGTTTCCTCTAACGCCAACATTATGTACCATAAGGCATAACCGTTACAGCTTATCTGATCAAATTTTCCATGTAGTATGAAAGGCCTTCTGTGATACAAAATACTTCAAATTTGCTTCTCTGGTTCATTCATTATGTACTAACAAGATGGAGAAATCCTCCTTGATCTTCACTCATTATGGATAATTAATTAATCTGTGATAACAGAAACCATCACTTTACGTATTTTCTGGCGATAAAAATTTCACGAGTCTCATCCTTACTTGAAGCCCAGAACTCCTAAGTATCTATCCGATAGTTATAACTTAGAGTTAACCCTTTTATTAACATCAATTAAACGATATAATCAGCACACACTACTAGCCTCGTGATGCATCTCCCCGAATATACCCAAGAACTTACGGATGATCAATACAAAAAGTAAGAGATCAATAGCTCCGGATTTCATTTTGTCTCGTCTCTCCAACATTTTGCCATACCTCTTATTGCACTCATTATTCAGACTTTGATCACATATTACCCAACCTCTCTTCTCGCAACTCCTACATTAATTCCTTAAAACCCTCGCATGCATCCTCACGTCAATAAGCACTACATGGAAATCTTTCTTATCGTTCAAATTTCTCTTTAATTTATCCAAAGAAAATAATTTCATGGTATATTTCCTTAGGGAAACACTCCAAGTACAAACTTTGATACCGCATTACCTGCCTTAAAGTTTGCTTAAAATCACTCACTCAATGTTCCATAACATAACTTGTAAAGCTTAACATCATGATAATTCGTGGAGCTTTATATTCGACCTTCTTTCTGCATATTATGTTTACGAAAGTGCTTTTCATCCTTTGCCTTCATGATTAAAGTCTGTTAACAAATTAGTCCTATACACTGCTACAAAGAAAATCCCATGTTCTATAACCTTCATATTCTCATCTTTCACATTTTAGACTTCCTATCTCCTTATGTCACTAATAACTCCCAAGCCTAAACTAAAATTCTATGATCCGCACTCTAATGCAATTGAATGGTCTGCACTCATCTTCCTACGCATCTTTCTATTACAACCACTTGAATAGAACTCACTCTTAAAAGCTATTTATCAAGGGGAGGGAACCCAAATGGTTATAAACCCATAAGGCCAAGCCGTAACTTAACGATGTGGGACACATAATGGGTCATAACAATCCATCCCTCTTTCAAAACTGACGTCCACGGCAATTGGTGACTTCGTAGACCCCACTGCAGCGTACCTCCCACAATTTCGAGGATCGGGTCATCCCCATGAATGAAACCACTCTAATACCACTGTTACAACCACTTGAGCAGAGCTCACCCTTAAAAGCCAGTTGTCAAGGGAGGGAGCCCAAGTGGTTATAAACCCACAAAATCAAGCAAGAATTTAGCCATTTGGGACTCATAATGGGTCATAACACTTTCATACCTATCTTTACCATATAAATCATCATCACAGCCACAAATTTTACTTCCAATTCTTATTTTTGTAGCCTTCAAGATAGTGAATAATTTTCTTAATTCCATCTACTGGATGCTACATTCTTTTCTTAACATTTTCCTACTGCAAATCTTCCATTCCAACAACAATTTTATCTAAACCTCACCACTTTGGAACCTCTTGGAAAAAATGTCTATGCATTCCCTAAGCCATGAAACTTTACGTTTTATCTTCTGATTTTAGATTCCCATATTGCATATTTTTATGAATTAAATGTTCAAGGACTAACTTTATTCATAAAACTTTTCAACATTCATATTCAGGTTCATCTCCCAATCCTCTTGATGAAGATTTTAATTCCGCAGGGTAAACAAGTTTTTTAAGATTATGAAGTTTGTATAAAAAAATATATAAAATAAAAGGATGTTTTTCCTTGTTTCGTCAGAGTTGAGGCTTCGATCGACCTTACCCTGTGACAACTTTCTAACTTACTGACTAAGTAAAATCAGCTACAATGCATAGTGATGTGATCCACCAAAATGGCAAATGAAAAAACAAAGTAGAGTCATGCCAAGTTAGAAAAATATCCAACCCACATCCTCGAATGCTGGAGGTAGAAGATAACTACAATACATGAGAAAAAAGATGTTTGTTTAACCTACCAAAAAAGAATTTCTTGCACAGCAGCACTACTTGGAACACCTTCTGGCCACATCGGTATCACTATATAAACACAGAAATGTTCATATGCACTGATTTTGCATAATTCTAAGTGCGCCTCCATTAGAATTAAATTATCTCGCACTGCCACAAATAGAATGTAGAATTAGAAACATAGAAGAGAATGAACTCTTTAAAAGCATGAATTAGAAACAAAAAGATTTGAAGGAAATTTTGAATAAGGCCCATTGGACTTCAGAGGAGTGTAAGAATACACTTAATTATAATCACGCGAAAACAGAGAAGATGCAAGGAAGAAAAAGAGAGAAGGAAATATTATTTATACAAAGAAACGTCAAAACGTTGATGGTAAAATAGAAATAGCAACCCAAAATCCTAATTTTTGGAAAAGAAAAACCAAATTTCAAATAAATCTCTTCATGCACATAGTTTTAAAGGTGCTGAGGCACACCCAGCACAAAGCCTCCTGCCAGCGCTAAGCACAAAGACAAGGCGCGCCTTGAGCGAAGTGAAATGTGACCTCGCATGCACATTATTTTTATAAAATATGATTCAAATCTAATTGAATTAAAAAAATAACATTCCTAACATTTAAAAGAAACATTCAATATAAAAGGTAAAGAAATTATATGAATATTGATATATATAATTAGAAATTTCAAGAGTAAAAGTGTTCAAAAGGAAATTAAAGTCTCCGTATATGCGCTTTTTAAAACTGTGGTTCATGCATTCAAGATTATCATGTAGAAGATTTTCATGTATCTTTACTCAAACAGGAGAAGAAATTTCATCCAAAAGCTTATCATGTTAGGTCAGTTTATTGTGCACACCAAGCTAATAACTTCCTAAAATTTAGGATCATACTGACATCGTGAGTATATGTATGTCAAACCATGAATTACAAATAGTCGACCCCATGATGCATACGAGGCTATAACCCATCTCAAATGCAACCACATACTCACACGTGAAGAGATAGAGATGTGATCAACTACATAGATGCTGATTAGGGGAAATCGAACAAACAAGAAACTCGAAAGTGAGACAAAATTGAGATTTCGCTAACCAAAGCTCTAATATCTTGTAAAGATGCCAATTTGACCCAAAAATTGAAGCCCACAATGCATATCAAGCTAACATGAGTTATATTAGCAAGTAGACAGATACTTGAATTATTCTTTAGGGACTTCTTTAGGACTTCAAATCCAGAAATAGATAATATTTTGAAATAAATATCAAGATAATAAAATCACCTTCATGTTTTTACTCGAGTTTTAAATTTCCAGAAAATCGAATGTCTCGCTTGTGCAAAGCACCACATGCATGCGAGGGAATTAGCAGATGATGACAAGACCGCACTTCGCTTACCCGCATTTCAGATGATGGCCGTGAATATGCATCCAAGAAAATACTGGTTCTCTATGTAAACGAAGTGTCATGCCGATCTTATAGCTTTCACATAAGCAAAGATGTATGCTCTTATCTATTTTCGCATTCTTTCCACAAAACAAGATCAAGCAAAGGGGGTGGGATAGAAAGTTTCATTTTACTAGTAAAGTCAACTAACATAAACATGATTGAAACTAATTTAAAGGATACGTAACTCACAGACCATCAAGGATCGCGACATAAGCGCAAATCCTAACCAGGCTCTAATCCTAAACAAGCTTTGGGAATCCCCCACATATCATGAATCAACTGACCGAAATACCTAGTACAAGAGAGAGTAGAAACCATCGTAATCAGAGTCCTTTTGTTTTTCCATCTCCAAATGTGTAATATGAGTAAGTAATCGATCTCTCAAAATAACCCGCATTTTCAGACCACACATGTCAATTCCTCCGGATCATCTTGTAGTAACGCCGAAAGCATGATCACCAAGTAGGACCTGGGAGGGAGTGATTATCCATGAAATGCTAGCCTAGCTTTATCAAAGCATCTTCATGCCAAGTGTGTGACCTTTTTAAGCCTCGGGAATCGCGCTCTATTTTGCTGCTTTTCCATCTTTGTTAGAAGTTTGTCATTGTTTTATATGCAAATAGGACCCTCTACTTTAAAGTGTAACTATACATGGTTGCTCGAACCACGGGCACGAGACTGCATATATTACCAAGAACACAAATCACAAACAATGTATTGAATATAATTTCTTTAATCTCTGCGGCTCTCAACACCTTTTCATCAGAAGAAAACTAAGACATGAAAAGAAAGTATAACATTTAGAGGATACATGATGAATAAGTCGATAGCAACAAAAGATATATCAAGAATACATTAGACATTGCAACTCGTTTTCCTATAAAATGCAAAGGGAAGCCTATGAAATAAAGCATCCAAAAGTTTACTATTATTAGGCTTAGTCACGCTTGAAATAAGTGACGGCATAAAATGCATGCCTTGCATCCGCATTTATGCTCATTGATTATCAAATTGAATAATTATTTGAAATCCACGCTTGAATCAACTAGAGGATTCCATTTAATCGAGGTAGTCTCTTGATCTAATTACAATCTTTCAATTTCCTTAAAAACTCATAAATGCTTTCTCGAACTACATTACAACTTCTGAATATGAATTACAACTATAGGTGCCGGGGATGTGAGGTTTTTCACCGCTCCAAAACTACATACGATAAATGACTTCTAACTATCATTCATAGTGATGTTCGTGGCCCCACATCTCTATCTTATCTTGGTTTTAATGATTTGTGAGTTTTATCCATGATTGTAATGCAAGACCACATGGATTTACTTGCTAGGCAAAAATCAAGCTACCCTCCCATCCAAAAATTTTCTAAATGATTGCAACCATTTTCAAACAAAATACAAGCCAAAGAGTTTATCTAATGGAAAAGAGTATTCCAATTCAATTTTACTGACTTATATTCTTGAAAATGGCAACATATATTTTTCAGCAATACAGACCTACTAAAACGGGGTGGCCAAAAGAAAGAATTAACATCTTTTAGAAATGGTGAAGAGCTCTAATGTTCACAAAAAACATCCAAAAAAGTCCATTTTGGAACCATCGTATTATAACAAACTGGCACATTTGATCGAGTAGCTCTTAAAAGATTCTAGATATAAAAACTCCAATCGATGTTGAAAGGCTATGGATTCCCTTTGGATCTTCTCACCAAAAATATTTGAGTATGTTGTCATGTTCATGTACAAAGTAAAGAGGAGGTCCAAATTGTATCTAAGAGCCTTATGCGTATGTTCTTTGATTATTCTCCAACTCATAAAGGTTTGAGTATTCACCCTCCAATCCGAAAAATATCACTGTGAGGTGTTAAATCTGAGAACCTTCCATTTTTTGTCGGACAACTCTCTTGAGGGGAGAATTCAGAGTTAAAGATTTGACATCATTTGTATCCTAACTCTAGTCCAATTTACTCTACTATAAATAATCTCATATCAATGACCCTAAAATCGGTTTATAACTCATAGAATGATGTTGGTAACAAAATGAATGAAGTTGTTGGAATTTATATAAACTCCTCGTATACCCAAGAAGAAGAAGGGAGAATGATAATCCTATGATGAAGGACAAATCCAAAGGATGGTTGCTTATACTCAAATAGGTGGAGTCGTGGATTCTATTTGTATGATGTAAAGAGAGGTTAAGAACAAAGTTTATAAATCAAAACAATTAAAAGAAAAAAAAGAGAAAAAAGAAACAACAAAAAAGAGACGAAAACCTTAGTCTACCAAGGCCTTCTACATAGTGGCGGAGCTAGACGGACTTCAATTTTGGAGAAGGTCTGTGATTATTCTTCCTCTTTTAATTCGTAAATTATTTTCCCATTTCTTAAATGCCGTTTTTAAACATGAAAAGACACTTAGGATGCAGATGAAAGAGGGTTGTAAACTGATTTTTATAAAATAAAAAAATTGAGTGAGATTTACTAGCTATATGATTTGAAAATACAAGCATTAGCTTTAGTGTAATGGTTAAAGCTTTGCTTTCAAGGGAGCATCCTTAGTTACAAGTTTCAATCCTCGGGTCAGTTGACATAGGAAATTTTTTATTTTACAATTTTAGCTTATGCTAACTCCTCTCGCTTCTACAAGTCTCATCATTGAGTGTAATATATGCACAATTAAAAAAAAACTAGTACTATTAATATCACCTGCTTTTTTGATTTATATCGATAACTTTATTTATAAGCTTCTAAGAAATTAAGTTTATTAGATTCCAAGGATCTTTTATGATTCTTATTCTAATTATGTTATAATCTAATTATTAATCCTAATCTGACTCCAAATAGTGATCCTACTTTAATGCCAACTCATACTAACTCTAATTTAGTTCCAACTAATATTAATTCCAATAAAGTTTTATCCATATCTTTTCTTTCCTTCTTGAATATAATTTACTAATATATTTTCCCCTAATCATCCTACCTTTTCCTAGTCACAATTCCCATCTCCAAAGAAAGGTATTACTTCAATCCTTCAACTCAATCAAATTCTTTAATAAAATCTAGACTCGATGCTCCCATCGCTTAATAGGGAACAACAAGGTTGAGCCCGCACTCAAATACTCCTAGCCTACTTTGTCTCCTATCGTCGTATTGGCCTTTACATTTGCTTTGTCATAAAATAATAATAATAATAATAATAATAATAATAATAATAAAATCAGCCTTGAAAATGTACAAGAAACTCTAGGAAATCCTAAATATGGAAACATTGTGCCTTGGTGGAAACAGGGCACCTTATTAAGAGTGAAAGATGGCTGACGATTTGCCTAGCGGAAAGAAACCCGGATGCAAATGGGTTTTCGTAATCCCATATAAACCAATAGCTCTATTGAGAGATGCAAGATTAGATTAGTAGCTATGAAAAACTCAAATTTTCGCAATGGTTATCAATTTGCTCCAACGACCAAGCATGAATTCAATTACAACTTTATCTCTACTAACAATCCGAACTTGGTCCCATTCGATATTAAAAATTCCTTTTTTCATGGGAAGTTAGAGGAGGAAGTGTATATGAATTTTCTAATTAGAAATCCAACAAGAATAGGATGTGTGCAACCAAAGAAAAATCATTTATGGTCCCTTGTGGCTTGGTTTAGCTGATTACGTTCATTAAAGAAATATATTTTTCTGTGGAAACCAAGGAGACCAAGACACTATATTTCAAATGCACATTCATTCATGAAAATGAACATTCCCATTGTTCAGTAGACTATAATTGTTGCAAGCATAATTTTAAGGAAATTCCAAGTTTAAAGATACACTTGATAGAAGAATTTTAGATGGTATGGTGTGGGACCCCAGAGGCTTTTCTAGCATGGAAGAAGCAAGAACCAAGCATTGCATGATCAAGTTGGTAAAGAAAGCATGTATTTAATCTCATGAAATAAACTAAGATAATGGGATGCAAACTTGATGTTACACTTACGCATCCCGGACTACAAACAGGAGCGAGATTAAGGGAGATTCAATAAACGAGGGTGGGGCATCAAAGACATGTAAGAAGGCTTATTTCCAAACTCCTAAGTAGACATAGCCTATACTATGAGTATTGTCACCAACTATACCTGACGAAGTTTTATCCTCGGTGCGCTTGAAAGGATTCTGCTACCTTAAAGCCACCTCAAGTGCGGTCTTTTTTCTTTTTCTTTTTTCTTTTTTTTTCTTTAAGAATGACCGCTTCTTAATGGAAGTTTGCATGGCCAGATCGGGTGATTCACCACGATCAAGATCAATCCAGGTTATGGTGCTATAGTTTGGAAGCACAATGTAATTAAGTAACTATATGGTATGGTCGAGCCACAAAGTAAACATCGGGAGTATTTTGGAACCAAAAGTTAATATTATGCAAAATCAAAGTCGAGTATTTGCACCCCATCTCTTTATTCTTAAAAATATTTTAAAAATAAAATTTTGTGCATATGTAATATTTTTAGTTTTAATTATTTCTCATATCTATATAATCATTCTTTTAAAACAATTAAGAAACAAGAGAAGACAATTAAAAATAAATCAAAAATAATCTAAAAATACATTATTTTATACATTCTTTCCTTTTCCTTCCCTATATTTTCTTTTCCTTCTATTTTTTTCCATGTTATATTACAACTATCAGGCTCATTCTTATTCTCTTACAAGGAATCGAGCTCGACATCTCGATCACTCTATTCTACAAGTACCCGACACCCTATTCACCCTCTTCCATTACTAATTCCGAGACAAGCCTCGAGGGCCCCTTAAATTCTCGTTATTATATATAAATATTTAAATTAAGACATTAATTTTATGATGAATCAACTCATCCATCGAATTCTGATCCACCAAAAGATAACAATATCCTACACATAATTTGTAAATCATCTCATTTCTTAAACTTGAACATAAAAATGGAATGTCGAGTAAATGAAAGTTATGAAACCCATCAATACTAATACCGCTACATAATTATCTCGAATGTAACTAACAAACTATCACAAATAATATATGACAATTAAGAGAAGGTCCTTTTCTTAAATTAATCAACCTTTTGCATAATATAACAGTTTAGAATTAATACTTCTATAGAAAAGAAACTAAATAATTATTATTTTATTACAATTTTGAATAGAAGAACATGCCAATTTGCTATAGAAAAGAAAACAAACACATAAACCCTTAGATGTGAACTGAAAATGCTAAGGTGGTTTTATTCATGGGTGGTCACATTTATCCGTGAGCTTCAAGGTTTCCATGCTCACAAAAGCTCCATTGTGCTCAAAATTAGGTTGCAGTGTATAAAATTAATAAGAGGCTCAAATCTCATCTTAAAGAAGAATACACTCACTGCCGATCTAGCATGAGCATCAAACAACAAAACACAACCCGAAAACAACAATATTGTTCACATGCTTCACTAATAAAACATTCAGGTTATGCATTGATAATCATAATTTCCAGGAGATAACTCTGCTCAACAATATAATGCATTTGTGCAAATTTACCAAATGCTTAAAATCGAAGAGGAATTTCTGAGTGTTACCACATATAAGGTACAAGAAAGAAATCAATGTTGAATATTTTCCTAAAACTAAGCAAGCTAATTACACCGACTAAGAAATATTGATCGATATAGAACTTCTCAACCTCAAAATCTGCACTAATCAAGGAAGGTCGAAATACGTAGAAAACCCGAGGGAAGGAGCTAAGACACGTGATAGAGGATTGAATTTCTGATAAAGATTTTGATCCTACCGGAATGCTACTTCCTACACCCTTTCCTTAAGGCTTTCAAGCCACCTCAACATTCCCACTTCGTTTATCAAGACGCCGCTACATTTCCATCTACACTTATCACCAGCCTCATTCCTCTCCAAACAAAGAAACAAGAAGTGCATGGATAACCTTTTCCCGCTTTGTAATTGTTTTTTCGCTTGTAAATCTTCTCGATTCAACTGGCAATTGGGATCTCACTACCGATGTTTAAAACCGAGCCACAACAGAGTCGAAACCATGCTTAATAGATTTGATCTCTAGTGCAATGTAATATGCTTCTCCGACTATACTTCACTGCTAATCGTTCATGGACACCAAAAGCTCGACACTCGTGATTCTTCATCCTGCAATGACTCACACTCTCAACATCCGCCAAATTTATGCTTCAATACACCAAAGGCACCAAGCAGGCACAGTAATCCTCTGAGAGATATTTGTTGTGGATAGCTGCAAGAAGACATGGAGATCATCAAGTGCCATTATCTGATAAGTGAACGCTTTCTTTACCAAAGAAACCGAATAGCACCGACTGTGTGGGTCTTTTCAAACACCTCCCAATGGTTTTTTCCATTTTCGTAGTCAAAATACATCTCAACCGATCGACGCTCTGTGAAATAATTTTGGTGTCATGTCAGCAAACTAGGATAAGCTTTTGTTTGAGCCTCCTATCTCATTCCAATGTATGAAGATCTAAACAAGAATATTTCAGACGGTGTAATCTATGATCTGCAGAATGTCTATGCTAGAAAGATATGTTTAAGAATGAGGTAGTAGATGTTTCTGCAGTATTAATTTCCAATAAGAAACCCAAGATAGAAAGCACAGAGCAAACTGCAAATTTAAATAAACGGATCTAAGCTAATCTGTGATACATGGACCATTTCGTGCCTTCAAAAATAAGTACAAGAGAAGGATTAGAAATCAAAATGAAACATAAAGGATAATTGTTTCATTGCTCCAAATCCACTCTTCCATGGAATAAAGTACTCATTGAAACTTTAAAGATAACATTAACCAAAAATTTAGAACCAAAATAAAAGATTAAAAACCCAAATCTAAGTCCCTTACAACCAATCAGAACTGGATGGATGATTAGCTTAAAATTACCAACAATGAAAGGGAAATTAGAGAAACTATTACTAGTCTCCAAAAGGAGAATGAAACATACATCTACAAACAAAATCAAATCACCTCAATTTTATCCATGGAGCTTAAGAATGTCTGTTTCATCATATAGCATATCTTCAATCGAAACATTCTCTCACTTTCACATACCTGCACAAAAGCAACTTGTAGATAGCTCATGCATGTGTCATAAAACTCGCCCTTCGATGCGGTCTAATGAACAAATTAAAATATTTTAGCTAAATTTATAAAGTAAAGTAATAGCATAAATTTTAATTAAATAAATGGCCAACCTTCTCCAAGAAACTGAAGGGATGCAAAAGATGATCCAAGTGAAAGCCGTGATAGGAAATGCAACACATTACATAATGCAAGAAAGTGGAGAGAACATCTAAAAGAACAGGCAATTTTGCTATGAGAAAGTGTAGTAGATAACCAAAAAGGAAAACTAAGACGATACGAAAGTTTCAAGATTGACAAAAGTTCATTAACAAGACAAGACATGCAAGATATCGAATGAAATGATCATTAAGAGCATATGATGCTACATACTACAGCCTAAGAGCACGCCGTAGATAAGTATGATTAACATAAACCCATTCACCGAGGAATAAAACAATGCTGAGGAAAGCTGCAAAACCCCGAAAATCTAAATTTTTCGAGAAAGGGTAAATAGTACTCGGTCGTAAATCGGAATTTTTCTAGATATAGGATGACGAAACGAGTTCGTTGAAATCGCTCCTACCTAAATCTAGCTACCACGCCGGGAATTTCATCGATTCCGAGACAAATGTAATTTTACGTTTTTCGAGGCGTAAAGTGTCGATTTAATACATGACATTGGTTTGTGGGATGCCACATGACACTCTAAGAGAGTGACAGATGGCAAATCCATGTGGTGCACTTGAATGTGTGGCTCACAATTAGCCACATGAAAGATGATGCACTAAAGGAAATAAATAAATAAGGAAACAAGGAGGAAAAACATGGACCACATAAGTGGTATGAGGAAAGGGAGTGAAGTTTCCTCCTCGACCAATCTTGGCCAATGCAACCAAGAGGGGGGAGAAAAGAAAAGCAAAAGAGAAAAAAGGAAAGTTAAGGAGGAAACAAACAAAAACAAATATGGGAAAGAAAAGGAGAAAGGGGAAAAGAGAAATCGAGGATTTCTCTACTTTCGACGGTCGGTCTCGACAAATCAAGACTAAAGTTGGTACACTAGCCGCGATCTATGTGTGGACATTCAAAACTTGAGTTTCACAAACCCATAAGGTAGAGAATTTTCCTACTCGGTTTATTTTAAACCTAAAGGCCTTTATAATGGTATGGGCTGTCTTTGGGAGGCCATGAGAGGCCATATTATTTAGTTCCAAAATCTGACCGAATGGTGTGAGGATTTCTATGATCGGGTTTCACATACCAAGATCATAGAGTTTGGGTTTGAACCGGAAACTAAAAAGTTTCCAAGTTTTATGTTGTGTTTCATGATGTGTGGGATGTTTGGAACCAAATTGGTTCATGTTTGTGAAGGGACGTGAGGTACCCCGCTGAAGGGGTGGTCCAAGATCGTGACTCAGGTGTTATTGCTTATATGAATAACATGCCGTGAAAAGTATCATGTTAGTATATGCAATTTGATGTATTAACATGGATTGCATGGATGTAAATTATAATTATCCATGGTATGTAAATGTTTCATGTAGCACTCATATATACATGTAACATGAAGGAAAATGCATTGGCATCATGTATCTATGCACGGCCACATATCATACAAGTCGTGTGGTGCATGGTAATTGTGAAACCCCGAAAAGTCCAGATTTCCTATGGAATGATAAAACGGTAATGTTGGTTGAATATCCAGAATTTTTCTAGATCTCGGATGGCGAAACGGACTTCACCATTGGAATCGTCTCGCGAAATCTAGCTATCACATCAAATTTCGTCGAATTCCGAGACAATCAGAATTTTACGTTTTTCGAGACAACGGAGGTAGTGCGGACACTTGGAACATTTTGAGTGGCTCAAGAAGTGCCACGTGTCATGTGCAGAGTTATTCAAACATGAGCTCAAGTGTAGGCCATGGGTGGACACATGGCATGATGCCATTGGAGGAAAATCCCAAAGTAGAGGAATAAGTGAATAAGGAAATCCAAGTCAACCACTATAGCTCGACATGTAAGTATGAGAGGACAAGTCCTCGATTCAAGTTTCCCAAACGACCTGGAGAAGGAAAAAGGGAGGGAAAAAGAAAAGAGAAGGTTTTTAGAGAGAAAGTGTCTACCTTCTCTCTAGATTTCCCAGCGTTCGGACCGTCGATTCTCGTCAGAGAAAGAGGAGAAGTTGGTCTACGTTGCAAGAGCTACACGTGGACACCAGTTGTGTAGAGTTTCGACAACTTCAGGAGGTAAGGATCTTCTCCTACTTGTTTTATTCTTTGGCTAAGGGTCATTTTAATGGATGAGGATTTGCTAAGGCCTGGATGGCCGTGTTTTCGGTTCCAAAAGATTTGGACCAAGTGAAGAAATCCCTAGAGTGGTTTCTTTCGATAGTCCACGGGACTGCTCAGGTCAGGTGATGCTGCATTATTGCCATGAGTGAATAACATGCTGATTGTGATTTTGTAGGCAGCCCAAGATGACCGTCGGGATTGTATATTAGCTCATGTGAGCAATTTTATGTTATTGTTATGAATAAATAACATGTGGTTAGTAAGTGAATTTTGTTAATATATGCACGATTGATATATTAGCATGTGTTGTATGTTTTACTTGAATGTTCGGGGTGCCATTACATGAGCACTTAGGTGGGGAGTAACCCAAGTAGGAAAATTTCACTACTGAGCATTGCTCACTCGCCGAGGAAACTATTTCGTGCAATCAAGACACACCCGGGATGGGACGATCCGAAGTCTTAGAGGCGGTAAGAAACGGCCTAACATGGCCTTATCTTGTATTTTTGTAAAATTCGGCAGAGACTCGCTTTGGATAAATTGTAATCAAAACAATTTGCAATTAAATTCTTTTAGGTATAAATATATGTTTTGATGAGTATGGATAATGGGCCCTACGTGGCCATTTTACTCTCAGATAGTTCCCGCGATGTGAGACGCGATAGATTTCCGCAGTTATCGGTCAACTGATTAATCGGATTTGGGGCGCCACAGCCTTGGTACGTAGCATAGGTATAAGAATACCTAGGGCTCGGCGGAAAACGGGTTAGATCATGCAACCATCAGGCATTTTGACGAAAGCACCAGATGTGTGTTTGAATTGTGTGAACAGATGCTCGGGTAAATAGCATATAAAGGAAAATGTTTAACACTAGGGTCGAGAAAATAAAACCCCTAAGGTTCGAGGAATTATGCGTAACGGTCCGTAAATGAAAATAATAATAATAATAATAATTTTTCTCGACAATCGCTCCGCTTTTGACATGAACAAAGTGTGTTTTGTGGAATTCTGGAAGATTATTCTAGTTTTTGCACAAGAAAAAGGGCTAAAATTAAACTCTTAAAATTTTGAGTTGTAAAAATTGCAATTGTTTAGGCTACTGCACCTTAGAGGTGGTAGGAAGGCTACTGGAGGATTTCGAAAAAAAAAATATATATATATATATACAAGGCAAAAGCTAATGGAAGCACCGCTAAACTTCTAAAGACCTGGTCACGACCTAGATGCAAGGCGCCTGGTGTGCAAGGCAGGGGCAACTATGCACGCAGCTAGCCGCATGATGCTGCCGGGCCAAGACTTTAACGACCGCGCCGAGCGCACGACTGGCCGAGGTCGACTAAATAGTCCTTCATCGTGACATGAATTCCCCCAAGTCGTGATAATGGGTCGACGCCAGGCCCACTTCAGCTTCGAGGTCATGGCACTGCCTAGTCTCGAGGAGGCTGGGCGACAAGGATTCAGCCACGGTGGGAATCCCAGTCACACCGGATTCGAGGTCACTAATTTCCGGCCTGGAAGCCTTAGGGAGCGTACTTCTGGGTCGCAACCTCGAATTTTCAGGTCACGACTCGGCCGGGTTTCGTAAGAACCGGCCGGGTCGCGACTAGGAAAAAGGGTCGTTGTAGGTTAAGACTGATTTCCGAGGTCGCGCGACTCGTTCGTCACCGAGGTCGCGACCAGGTCAGCGCCGCTGACCGGGCCGTATCAAGCACTGGCTTGGCGCTGTGCAGGGATCGGGCCATATCGAGGTCGATCCCGCTTGAGGTCACACCGGGCCCGTTGAAATCAGTCATGACCCCATTTCGGGTCGCGACCGGCTTGTTCAGATTGAGCTGGAAACGGTCGCGGACTTCGCTTTCGAGGTCGCTGACCTAGATTACCCGCTGAGGTCGCGACCTGAATTTGAAGTTGCGACCTAGCCTAGGCTATCGGGCTGACCGGTGTCACAACCCGGGCTGGTCACGATAGGCGCAACAAGAGCAGCCTGCGCCACAAAGAACGCTCACGACCTGGGAACCTGGGCACGAAGTGTGCACGACATGGTTCTAGGTGCGCGCACTCGCGGCGACAACCCGGGCTTTGTGACAAAGCAATCGTTTAGGTCACCGTTGATCACCGTTCATGGACACCGTTCATAGATTCCAAAAAAAAACAAATGAAGACAATGTTCGTGACCCGAGATGAATTTCGATTGAAATTGAGTCAAAGAGCACAAAAATAACTGTTTTACAGCAACCACTTGTACAAAAAAAACACTTCTGACAAGTAGACATAATTTGAAATCAACAATTTAAAAAAAACATGATATGAAATCAAAGCCACTAAAGTTTACAAGAATGTACAAGTTCTAATAAGTAATGAAGACATGTCAAAATAAAATTTGACATTATTAATTACAAAGGTTAGCAAATTCCTATAAACATGTAAAACCAGGAATCAAAACCACTAGAAGTAATAATAAGCTTATTTTACCTACGATATGAACCTTTCATGATAACTGGTTTGTGAAAATACTGCAAAACTAAATGTTCAAATCATGGATGCAAATAGAAACTGAAGATAGCATTAGCTTTTCCTAGAGGCTTGACTTGAGCTAGAAAGGATTGGGTTGAGTTTTGGGAGGTTCCAGGTTCAAGACTGGGATGTGGCGATAAACAATCGTGTATAAAAAAGATATTTTAGAAAAAGGGAAAACTCGGGAGCTAGCATTGGAACTTTGCAGAGATTGGGAGCATACTTTGAACGTGGAGCCAAATCCTCGACTGCACCTGGACACACTTTGAAGGTGACTGTGTCTTAAGCACATTTGGACTACATGAAACATATAGTCTGAACTGTGGTATTAGTATATCATTAATTCAAAACATTGCCATATAGTCATAACACATATTATACAAACCCAAAAATTGAGCTAGTAACGAGAGAGGTCAATTTATGGAGCACAACACTCCATATAGGAGGTTTCAGCCACTAAGGTCCAACCGTGATCATACTGCTATGAGTTGCTTCCTTTAATCAGCAACAACATCGCCTAATAAAATGTATCCGAATTCGAAGACAAGGGAAAAGAATGCTGCGTAAAATTATTAGGATACAAAGGTACATGAAGGCATTGTTTACGCGCACTCAAGTCCTTCATCTGCTTCCCAAGCAAGGCCAGTCCATCGTACATGTTCTTTTCATTAAAAGAGTGTGCGATTTATCGTAAATAATGAAGTCTTTTGCATTCTTGCTCATACTAACAAACTCCGCTTTTGAAGTACAAAGGACAAGTGAGTTTTATCCCGCCACACATAACCTGCTTAATTAGACTAACAATCTTCTTCGTGAAAAATATAAATACCGCGCGCAAACTCAAGTACAAGGATCCATCAGCCAAAAAGGAAATAACCAATAATAGAAAAATAGAATGAATAGAAGTCAACCTCGCTCAGTTCCAAAGTTCGGGGGTTTGTTCGACACTTCGCAAGTGCCCTTGGGATGAAATTATCGATGTATCGCGATCGAAATGCTTCCGATCGAGGAGGAAGGGGATTTGATGTCTATTGGTATCCTATGAAGAAAACATTAGAGTTTAGAATCTCAAATTCTTCCACAACTACGAGGAGCACACACCCCATAAAGTAATCTAGGGCAACAACCATACATATAGAACGTATGCAGGACTACCTGTGTTATGTTGATCCGCATCTTTCTTTGAAATCCTAACCCTTTCTTCTCGACTACCATTCGCCCTCGCGATAATTTCGTGCCCTCTTCATATTCCAATCATCATCATCATCATTCAACTCATTCTCCTTTGTCAACTCGCAAATTACTCGCATTAAATTGCTCAATTATGTCAGTTAACTCAAGACCAAGAAGAGTCTTTCCAAAATACTATAAAAACAATCCCATGCTCTTAAAGGGCCTACTAGTATATAACTAGGTAGACATGCCCTAGAATTTCTGTCTCTACTAACAATGCTTGCTTTGAAAAACGGAAGCACATCACATTTATGCTTCATTTAGAGTTACTTTTCCAGATACTACAAATATTTTGCAAAATGTTATAAGAAAGGTACTTTTGAAATACTATACATGCCTTCTCGCATGTACCCACCCCGAGATTCAAAATGTCAAGTTTCTCCTTTTCCCTGCACTTCCTTACACTCAAAATGCGATAAACATAAAGAAATTTCGAGAAATTTGCTAATATATATATATATATATATACACACACATATATATCACTCGAGAAAAAGGTTAAGTCCCTCCAAATGCTAAAACAAACAAATCTCTATTCCTCAACGATGCGAATATAAGCACATAAATCTGCAAAAATGACCTTACATCTTGACTATCTGATTTCTCTCCATTTGTCCCTCTTCCTCAGCAATCAAACACAATTTAAAGCAAAATTTCACACTGGTAAACTTCAAATATGCGCATTTTTCTACGGGTAACTAATTAGAGTACTTCTATTGCTATAACACTACATGCCATTAAGCTTCGAGTCCAATTCATCATCAATATTCCAAGCCTCCTTTCCACTTCCCCAAGAACCAAACACAAATAATATAAATTGAGACAAAGAAAAAGATTTTCGTCTAAATAAAATCAATCATTCTGATGAAATGGTTTCCTGATAGGTGGAAAATGGTTTACCCATGACTGCCAGTCACCCAATGTAATCATGGAAAATGGTTCGATAGTATGGGCCCTTGCATTGAGAGTGCTCACAACTGCTGTATAGTCGTCGAGATTTGGATCGACACATAAGCATGCTAATGCTATCTTCACTGCAACCACTAATGCCTACCACCCAGCACTTCATCCACGAGGTGAGGGGCCATCCATAACGTCATTTAACAAACTGTAATGGTCAAGCAGTGAATCGGGTAATGAGGATGAGGATGGTGATGATGTCATGATAACAGAGTCGTAAAACCATGTCGCTAATAGATCTGATCTCCAGCAGGCAATGAAATATGCTTCTCTCGATCATACTTCACCGTCAACCGCTCATGGACACCAAAAGTCGACCGTATTCGGCTATCCGCAATGACTCCACACTCTCAAATATCCGCCTGCACTTATGCTTCAGAACATACCAAAGGCACACTGTATACAGTAATCCTCTGGGAGATATTTTTCTGTGGATAGCCAAGTAGAAGACATGATATCACCGCGCCATTATCCGATAAGTGAACGCTTTCATCGTAAAACCACGACAGCTTCACCGACTTCAGGGGTCTTTTCAGCGCCTCCTAATGGTTTTTGCCATTTTCGAGTTGCATGAAAAGAAATACGTGAGAACCGCAGGATCTCAGCAGCACAAAGATGACAATCTTCGCGAGAATAGTCTCCAAAGGTAAAGTACTCGAACACCAAAGAATATCAGCCATAAACATGGCGTACCCAAGGACGTGCCCAACCGTTTAACACCAAAATCGTATACCATTTACTCTAATGTCTGATGGAAATCAATAACCTCAAGTGGCGATGATTTAATTATAGTTACAGGAAATATTAAATGAGATAATAAAATTAAGTAAATACATCTAAAGTCAATTGTTGTAAATGTCCAAACAGGCCGTACGATTAGGGATTATAGCAATCTGAGACAACATATGAGAAATACAAACACTATATTGTTTCCTTTTTTTTTTTCGTAGCAAGTTTTATATTTTATTAGATTGGTGTTGGTGTAACATGTTTGAAACTATATCAATAATAACATAATGCTATAGTGGAGCACCAAAAAGATCAATATTGTGGTATATAGTCAATTAAATCTTACTGACTAATTTGCTATATTAGTATTATTTGCCAAACGCCCCGTATGTTGAAGACAAACCCAATTAATCTCATAGAAGTGAAGAACAAATTCCATGCATGAAGATCTAAAACAGCAATTTTGCACTGGTAGAATCTATGATCTGTAAGAATGTCTATGGTAGAAAGATTTAAGTTTAAGAATGAGGTAGTGGATGTTTCTGCAGTATTAATTTTGAATAAGAGACCTGAGATAGAACATTAGAGCAAACTGCAAATTTAACTAAACAGATCTAAGCTAATCTGTGATACGTGGACCATTTCAGGCCTTCAAAAAAGGAAGTACAAGAGAAGGATGAGAAATCAAAACAGCTCGATATAGTGATACTGTTCGCTGTTCCAAATCCAATTTTCCATGGAATAAGGTACCATTGAAAACTTTAAAGATAACATTGACAAAAAAAATTTAGAACCAGAAAAATAAAAGATTAAAGACCAAAATCTAAGTCCCTTACAACTAATCGTGGAAACGAATGCATTTAGATTAGCTTCAAAATCGGGTCTGACAATGAGAGGAACAGAGGAAAACTATTACTAGTCTCTAAAAAGTGGGAGAATAAACATACATCTAGAAACAAAAGCAACCCAGCCTCAATTTTATCCATGGAGCGGGAAGATCAAGTCTTTGGTTCATCATACAACATATCTTTAAACTGAAACTTTGCTCACTTTCACATAATCGACAAAAGCAAATCTCCTGTGGGATAGCCTTGCTGCAAGTGTCATAAAATCGG
This sequence comes from Tetrastigma voinierianum, assembly GCA_016808115.1. Taxonomy (NCBI): domain Eukaryota; kingdom Viridiplantae; phylum Streptophyta; class Magnoliopsida; order Vitales; family Vitaceae; genus Tetrastigma; species Tetrastigma voinierianum. The sequence goes on along the minus strand of JAEQBH010004310.1, from coordinate 21,118 downwards.
CCCTTCACGCGGTCCAATGAACAAATTAAATATTTTAGCTTTTAATTTAGCAAAAGTAATCGTATAAATTTTAATTAAATAAATGGCCGACCTTCTCCAAGAAATATGGAAGGGATGAAGCATGATCCAGTGAAAGTCAAGACCGAAATGCAACACATTACAAAGGCAAAGAAGTGAGAGCACATCTAAAAAAGAAAGAGGCAATTTTATATGAGAAAGCAGTAGATAACCAAAAAGGAAAACTGAAGATGAAAGTTCCAAAATGTTTCAAGATCGACAAAAAGTCTATCGATAAGATAGACATACAAAGATATCAATGAAATGATCGCACTGACATCAGGTCACCAAATGGTACCCGATCTCTTCAAAATGGCAGATCAAGATGACTCAAGCCTCGGCAGAGACATAGTCGTAGCCGCATCACAACCAATTTGCGGGTCAATTACAACCGAGAGACAAAGAAAAGAGATTCGCCTTAATAAAATCAATCATTCCGATGATAAAACAAAATACACTTGAAGGGCTAATCGCGCCGTTTCGCCTCCACGCACTAATAAGGAAAAGAACTGTATATTGATAAGAGAAGATACGTATGAAGTTCTCGCAAATTCGGCTTCTAGTCAAATCTTTATATGCTTAGCAATAGTTGCTTTTGGTCATTTTCTCAAGAGACCATTCAAGAACAATTCATTCACTATAAAAAAGAAAAAAATTGCAGAAAATGACTTACTACCTAGATTACAATATCAAAACAATAATGATATTGTCTAAACTTCATTTCAATTCAGCAGATTACTAAGTTATAAAAAAACAAATAACATTACAATATTCAACAAGTGAAAAGAACATACCGCGCCACCAAAGGACATCAATGGTCAAGGGATCAATCTCTTCAAAGAATGCAGCACCATGCCCGAGTATGCCGGATGAATCTGTACAAACAAACTATCACCATAGAACATGACCAAAACAAAACAAACAAATTAAACCTAATGTTGAAAATGGAAGAAAAAACTAGCAACCAAAATAAAAGCATGCATTATGGTATTCAATATGGTTTTCCCCTTTATAGGACATGTAGACACAGGAACGACTCAATTTATTTCCAAAGACTAGAGGTATCCGATCTCCAAAACAGAGCATCCAAGATGATCGCTTCCTAAGTAGAGACATAGTCGTAGGTCGATCACAACCAATTTATAGTCAATTATATAGAGACAGAGAAAAAGAGATTTTTCGGTTTTAATAAAATCAATGATCGATTGATAAAAAAGCAGCATATGGAGAAGTGAGGACCATCAGCTAGTTTTGCCTCCATGACTGCCAATTCACCCAATGCAATCATGGAAAACTGCTTTCGGGAGAAAATCTTGTATTTGAGAGTGCCCGCCTAATCACATAGTCGGGTCGAGATCGATTTGACACATAAGCATGCACAAGATCTTCATCAGCGAATCACTACTTCAGCTTCACCCACTTCATCCAAAGGAGGAGGGGCTTTGTCCATAACATCATTCAACAACAATGGTCGTGCAAATAATCGGTAATGAGGATGAGGATGAGGAGGATGCTGATGATAACAAAGGATGAGATGAGTTCACAGATGCCTTCCTAATTACCTCCATTGTTACAACCTAAGCTATAAACATCCGCTTTATTATCATCCAATCTTCATCGTAAGCAAGTTCCCGCAAATTAAGAATAAGATTACATTATGTCACTGCTGCTAGAAATTATAACAAAGATAACTAACGCACTAATTCAGAAAATGGCAATTCCGGAGCAAGATAAATCCAAAAGTTCCCGCAAATGTGAAGTCCAATTAGAGAGTCCGCTTATAAGCCTAGCCGTACGTGGGTCGAGACATGGGTCTTCATATTCGAATCTAATGGTAACATTGTTGTCGGGTTACACCAATGAATTACCCAGGTGAGCAATCATGGTGCATATAAGATAAAGCTTAGCCCACCCTTTCACAATGTTTAGCCTCACAATCCAATCAAGCTTTTCGCGCTTCTTCATATCGTTATTAATGTTTCAAGCTCCCTTTTCCATAAACTCATTAATCAAAATGAGTTCTTAGCAAATTGAACTAAGCCATGCTTGACAATATTATGGTTGCCTTATCTGTTAGAGCATGAATCTCGCCAAAGCCTTCAACCACCATATCTCCAAATTCATCTTGATCTCATGAGTAGTGAAGCTTTTTCACAAAGAATAACCCTGGGCCATTTGGCAACTCTGCCTTGTAAACACATATCCTCCAAAGGCTACAATACACCGTTTGGGAATCAACACACCGTATGATGTGCCTATACAACAAGTTCCCATCATGTCCCAATATTTGAATGATCTTCGACATCTACGACTTCAAGCAGTAGACTTGGTTGTTTTCTTCCTCAATTTTTGGACAAGAAAATAAATGCCAATAATAAAAGCGGATAAGAACAATAGAGTGCTCACAATGAGGAGTAGTATGATCAAGACAGAAAACTTCGTGGCCTTCTTCTGACTGCATGGCTTGAGATGAGTGACATTGCTACCACGTAGACCTTATTATTTCTATATGCCTCAAATGGAGTGGCTTTGATGTCGGGGAGAGGACTCCAACTGGTTGTAGGATACACGCCAGATGTCGCTAATCGCATCATCAAAGTGTGGAATGGTGCCGTAGAAAGTCGGGTTAAGGGAGAGATTCAACGCTCCAAAATCGTAATCCGCAAATGCAGGAATCTTCCCCACAACATATTTTGACTAAGATCAAGACTCCCAAGACTATGCATCTTTCCAATTTCGTCGGGAATGCTATCCACAAATCGATTCCCACTCAAGTTCAAGGACGATAATTTCAGCAAGTTCCCTATTTGTTTGGGAATTTGACCGCTTAAGTTGTTCGATGCCAGGTCAAGGGTTTGAAGATACTTAATTTTCCCACTCCCCAAAGGAATGCTTCCCGCAAGATCGTTGTTAGTCAAAGAACAATCTCGAACAATAAGGGCAACATACCCACTTTGGGATCTTCCCGCCTCAAATGGCCTGGTGAAAGATCAAGTCGTTGTAATTGAGTGGTTCTCCTAAGTTGAGGTGGTATGGCAATTTAATATTGTTGCTCGAGGATGCTCATGTTATTTCAGGTACCACCCCATTTCTCATAAAGCTCGCCATAAAAATTGTTACTGCTTAGATCGATATAATTCAGGTTTGGGTATACACCAAAACTTTCGGCTATGTCTCCGGTGAGTTGGTTTCAAGCCGAACTCTGAATAAGCTAGTGCAATTTTTCAAGCTCTTGGTATGACCCGTGAAATGGTTCCCGGCTGCTTTAAATCTATACAAGCTCTACCAAGGCAAATCTCTGCCTGGTAGCTGGCCAATGAAGTTATTTTCATACAATTGTAAATATTCCAAATGAGTGATATTATTCATTTCCAAAGGAAGGGCACCACTGAGTTTGTTATGACCAAGGCCCAAATAGATTAAGCCGGACAAGTTTCCTATGGAAGCTGGTATTGAACCATTGAGATTGTTAAATGCCAATTCAAGAAAATTAAGAGATCTTAACAATCCACTTCTGAGAATGGAACCAGACAAATTTTGTTCGTATGAAGGATCAATGTGGTTAAATTCTCAAGTTACCTATGGAATGAGGGATTGACCAAATGAGACTGTTAAATGACACCAGATCGCAGAGATCTTAACAATCCAATTTCTTGATGAATGAAACCAGATAGTTTGTTTGTATGAAGATACAATGTGGTTAAATTCCTCAAGTTACCTATGGAAGGAGGGATTGGACCAATGAGATTGTTATTTGACAAGTCAAGATCATTAAGAGATTTTAACAATCTAATTTCTTGAGGAATGGAACCAGATAGTTTGTTCCTATTAAGGTACAATGTGGTTAAATTCCTTAAGTTACCTATGGAATGAGGGATTGGACCGTTGAGATTGTTAATTCCCAATTCAAGATCATTAAGAGATCTTAACAATCCAATTTCTTGAGGAATGAAACCAGATAGTTTGTTTGTATGAAGATACAATGTGGTTAAATTTCTGCTACTCTGTATAAGGAGGGATTGGACCAATGAGATCAGTAAATGACAATATAAGATCGTTAAGAGATCTTAACAATCCAATTTCGAGGAATTGAACCAGACAACTTTGTTCCTAATAAGGTACAATGTGGTTACCCCTGTTACCTATGGAAGGAGGGATTAAACCAATGAGATTGTTATTTGACAAGTCAAGATAATTAAGAGATTTTAATAATCCAATTTCGAGGAATGGAAACTGCATGTATTTGTCTCTATTAAGGTACAATGTGGTTAAATTCTTTGAGTTACCTATGGAATGAGGGATTGGACCGTTGAGAATGTTAATTCCCAATTCAAGATCATTAAGAGATCTTAACATCCAATTTCTTGAGGAATGAAACCAGATAGTTTGTTTCAGAGTGAAGATACAATGTGGTTAAATTCTCAAGTTACCTATGGAAGGAGGGATTGACCAATGAGATCAGAAATGATACTATAAGATCATAAGAGATCTTAACAATCCAATTTCTTGAGGAATTGAACTGCATGCTTGCCTGTATGAAGGATCAATGTGGTTAAATTCCTGTCATCATGGAACGAGGGATCGACCCAAAGGAGATTGTTAAAATGACAAAGCAAGATAATTAAGAGACTCACTGAATCCAATTTCTTGAGGAATGGAACCAGATAGTTTGTTCGTGAAGGATCAATGTGGTTAAATTCTTCGTTACCAATGAAGCAGGACGGGATCGCTAAGATTGTTAATTCTTAACGTATCATTAAGAGATCTTAACACGACTTCTTGAGGAATTGACCCATATAGTCTATCTGGATAAAGGTACAATATGGTTAACCATCAAGTTACTTATGGAATGGGGGATTGGACCAATGAGATTGTTAATTTCTAACTTAAGATGATTAAGAGATCTTAACAATCCAATTTCTTGAATGGAACCAGAAAGCTCATTCTCATAAAGATGCAAAATTGTTAAGTTTTTCAAATTCCCTATAAAAGGAAGAATTGACCCTCTAAAATTATTAGAAGCCAAAGATAGAAATCTAAGTGATGTTAAACCCAAGTTGTTCGTGTATTACACTGCTGAAATGATTAGAACCCAGATCAAGAATTTGCATTAGTTTGGAAATATTACCAATATTGGTTGGTATGGTTCCATGGAGTTGTTAGACAAATTAAGAGTAAGGAGGTTGGGGAGAGATGAAAATTGAGAGATTTTGGAGGTACTCTCAAACCACAACTCTGAAGGTTTAAATCGGAGACACTTCCTGACCTATGACAAGCCACTCCGAACCAATGATGGCAAGAATTGCGTCCAAACCAAGATGAGAGTAAAACTTGGGTTTGATTATCAAGGCTTACCTTCCATGTTAGAAGAGCGAGTGCTTCTTGATCTTGTTCAACTTTTGAAATAGCAATGGTAGGTGCAGAGCGAGGTGAAATGACATGTAGAAGGATGATATTGAAGACAAAGGAAAATAAAGCAGAAATATGAAAAGCAAGGAGTGATGATGAGTCGAGAGAGTAAGGAGTAGGATGAAGGATATTGATACTATTATTGAGCCGGGTAGAGATGAAGCTATTACAGTGGGTGTACATGAGGAGAAGATGCAACACTTATTTATAAACTTATGTGATATATCTCAGATCTCATTAGTTGGTGTGTACATCTAACTACCTCATTCCACTACAATTAATGGAATTGAAAATAGGTAATATCAACTTCGTGATTCTTTATTTTCTTTTATCAAAAATAGCTCTATTTTTTTTATAAAATTAAACACCCACAATTACATAGCAAGTATAATTTAAAATATTACTTTTATGTTTTAATTAAAATAGACTATTGCAATTACATAGAAATAATTAAAATATTCCTTTTCATTCCTTTGCTCCATGCTCTTTCAAATAGAACATGTTTAAAATCAAGGATTACAATTCTTTTTAAGTGAGGGCTCAATGTTGATACAAGAAGTCCATTTCACAAACACTACCTGTACATATATATATGACTTTTATAGAATGCATGGTTTTTTATAGGTATCGTCAACTTCCAAAATATGAAAAAACAACATAAATAAATACTCGTGTTGACCCGTTTAAAGCATTTGCTCAACTTGACAGTATTATCAACTCGCACAAAAAAAAAAAAAAAAATCCTCCCACTCCAATCTATTTTAAAGTCTTCACTCAATTCCAAAACATCTTTAAAACTCAATTTATACCTAATTACATTTACTTCAATTATGATACATATCATGTCTATTAGGGTAGAAAATTCATCATGTATTATCACAAGGAAATCTTGACCAAGTATTCATATTATTAGTCACCCATGTCAATATCCTATTTGATTAGGTGAAGACATTTATACGGCCTCCATTCATTAAATTATAGTACTAAATATCTTACAAATATATAAAGAGGGTGACAATAATGTATTACAAGTGATCCAACTAAAGTGAGATGTATATGATCAAATATATTAAATTGATTGTATTATCAATTATAGGAAATTTACTAAAGATTAAATTTATACTATTATTTGTAATGAAAATCTTGACTAAATATTCACATAATTAGTAATCCTTTGTGAATCATGCTATTTGATCAACCAAAAGAATCCAACAATAGATAGGCTTCAATTTATTAAATTATAGTATTAAATATCTTATGAGAATTTTTGAAATGATTATGGCATCCTAGATAACCTTCTTTGTTAGAAAAGTAAAATTTATATAAAAATTGCATTTATTTTAAGGTATATGACATTGAAGTGGCAAGTGTAATACGTTTTCATAAATAAGATACCGTTGCATTTCCTAATAATAAATGTTGAATAGCTAAATAGATAAATGACAATTAATCACTTCTACAGCTCTTGCTTTGAATAGATAAGACTTAATTTACCCTTTTTTTTTTTTTTGAAAATACAATTGCTTTTAAAAATTGTAATACTAAAATTTGTACTATTTCTAATGTTAAACCTTCAAGGTTTCTAGTACTAAAAGGTAAGTTTTTTTTTTTGCATATATATGGTCAGGGTTTCTAAGAATGTAAGACATTGATAAGTGGTGTGAACTTTCTAATATCAAAATAAAACAAAGTATTTGTCTCGTATTGAAGGACTTGAAATCGCCTTTATAAAACTCATTCCTGAGTTTTAACATGTATTCATGACTTCGATTGTAAGAGACCTGAAAAAAACCTAGAAATTTGAATTTTGTTAGGAAGTGCAAAATGGTAATTTTTTCGAATTCTTTCTCAGATATCGATGACAAATGCATTTCACCGTTGAAATCGCCTCTACGAAATCTAGTCAATCGCGACTTCGCGCACCTGGTGACATTCGATTCTCACAAATTTCAAGACGACGGGCGTCGAGTGGACCCCGAAAACGAGATTTTGAGAAAAATCCTGAAAAATGTCAAATATTTAAAGAATGTCCATTTAATATAGATGAAACAGAAACCGGAACGAAATAAGTTGTTTCGGGACGAAAATGGACCGGGGAAGCGTGACAAGTGACGCGATTTGAGCCACGTGTCTCATACATAAATACAAGAAATATCTAAAAAAAATCAAAAAAATCAAGAAATATATCTGTGAGATATCAAAAAAGATCTCACAGAAATATCTAGACCAAACGTTAGAGAGAGAGAGAGAGAGAGGAGGGAGAAGAAAAGCAATTTTTCTCCGGCGATTTTACAGGGTTTTGTTTGGCTTGAATCTCTAAGAGTCGAGTTAAAGCTACTTATAAGCATCGAGAGTTACGCTGCGGTACCCAAATCACAAGATTTCAAGGTCCAAGGTTCGGGTTATATATCATTTTTTGTAAGAGTGTATAATTGAACTCTTGTAAACATATCACTATATCATGTATATTCAGGGTATGGTTGAATGGGGTCGAGAGTGTGGTATATTGAGCCCGGATGGGTAATGTTATACAGGTTGTGTTTTGGATAGAGCTTCCCATACAGAGGAGACTCTATCAGATTTTTTGTTAAAGTATGGATCTCGATAAATGGGACATGATGGTGTGGCATCTGCCACGACACCCACCTATTACAAAAAGCTGACGGCTCGGTCGACCTGACCCCAGATGTGTCACATTGATTGGTAATGTCGACTTTTGAACAAAATGATTCTTAAAATAATTGCCTTACCTAACTCATTTTAGTGTCTTACAATTTGAAATCATCTTAAAAAATAAAAACAGCCTTTGTCCCATTTTAGCACTTTCATTCATGACTTCGATAGGTAGTGTCAATTTCATGCTTGACTCATTTTAAAGTCTTTGCCCGTAACTTATAAAAAAATCTTAAAGAAGCTTGTCATGTAGTTTTACATACATTCATGACTTCGATAGGTAGTGTCAATTTCATGCTTAACCCATTTTAAAGTCTTTGCCCGTAGAATTTATAAAAAATCTTGTTAAGTTTGTCAAGTGTAGTTTCACATGCATTCATGACTTTTGATAGTGGTGTCTCAACTTCATACTTGACCCATTTTAAAGTCTTTGTCCAATTAGAAACCTTTCTTAAGTTTCTTTTCTTAAAGAGTAATGGTCTGTTTGGTTATTATTTTAAAACCCGTTTGAGAATTGTTTTGAAACACAAAACTTAAAATTGTTTTATTCTCTAATTTAAAGTTTACTATGTCTCTTTGTTTATTCAGAACAAAAAAAAATGGAAACCAAACGTATTCTTCTATGTTTTATTATTCTCCTCGTTTTTTAGAATAAAAAACAAGCTAAAAAATACGAACCAAACTTACCCTGTTGGTTGAATCATCGCTTTAATACCATTTTAAATTATAAAGTCTTTTTGAAAGTTGAAACTTTATTTATAAATGCATAAGAAGATCATACTCCTTAACACCCTTCACGTAAAACACACAAGCTCATGTATTACAGCTAACAACCACAATTAATCCTTTTGTGCTACACAATCAATTTAGTGAACAACATGCAAATCGAAAAATAAGATATGCGATGAGACTTTAACGGTTTTTGATGGAGGCTAAACGATTTCTACATGTGCCTTTTTACAAGAATAAAGCATTAACTGCGTTGTCCATTCCTCAACCATCCACATGAAATCAATGATGAGTCAATATTTGCACACATAAAATATTTGCCAAATCTCTAAGATATCCTATTTTCCAATATTTTCATATCAGGCTATTATTGTCCAAATTAATTGAAAATAGAATTTTTTATTTTTTTTAAATAATTTGTTTGAAGATACTACGACAATTCATGTAAAATAAATAAGTAAAATCAAGGGAGATGTTTTGAGCAACAGACTGTCGATGCCATTTGCACTCTATATCATATTAGACTTTTTTTGTAGACTAATAATTTGTAGACTTAATTTTAAGTTTTTATTTTTGATTTAACTTCTAATAGTTTTTTATTATTTCAAACATTTAGGAGCTGTTCCCAAAAATTGATTTGTGAAAACTATTTTGGAAACATCATCGGTATTACCCACTGGTTAAAGTAATGTATGGCAAAGTTGCCATTTGACCTGCTCCAATTACAATTTTGAAAATAATACAAACACAATGTAAATCCTAGATAGGATTGAGCAACAAGCAAGATTGGCGATGTAAGCTCTTCATTGTTAAACAAACTAATTAAGGCTGACGAAGAAAAATCGATTGGAGATATGTAACTTAACCTCAAAATTCGAATTTATTAGGAAGAAGTCAAAATTCGTGAGAAAACCCGGGGAAGGAGCTAAGACACAGATGTGATCGGGTTTCACAAAGCATTTTGGATCTAGCATTAGCATCAAACAATAGAACAAAATCCTCGAAAATTGTTTACATGCTTCACTAATAAAACATTCACGTTATGCATTGATAATCATAATTTCTGGGGAGATAACTCTGTTCAACAATATAATGCATTTGTTAAGCCTGCATCAGAAGAGGAAAATCTCGAGCATTACCACGTATAATAAGACAAGAGTTAAAAAGTCACGTACGTGGATCTAAATTTGAACTCGAGGTAGATCAATGTCGAATATTTTCCTAAACTAAGCAAGCTAATTCAACTAACTAAGAAATATTGATTGATATAGAACTTTAACCACAAAATTCAGAATTAACCAGGAAGAAGTCGATAATACAAAGAAAACCTGAGGGAAGGAGCTAAGACACAGATGGAGGGATTGGCTTCACAAAGATTTTGATCCACTGAACGCTACTCTCACCCTTTCCTAAGGCCTGCCGCCTCAACATTCCCACTGCTTTATTATCAAGACGCGCCATTTCATTTCCACGCTTATCACCAGCTTCCCATTCCTCCAAACTTTACATCTCCAAACGTAGAAACAAGAAGCGTAATGGATAACCTTTTCGCTTCTATTGTTTTCTTTCTTCGCTTTTTGTGGCCTCTCGATTCAACTACTACCTGGGATCTCAAGGGCCGGGAGTGTTTAAAACCGCAGCCACAACCGAGTCGAAACCATGCCGCTAATAGGATTTGATCTCTAGTGCAATGAAATATGCTTCCTCGACTCATACTTCACTGCCAACCGCTTCATGGACACGAAGCCGACTCCTCGTGACTTCATTCGCAAATGATTCCACACATCGCACATCCGCTTCACTTATGCTCCAATACACCAAAGGCACCAAGGTAAGCACAGTAATCCTCTCGAGATATTTCTGTGGATAGCCGCGAGAAGACATGGATTCATCAGGTGCCATTATCTGGATAAGTGAACATTTTTCTTTAATAAGAAAACCAATGACAGCCACCACTTGTGGGTTCTTTCACGCCTTCGTAGTTGAAATACATCTCAACCGACCGACATTCTGGGGGAAATAATTTTGGTGTCATTGCCGCAAACTCGTGATAAGATTATGTTTAAGGTAGAAAGATATGTAGTGGACCCGCATGTTGAGGGAAGCAATAATACCATTCATTGCAGCACTTCCGGGGTTCATTGATGATGGTTTTTGCCAACATTCCTTCCACGACATTCCCGTGTATAACATTATGCATTTTTCTTATCGTAGCACCATATTTCAAATAGTTGTCTGACAATCCACTCAAGACCACTGGACTCCCATCACCACCGATGGACCTACATCGTTAAAATTCTCAATGCACTTCAAACCAGATATGTGTTGATGTATGTCCGGGTAAACAAACATGCACCTTTGCAAGGGGGAAGTATAATATATGGGGATGTAATGGACAGGATGGTTAGACTAATACTCATTGGGCACTTCTAAAGCAAATGCAAGGATTAGAACACGGCTCCTTTGAGAAATGGTTGAGGATGACATCTAGAAGCGCTTTTTCTCTCACATTCGAGGTCGACGGGAGCGTACACCATAAGTAGATTTGAGAACCCGATCTCAAGAAGACAAAGATGACAATCTTCTTCGCGAGAATAGTCTCCAAAGGTAAAGTACTCGAACACCAAAGAATATCAAAGCCATAAAATGGCAAACTTCCAAGGACGTGCCAGCCGTAACACCAAAATCATATTCCATTTACTTCTAATGTCCATGGAAATCAATAACCCGTGTAAGATGGATTTAATTATAGTTACAGAACATTAAATGAGAAAATAAAATTAAGCAACACATCTAAAGTCAATTGTTGTGTGCTAACCATACAAATACCGCAATGCATCGTGATTATATGCAACCAATATTTCCTTGGCATATGAGAAGCAATAATACACCATATTGCCTTTTTTCGAACAAGTTTTATATTTTATTAGATCGTTATGTAACAAGTTTGAAACTAAATTCAAGACAATAATATAATGCTGTGGTGGAGCACGAAAAAAATCAACATTAGAAGTATAGTCAATTTAATCTTAGTAGACTAATTCTTGCTATATTAGTATTATTTGCCAAAACCTTCTTACGTTGAAGACAAAACCCAATTAATCTCATAGAAGGTGAAGAACAAAGTCCACAGATGAAGATCTAAAACAACAATAATTGCACTCGGGTAGAATCTATGATTCAGGTAAGAATGTCTACGGTAGAAAGATTGAAGCTTAAGAATGAGGTAGTAGATGTTTCTGCATTATTTCTGAATAAGAGACCTGATAGACATTGTGAGCAAATGAACTCAAATAAATGATCTAAGCTAATCCTCTGATACATGGACCATTTCAGCTCTTCAAAAGAAACTTGTAGATAGCCTTTGTTGCAGCTGTGTCATAAAACTCGCCTTGAATGTGGTCTAATGAACAAATTCAAATATTTTAGCTTAATTTCTAGGCAAAGTAATTACATAAATTTTTAATTAAATAAATGGCCAACCTTATCCAGGAAATGAAGGGATGCAGTATGATCCAAGTGAAAGGTGCACAAGAAATGCAACACATTACAATGCAGTAAAGTGGAGAGCACATCTAAAGAACATGGGCAATTTTATATGAGAAAGTAAACTAGATAACCAAAAGGAAAATCAAGATGAAAAGTTCTAAAAGTTTCATGATTGACAAAAGTTCATTAAGAAGACAAACATGCAAGATACTGAATGAAATGATCGTTAAGAGCATATGTTGCTACATAACAAAGACACTACAAGGAAGTGAGCTTTTAGTTGGGATCACTAACCCCAACCAAAAGTAAGATCAAGTGTAACCATATGATATAGATGCAAAGAAAATTGCAGTCGCAACAAAGGTGTGGCTATAGGTATAATCAGTTATAGTTACAATTTAGTTTCTGGCCACTACTAAAGGTACCTATGGTCAAATACTTTCAATAATAACCGAAAGATATGACTGACGGAAGGGGCCATTTCACGCAGAACTATTAGAGATGGTTATGGATGAGGCTATTTCTCGCCGCAACTATAAGGGTGACTATGATTGAAGCCACTTCATGGCCGCAACTATAAGGGTGATATATAGATGGGGTAATTTTGTTGGCCGCTACTATAAGGGAAGCAGGATGAGGATTTTTATTGGCCGCTATTATAAGGTGATATATGTGATGGGGTGATTTTTGTCCACTACAATAAGGGTAATTATAGATGGGGTTTTTTTATTGGCTGCTACTACAAAGTGATATATAGATGGCGTGTTTTGTTGGCTGCTACTATAAGGGTAGATATATATGGGTTTGTTTCTTTTCGCTGCAATTTGTTACCATAAATGAAAGGTGGAATCTTTTTAGATGTATCAGAAATCTTAGATCATAAGGAGATATAATCTACTCCCACCCAAAAATTTCAGTAAAAGATATATTGCTATTCATCAACAATAGGTAACCAAACGAAAACCAAATTAACAAAAAAGATTCAGGAGAAGTTCCATGGATTAAAAAACTACATTGCAAAAAATTACATTGCAAAACCAAAATTCAAGAACCAAAATGGGCCGTAAAGTCTAAGGCGGAAAGTCTAATTCATAAATATTTAAAGTAAAATTGAACCATAAATGTTTTCTTCCAATTTTTCCTTTCAGTCAACATGAATCAACAATACAATATTAGCCAAAAATAGCGCATATTCCTTATTTTTTGTTGTTAGGTGAACTCGATTGAGCCACTTTTTTGGATCCCAGTGTGACCGGATAGTCTTGATAGAGGAAGGTGCCGAGTGCACAATATGAGTAATGCATATGGAAATGTTGTTCTATGGTTGAAAAATATATCAAGAAGGAAACATAAGCCAGAAAAATAGAATGTTCTAGGGTTGAATTCACAATTATGATTTTCTAGTTGCCACGATTTATTATTTGCCTTCCTTTCACTATTATATGCTTGGGTTCTTTAGATCTTAGCAAGAAAAGAATAAGAAATATGTTGAAATATACTCAAAACTAGACTCTCTGTCAACCTATTTTCCAGCATTTTTATTCTCTCCCTATTGTTCTCTCAATATTCAACAAAAGCCATGTATGCCGAGGACAATTGAGAAAGAAATATCTAATGGTGATTGTCGATCATCATGTAGTTAAACTAGAATACATACATTGAAGCAATCATCATGACACTGCCTTTTAGAAGATATGAAGCTTTATTCCGAACACATGGTAGAGATAGTTTTCACTAAGAAAAATCTTGTGGTATAATACAATAAAAGGTCGAAAGGGTTTCGATTATTATAACCCTTGATCATGGGAGTCACTCAAATCAGTGTTGGTGATTGGCAAAAACGATTCGAAGATATATAAGAGCATTCAGAATAGAGCCAATTCTTTGTTAGGATCAAATGGTATATCTTCCGAGGTTGTCAAGCTGGAAGAAATTGGAGGCCAAGTACGATAAAGTTCAAGCCAAATAATGAGTGGAAAAATTGCCCACGATCGTGATTTTGATCCATCTTTGAAGACAAACAATGCCTCTTGATGACTCCCATTTCTCAGCGCCTGATAAGCGAGGTGGGCATTTCAGTTAATATTTGGGGGTATAATTAGCATGTTGCACCAAACCCTTGGCTTTTTCTCTGGATAAATTGAATGATGAAATAAAACTGACTAGCTATCCAGCTGCGACCCTTAAATTTGTTATTTCATTTGAAACAAATAAAACTAAGCAATAAGCGTATGTAGTGTTTGTGTCTCTTGTGTACATTATGCTTGAATAAGAGAAAAAATAGCATGAGCCCCGATGAATCTTCTTTCTTACAACATTTATTCCCCAGAATTTACTTGCAATCATCTGTATATATATGCGCTCCATGCTTCACCACCATTGGAGCGCCATTGTGGGACATCCTATTAGACTGATGTATCAAACCATAACCATTCTGTGGGACCTTAGAGAAACAAAGTTTATCTTATAAAAGGATTGCAAGATTTCTCGACTTGGATGAAAGCCTTCTACCTTGTGCTTCCCTACTTTTGCATATGTCTCTTAATAACTGTTTCTATTTGAATTTATCACACAATTGTAAGTGATTTTATATGTAGTTGTCTGAAGCACAATTAATTAATAAATTTGTTCAAAAGGGCTCTGCATGTCTTTTATTGATATGTTCTTCTAGGGATCGACTAGATCATAATGAAACGTTTTTAGTTCCAATTCTATTGTATTTAGCACTTTTGGAATAAAAAATTGCCTTAGAATAATATAAGACCAACAATTTCCCAACCAAAATTCTTATTTAAGCATTGATAACATTCGAGTCCAAAGCAAGCTTGTTCCAAAACATGATTATTGCCTAATTATACAAATAAGTCTTGTCAATTTCTTGCCAACAATTAAGGTTTACGCCGACAACTATATGGTGGGTATAGAAGCTAGTGCCGAGGAAGTAGCTAGAACAGCTATACTTTCTCTCTGGGAAATTAGTGGAAGCTTGATTCAATGGAAGAAGGCAATTGTAAGAATGGGAATGGAATTTAAATTTAGGATGTTTGGTTTCTCTATTGCATGAACCACTAACAAAATAGCACCAAACCAAATGTAGTTAGGCATGCTAAAGAAATTCAGCCACACACCACGAGGTTATGTGTCAATTCGAAACTCCCAGCAGCTCATACAAAGTAAATCTCTTAAGTTGGCAATATTTATAATGACTAGCCATGAGCCCTTGTGGTCCAAACCAATTTCTAATGTCTTGAGAGAAAAGCTTACTTTAATGCTTATATCAATTCTGTATGCCATGGAAGCAATGGCTTCCGGATTCTTGGCCGAAATCAAATAAGCGAGGAAGCAATGAAAAGCATCTTCTATAGACTTGATCCACATGACCTTAGCGAGAGCGAGAACAGACCATTCAAAGGGTGGGAGGGAGATTGGTGGGAATTCCGTACACAAACCCACAGGGTATTTTACGCACTTGTTCTATCACGCTCTTTTATCGTATGTATTCCTTAGGAAAATGATGACTAAATGCTACTAAATGATTACAAATATTCTCTGTAAATAATAAACATATCGATGGTCATTCCTCGAATTGGAACAATTACAAGTTCACGGCTCCTGTTAGTTCTATGTTCTCATCTCTCTGAGCAATCTATATCAAACACTTCAAGGACTACGGTTTATGCATTTAATTAACCATTTTCCGTATGGTTTGGATTAATACTAGATTTTAATTCACTAATCAATCACTTTGAAGTTTAATGACATAGAGATCTCTGCCAGGATCATGTTTTTGAGTGTCTGACGCTTTAACGATCGCTACAGACCAAAAGATCGTTTTCATTGCGGAGGCGAAATCAAACAAAATCTATCTTTTAATCGTCTTGAAGAATAATATTTTACAAATTGGTAGCAAAAACTTAAAAAGAATGAATAGGCGGGCATCGTTGTCAGTATCGCCATCTTTCCTGGCATTATTTGAACGGTGATAAAGTGGTGGATGCTGCTATCACCTCTGCATGGATGACTGCTTGAAAACTTTGTATCTCAATGTTCGATTAAGCGTGCGTATTACAATTCATATGGATATCCTTATCTTTTTCTCTTCTGTGATCCTTTGTTGGATTAAACTCATATCAATCATGACCAAAAATCTGTTTTGGATTAAGTTTTTATTGATAAAATAATATCATATAGATGTGCTTTTTCTTATAATGAAGACTTGTTTGCTCGCGGTAGTGTGGTCTTTTAGCTGACACCGCGGAAAAACAAACAATGGAAGCGATGGACGACGCAGTAAAGGGTGAATGTTTGTGGACTCAAGAGAATTTAGCGATGAGTAATTCTTAACAGCCTCCCTCTAGATTCTCAGTGATAAAACCAATAACTGCGATATCGAGATTGGAAGAGACTTTCGCTGACAGAGTGGAGTATACTACAGGTGTGATCACTTTGATCATGAAGAACCATCTATGTTTGCATTGCTTCGGGTGGTGGATCCTTCTTCTTTGTTGTTATTTTCATTGTTTCAAGATTCATCAGCTGTGAGTTTGAATTAGATGGGAGAAGAAGGTTAAGACTAGAAAATCACCATTTAAAGGATATCTCAAGTGCTGCTGAAGATGTTGATTCAGAGTGTGAAGCTGTTTTTGCCTGGGAGGGATTTCGGGGTTTCATTTACAGAAAAGAAGCTATTGGAAGTTGTATGAAGAGAAGCCTGATGAAACCTGGAAGCTATTGAATCTGACTCACAGGTGGTAGATATAGTCTCTCGCTGAAGATATATCTGCGAGTGCTCCCCAATAGCCTGTGAAGTTATTGATAAGAGAGAAGATCTGGGGATGAAGTTACCACGAAATTTGTTTCTGTCAAATCTTATGCTTTTACTAGCAATAGTTGTTTGGTCATTTTTTCTCGGTTTACCATTAAGAGACAGATAATTCTATTGTTCAAAAAAATAAAAATAAATAAATTGCAGAAATGACCATACCTGGGATTCTGATATCAAAAACAATAATGATATTCTCTGGCTTCATTTCCGATTCGATGATTACTAAAGTTATATAAACAAATAACATTTACAATATTCCACAAGAAAGAACATCATGTGTCTAAAGGACATCAATGGTTGAAGGATCAATCTTATCAAAGTATGTAAGCGACCATACACATCTTGGATGTGAATTGCACGATCAAACTATCACCATAGAACATAATAAAAACAAACAAATTAAAAGCCCGATGTTGATGGAGTAAAACTAGCAACCAAAATAAAAGCACAATAAAGCATCAGGTATACCAGGTATCCCTTTTATAGGACATGTAAGACAGGAGCGGCCCACTTCATTTCCAACAACTACGAAGCTATCCAGTCTCTCGAAAACGAGGCGAATCGAGATGATCAAACCTCTGAAGTAAGAGACATAGTCATAGGCTTCACAACTTGATTTATGGATCAATTATAAGAGTGAGAAGGCCAGAAGAAGAAAAAGTTTTTAAGTCTTAATAAAATCCAATGATTACGGGTGATAAAAAAAAAAATACACATGGAAGGAAGTAGGGCCAGTAAACTAGTTGCCTGTGACCAAGCGATTCTGATGTAATCATGGAAACGTTTTCAATAAAGTGGTGGCCGCATTGAGAGTGCTCATTGTCTGTTGCATAGTTGGCGAGATTGGGGATTATTTTATAAGCATGCTAATGCTGCTATCTTCCTTTACCCGACCACTACCGCCTGGCTCACCCCACTTCATCCATGGGAGGTGAGCTTGTCCATAACATCATTCAGCAGCCCATGATAGGTCGGTAAGTAGCGTGGCCAAGGGTTGAGGATGAGGAGGATGCTGATGATAACAGTGATGAAGGATGAGTTCATAGGGATGCCTTCCCATAATTACCTCATTGACACAACCCCGAGTATAAACATCCGGTTTTATCCACCTTCATCGTGCCAAGCTTGCAAATTAAGAAGATTACATCATGCTCTGCTCTGCTAAATTATAACAGTATAACTAACTTTAATTAAGAAAATGGTACTGGAGGCGTTATATGAATTTCCTGAATGAAGTTCAAATTAGATGGAGTCGGCCTTTTATAAAGCTGCCCGTGTCAAAGTCGGAGACATGGGCTTCCATATTCTGAATCTAACAGAGGTATTGTTGCTCAGTTATGTCTCATCAGTGCGGTGGTAATCATGGTGCATATAAGATAAAGCTTTAGCCACCCCTTTCACAATGTTTAGCCTCACAATCCAATCAAGTTTTTCTGCTGCTTCTTTATCGTTGCTTAGAATGTTTCTCAAGCTCCCCTTTTCCATAAACTCGTAAATCAAAAATGAGTTCTCAGCAAATGAACTGAAGCCATAAAGAACGCTTAATGTATTGCGATGCCTTATCGTGTTAGAGCATGAAGATCTCGCTTTTTGAAAACCTTGAAATCGACTCCTGATCTGATGAGTAGTGAAGCTTTTCCACGATAACACCAAACTCATATTCCATTTTCTTCTAATGTCGATGGAAATCTAACCTTTGTAGTAGAAGATGGATTTAATTATGATTCTGAGAGACATTAAATGGGAATAATAAAATTAAAACACATCTAAAATCAATTATTTGTAAATGTCAAGCTTGATGCTGCAGCAAATCAGGATTATATCACGGTAATATTTTGGCATGAGAAGTACACACACCATATTGCTTCCTTTTTTCAAGAACAAGTTTTGCAATATTTTTCTTAGATTAGTTATGTAACAAAGTTTGAAACTAAATTCGGAGACCTTCGATAATATAATCTGTGGTGGGCATGACAAAAACCAATATTAAGAAGTATAGTCAATTTAATCTTAATAGACTAATTAGTATTATTTGCCCAGAAAACCTTCTTGCGTTGAAGACAAAACCAGATTAATCTCTAGAGGTGAGGTAAAGTGATACACGGATGAAGATCTAAAAAGCAGGTAATACTTGCATCGGGTAGAATCTATGGACAGATAAGAATGTCTATGGTAGAAAAGATTTAAACTTAAGAGTATTGATGTGGTTCGACGGTTTCGGGTTTGAAAGTGTTCTAAACAAAGTGAAATCCTCCCCTTTGGTCCAGTGGCTAATGTGGAGGAGCTAGCCTCAGAGCTTGGGTGCAAAGTTGGATCCCTTCCCACGACCTACCTGGGCCTCCCTCTAGGTGCCAAACACAAAGCATTAAGTGTTTGGGATTCGGTAGAAGAAAGATTTCGGAAGAGATTGGCATCTTGGAAAGCTTGTGCATTTGAGGCGGGAAGGAGTCACTCATCCGGAGTTCCTTCACAACACCAATTATCATCTATCTCTCTTTTCGAGCTCCCACGAAAGTGTGTGCGGTAGGTGGAAGGATCCAAAGGCGATTTTATGTAAAGATTAGAGCGCCTTGTGAAAGTCTACCGTTAGTAAGGCGGAGCCTTGTGTTACGAAAAGAGAAAAGGGACGTGGGATTAGAAGCTTTTCGAATGAACAGGCGTTGCTCAGTAAGTGGAATTGGTTCTGACGATAGAAACTCACTTTGGAGAAAGAAAGTTATTGGGAGTAAATTTGGAGAGTGTCTCTACGATGGATGCGAGCTTGTGATAGAGGAAGTATGGGACTAGTTTATGGAAGGAAGTAGGAAAGAATGGCCGATTTTTCCAAAATGTGGTTTTCCTTGAAGGGATGGTAGGAGGATCCAATTTTTGGAAAAAATGTTTGGTGTGGTAGGGAAGCCTACATGCTCGAGATATCCATCTCTCTTAGGCTGGCTTTAAGCAAGGCGAATTGCGGATATGTGGGATAGAGATAGGGGGGCTGGGAGTTGGACCGTCTTTCCTAGAACCTTCAATGATTGGGGGAATGGGGAGGCTGCAAGATTCCTTCATACCACATGAGGTTAACCGCGGGCGGGGAATGAGCTCCTTTTGAAAAATGACCGAGGAAAAAGGTTTTCGGTAAAGTATGTGTATAAATACGACCCTTCACACTGTCATTGATTTCCCCGATGTTTGTCTGGAATCAGGTTGTTCCTCTCCCGAGAATTGGGTTTTGGCAAGGAGCTTGACTTGGTAGGAAGAAAAGTTCTACATATAGACCCATTTCAAAGAGGAATGACTTTGGTAAATAGATGCTTTATGCGTGAGGAGGAGAGGAGAATATAGACCATTTGCGATTCATTGCAAAGAGCTAAAAATGTTGTGAGTCTTTTTATCAATCGTTGGAACTAGCTGGGTCTTTCCGATTGATTAGCTGACCCTTCTAGCACGGCAGGGGGCCCCGGGTGGGTAAAAGAAAGCGAGAATACGGCTAGTTGCACCTCGTGCGCATTTTGGACCACATGGAGGGCTAGAAATAGGTTGGTGTTCGAATGAAGGGCACCCGATCAAAACTAACTGTGACCAGCGTTGTGGGCTTGGGCTAATATGTATGAGGTCAAGCAGATTACATTCATTGGAATTCCTAACTTGGTTGGGTAGTAAGTAGTTTTTTTTTGGCTTTTGTTTACCTGTTCAGGGTGGTTCCTCACGTCCACTTCTACGTATTATGCTCACAGGAACTTTCCCTTCATCTATAATATCTGTTTTTTACTGATCAAAAAAAAAAACTTAAGAATGAGGTAGTAGATGTTTCTGCAGTATTAATTTCAAATAAGAGACCCAAGATAGAACATTAGAGCAAACTGAAAATTTAAATAAACGGATCTAAGCTAATCGTATTCATATTGGGACGTCAATTGAGGCCTTGAAAATCCTGAGGATTAGAAATCAAAA
>JAEQBH010004309.1:0-68378 GCA_016808115.1 Tetrastigma voinierianum | reverse complement strand
CAAACTATCACCAAAGAACATGACCAAAACAAAACAAACAAATTAAAAACCTAATGCTGAAAATGGAAGGAAAAATGAAGAACCAAAATAAAAGCACAATGCATTATGGTATACCAAGATGGTTTTCCCTTTATAGGACATGTAGACAATGAACGGCTCCACTTCATTTCCAAAGACCTAGAGGTATCCGATCTCGAAAACAGAAAGGTGATCAAGATGATCAAGCCTCGAAGTAGAGACATAGTCGAGGTCGTGATCACAAATCCAATTTATCGGGGTCAATTATAACCGAGAGACAAAGAAAAAAAGAGATTTTCGTCTAAATAAAATCAATCATTCCGATGATAAAACAAAAATACACATGGAGAAGTGAGACCGTCGCCGTTTTGCCTCCATGACAAGCAGCTCACCCAATGTAATCATGGAAAACTGCTTTCGATAAGGGTGGCCCTCAGATTGAGAGTGTTCTTTCAACTGCTGCATAGTCAGCCGAGATCGGATTGCACATAAGCATGCTAGTGCCATTCCCACCAGAATCTGACTACCAGCTCACCCGGCCTTTAACATCCACAGGAGGTGAGGGGCGCTTGTCCATAACATCATTCAACGCCCAATGGTCAAGAATACCAAGAATGAGATTTATAATGGTGATGATGTCATGATAACAGTTGATTTGTGACGAAGCTCACCAGGATGCCTCTCCCCATAATTACCTCCATTGTTACAACCCCAAAGCCATAAACATCCGCTTTATCCACCTTCATCTTGTAAGCAAGTTCCCGCAAATTAAGAAGATTACATCATGCTCGCTTCTCGCTAAGAAATTATAACAAGATAACCAACGCCTAATTAAAATGGTACCTCGAGCAAAGATAACCAAAAAGTTCCTGCAAATGAAGTCCAATTAGATGATCCGCCTGAAGCCTAGTCAGTATTGCTCCGAGACATGAGCTTCATATTCAATCTACCGTAACATCATTTGTCGGGTTATGTCTTATAAATTACTGGAGGTGAGCAATCATGGTGCATATAAGATAAAGCTTTAGCCACCCCTTCCACAATGTTTAGCCTCACAATCCAATCAAGTTTTTCTGTTGCTTCTTCTTCGTTGCTTAGAATGTTTCTCAAGCTCCCCTTTTCCATAAACTCATAAATCAAAAATGATTTCTCAAAGAAATGAATCAAGCCATAAAGCTTGACAATATTAAGGATCCCTTGAAGTCCGTTAACATGAATTCCCGCTTGAAAGCCTTCAACCAGCCATATCTCCACCATCTTGATTCATGAGTAGTGAAGCTTTTTCATCGCAACAACCCTAACATTCGCAACTCCGCCTCAGAATGGGCAATATCCTCCAGCGGCTAATATTAATATTTGAACCAAATTGTCAGCCTCGTATGATGTGCTCATACAACAATTTCCCATCATGTCCCAATATTGTGAATAGATCTTTGACATCGGGCGGTCAAGTAGATTTGGTTGTTTTCTTCCTCAATTTTTGGACAAGAAAATAAATTCCAACAATAAAAGCGAATAAGAACAATAGAGTGCTCACAATGAGGAGTAGTATGATCAAGACAGAAAACTTCGTGGCCTTCTTCGGACTGCATGGCTTGAGATGAGTGACATTATTACCACAGAGACCTTTATTATTTCTAAATGCCTCAAATGGAGCGTGGCTGATGTCGGGGAGAGGACCTTCCAACCGGTCAGAGATATATCAGCAGATGTCGCTAATCGATCATCAAAAAGTGTGTGGGATGGTGCCAGAAAGCTGGTTATGGGAGAGATTCAACGTCTCCAGGTACCGTAACTCTCCAAGCAGCGATGGAATCTCTCCTGTCAACATATTTTGACTAAGATCAAGACTCCTAAGACGATGCATCTTTCCAATTTCGTCGGGAATGCTATCCATAAATCGATTCCCACTCAAGTTCAAGGACTATAATTTCAAAGAAGTTCCTATTTTTGTACCACCAAGTTGTTCGACATGCCGCATCAAGGGCTCAAGATCTATACTCTCCCAATTTCAAAGGAATGCTTCTCGAAAGATCGTTGTTAGTCGCCAAATAAATCGAATAATAAGGGCAACATACCCATTCTTTTGGATCTCCCAATAAATGGTTCGGGAGAAAGATCAAGTCGTTGTTATTGAGTGGCTCCAAGCCGAAAGGTATGGCGCCGTAAATATTGTTGGAGATGTTGAAGTGTGTTAGGTTGTGGCACCGCCCCCATTTCCCCTCGTAAAGCCCTATAAAAATCTGTTACACGCTAGATCGATAGTTATAATTCAGCCTGGTATACACCAAAACTTTCGGCTATGTCTCCGGTAAGTTGGTTTCTTTCAAGTCGAACTCGGAATAAGCTAGTGCGATTTTTCAAGCTCTTTGGTATAGGACCCGTGAAATGGTTCCCTGTGGCGGTAAAATTTACAAGTGCTCTACCAAGGCAAATCTCGTCTGGTAGTTGGCCAATGAAGTTATTTTCAAACAATTGCAAATTTTTCAAATGAGTGAGATTATTCATTTCCAGAGGAAGGGCACCACTGAGTTTGTTATGATCAAGGCCCAAAGAGGTTAAGCTGGACAAGTTTCCTATGGAAGCTGGTATTGAACCGTTGAGATTGTTAAATGACAATCGAAGATCATTAAGAGACCTTAACAATCCAATTTCTTAGAGAACGGAACCGCATAGTTTGTTCGCATGAAGATACAATGATTAAATTCCCTGCCAATGGCGGAATGAGGGATTGAACTGAGATTGTTAGTTGACACCAAGATCATTAAGAGATCTTAATAATCCAATTTCTTGAGGAATAGAACCGCGATAGTTTGTTCGGGTATGAAGATACAATGTGCCACCCGCTGCTACTCTATGGAAGGTGGACACCAGTTGAGATTGTTAGCTGACAAATTGAAGATCATTAAGAGATCTTAGCTTATTCACCCTTGAGTAATGGAACTGGGGAGTAGTTTGTTCGTATGAAGATACAATGGTTAAATTTTTGCTACCTATGGAAGATCGGACCGAGATTGTTAGTTGACAATTCAAGATCATTAATAGATCTTAACAATCCAATTTATTGAGGAATAGAACCAGATAGTTTATTCGTATGAAGATACAATGTGGTTAAATTCGTCAAGTTACCTATGGAAGGAGGGATTGGACCAGTGAGATTGTTAGTTGACAATTGAAGATCATTAAGAGATCTTAATAACTAATTTCTTGAGGAATGGAAACGTATAGTTTGTCTGCATGAAGATACAATGTGGTTAAATTCTCTGCTACCTATGGAAGGAGGGATTGACCAAAGAGAGATTGTTAGCTGACAATCTGCAAGACCCACACATGCAGACCTGTGGCACAACCAATTCCTTGGAGGAATAGAACCAAATAGTTTGTTCGCATAAAGATACAATGTGGTTAAATTCCTCAAGTTACTCTATGGAAGGAGGGATTGGACCAAATGATTGTTATTGACAATTGAAGATCATTAAGAGATCTTGGTCAAATCAATTTTTGAGGAATGAACCAGATAGTTTGTCTCGTATGAAGATACACAAAGAATTCCTCAAGTTACCTATGGAAGGAGGGATTAGACCGGTGAGATTATTAATTGACAAAGCAAGATCATTAAGAAATCTTAACAATCCAATTTCTTGAGGAATGGAACCAGATAGTTTGTTCGTATCAAGATACAATGTGGTTAAATTCCTCAAGTTACCTATGGAAGGAGGGATTGGACCAGTGAGATTGTTAAATGATAAATCAAGATAATTAAGAGATCTTAACAATCCAATTTCTTGAGGAATGGAACCAGATAGTTTGTTCGTATTTAAGGATCAATGGTTAAATTCCTTCAAGTTACCAATGGAAAGAGGGATTGGACCGCTGAGATTGTTAATTCCCAATTGAAGATCATCATTAAGATTTAATATCAATTTCTTGAGGAATTGACCTGTATAGTTCAACATGAAGGTACAATATGGTTAAATTCTCAAGTTACTTATGGAACGGGATCGACCGCTGAGATTGTTAATTTCTAACTTAAGATGAGATTAAGAGATTCAATAATCCAATTTCTTGAGGAATGGAACTGTAAAGCCTATTCTCATAAAGATAAAATTGTTAAGTTTTTCAAATTCCCTATAAAAGGAAGAATTGACCCTCTAAAATTATTAGAAGCCAAAGATAGAAAGCCAAGTGATATGTTAAAACCCAAGTTGTTCGTGTATTACACTGTGCTGAAACGATTAGAACCAAAATCAAGAATTGTGGATTAGTTTGGAAATATTACCAATATTGGTTGAATGGTTCCATGGAGGGAATTGTTAGACAAATTAAGAGTAAGGAGGTTAGGGAGAGATGAAAAATTGAGATTTTGGAGTGTACCTCTCAATCCACAATTTTGAAGGTTTAAATCGGAGACACTTCCTGACCTATGACAAGCCACTTCAAACCAATGATGGCAAGAATTGCGTCGAAACCAAGATGAGAATAAAACTTGGGTTTGATTATCAAGGCTGACCTTCCATGAAGAAGAGCTGAAGGTTTTTGATCTTGTGTCTAAATTTTGGAACAGCAATGGCAAAGCGCAGGCAGCGTGGAAAATGACATGAAGGGATTATATTGAAGACAAAGGAAGTTAAGAAATATGAAAAACAAGTGATGATTAATGAGTCGAGAGAGTAAGGAGTAGGATGAAAGATATTCCTATGGGCCATTATTGAGTTGGTAGAGATGAAGCTTACATGTGGTGTACAAGGAGGAGAAGATGTAATACTGTATTTATAAACTTAAGTGTGATACATTTGGCATTCCCATTAGTTGGTGTACATCTAACTATCTCATTCCACTACACCACTGGAATTCAAAATAGGTAATATCAACTTCATACTTTTTGCTTTTATCAAAAATAGTTTTATTTTTTTATAAAATTAAACACCCACAATTACATAGCAAATAATTTAAAAATATTACTTTTATTTTTAATTAAAATAGACTATTGCAATTACATAGAAATAATTAAAAATATCTTCTTTTTCACTCCCTTGTTCCATGTTTCCTTTCAAACAGGAATATGTTTAAAATTAAGGACTACAATTCTATTTAAGTGAGGGCTTCAATGTTGATACAAGAAGTCTACTTCTATAAACACTAGTTGTACATATTGTTATATATATATATATATATATATATATATATATATATATATATATATATATAACAACTTAATCTATTTTTCTCAAAAATTAATAAATATGAGTCCAATGCAAGCATAGAGAAGCAAACACATGTTTTATTATTAAATATTAACTTACAAAAATTTATAATAATTTATCTCAAAGAAATAGATATATGACTTATTGATATGAAAGAAAAAAAAAGAAATATATATATATATATATTCCTAAAGAAATTTGGAAGAAAAAGAAAAAAGTCATGTCATTCTTGGAGGATCCACATATGTTTAGTGCATTGGCCAAATCTCGTCTAATTGTCGCTAAATAATAAATTTAGAAACTATTATCAACTCAACAACCTTCTAGTACAAACCAACCAAAATAATTACCTATGCCCTAATTTCCTTTATAGCTTTTATTTAAAGGTGAAGCCAAACGATCTTATGTTTGCTTGTCCAAAATATCAAAAGAAAGAAAAAATTTACTATGAAAATGAGAGAGATAATATAGGGTAAATTAATCAAACTTTGGTATGAACTTTACAACCTTTCCAACTCCCTTAAAATGATTCAAGACAACCTACATTGTAAAAATATACGATCATTACATATTTGTTTAACATAATATTTTCCCTCTCTATATATATGTATAGAGAGAGAAAATTCAATTTCGATAACTAATTTTAAAAATTATTTTATAATGTTTTCTTATAACAAATATTTGTTTGGGAATGTGAAATGTTTACCTTGTCTTCTTTTATTGTTAAATATATTTTTAAATTATATATATATATATATATATATATATATATATATATATATAGGCATATTATTATATTATATATATATATATATGTTATATATATATATATATATTGTATTTTAGCTGTAATTATTTTTCTTATTTGTATAATTATTTTTTATAACAATTTAAGATATAGGAGAAAACAACTGAAAATAAATAAAAGATGTTATCTGAAAGAAAAATATGACTCAAAATATAGTACCATGTTTTCACTTAACAAGTTTTAGTTATTTTAGTTTACTCACTTTTTTAATGTTATTTTAAAATAATTATACAAATTAAAGGAATTAAGGAAAATAAAGTATATTATCAAAACCATTTTAAACCATATTTAAAATGTAGGAAATATATTAAAATTATATCAGGTCTGATTTGTTTTTAAAAATATATATTAAAGAATAATTTTTTAAAATTATCTTTCAAAATTATTTTAACAATACTTTTCAAAGTGAATAGAAATTAAAAACATAACAATGTATTTTACTAGACCTACTTAATATTTATTTAAAGCAATGAAAAATAGGAAGATTAAGGCACTATTTCGTAACCATTTTCCAAACGGTTCTAGAAAAGATAACTGAGAATACTTTTAATTAACCATTCTATGATATTTTTGTTGATATATTTTAGGTTCCTAAATAGAAATGAGTCTATACATTTACCTAAAAAATTAATTTGTTTTTTATATTTTTAAATACATGTAGAACTTTAATATGTGATATTCTAGTTTTAATCATTATTTTATTTGTATCATTATTTTTAGAATGGCATAGGAAAATTAGTAAAAACTACTAAAAGATATCATCTCAAATATCATATTTTTATTTAAAAGAAAAACTATTTTCTATTCTTAAAAAGAAAAATACAATTTAATAATTTCACTTATTCTGCTTTTATTTCATAATTGTTTTAAATCAAATAGCTATAAATATGGAGAATGATTAAAAAAAATCATTATAGAGTTAAAACTTATTTTAAAACTACATCATTCATGCATGGCTGGGAATGATAACAATATCTTCTATATATAATTTAAATCATCTCACCTTAGACTTGGATATGTGAATAGTTATTAGGAAATGAAAAAAAAATGATAAAAGGAAATAAAATAAATTCATCAATGCTTACGATGTGCACTTGAATAGATAGAAGTAAACACAACCACCACACAAATAATAGGTGGAAACATTTACTAAATTTGTCTTTGTTTAATGAGTCAACGATTCTTGTCGCAGGCATACCATATGATGGAGGCAAGACTAGGAATGGAGTGCACCGCTTTAAAATCTCACTGATCCGATGACAAGAGCTAGAGCAGAGATTCAAAACCCTTAACGCTTTAACCCGAGCAACAAGTGGAAGAGGTTCACGCGGTTCAAATATAAAGAAAAACAAAGATGGTCCACGCTATCAAAGTAAATCCGGATCGAGGCCAAGAGCTAGGGCGTTGACTTGTAATTTAAAACTAACTTGCTCATGATTGCCATGAATTTGCTGCTGCTGATTTGTTTCAATTGGTGTTGATTTGTGATTGATTTGCTGCTAATTTATTGCTACTCAGGCTTACTTACCAAGTCTTGTCCTAAATTATCTAGTTTCTTTCTTGTGGATGTTTAGAGGTGCTGAGTTTAGAGAATAAGTTACCTTCCTTTCTAGTTTTGCCTAATATTTGCTTTCCTTTGTGGCCGAATTTTGTTTGTTCTTCATATTTTTTGGGCCTATTTATAGGCGTATTATCCTTGAATTCTTTACATTACAATTTATAAATTTGAGAGTTAAATTTTTTTGCTGTTAAATAACTCAACTTATCTGCTATTTCGTATGCTCATCAAAGACTTATCAATCTGATCTCCATCACTAATTGTGACATCCTCTTATACCAAGGTTCTTGTAGCGCTATAAACGACGAGTCGAGGTCATCCATCCAAGCCGAAGACCAATGCAGTTCTCCAAGATTAATTTGATCACAGGTCTCATCACATGTTGGCGTGGTTCGTATCATTTGGTATTAGAGCAACAAGTTATATTTTTTGGTTTGCCTATCTTTTACCAATTTTTTCCGAACTCAACCTAGTCACCACTTTCATCAATTCAACCTAAATTCCGTTCCACCCCACCTATCTACAACCTATTTTCTCGCTTCCAATTCCAATTCCGATTTCCTCATTCTTGGATCCGATATAATCTTACTTTCCCTTGAACCGTACATCCCAAGTTACACAAAAAAAAAAAAAAAAAAAAAAAAACCGAGGAAAAAAAAAAAAGGAAAGGAAAGGGATCCTATAGGCCAAAAAAAAAAACACCTTCTTAAAGCAATTACTCATGTTTGGACTAGCTTTAAATTAGTCTTTGCTCAATTTGATAAGTGTTGTCATCTTCTTTAATAGAAAACAAAATAATTGGTCCTACTAATTCCATTTTAAGTCTTTGTCAATTTTTTTTTCAAAAGTCTTTTCAAATTCCAAATCATATTTATAAAAACTTGTCGCATAATTTACATGCGCTATGACTTTGATAGAATCTATGGTTTTTATAGGTATCGTCAACTTCCAAATTATGAAAAACAATTAAAATAAATATCAGGCTTAATCGGTTTTAAAGTCTTTGCTCAACTTGATAGATATTATTAACTTTTCGGTACAAAAAAAAAAAAAAATCCTCCTAATTAATCTATTTTAAAGTCTTCACTCAATTCCAAAACATCTTTAAAAACATTAATTTATGACTTCAATTACATACACTTCAATTTCAATAGGGTAGAAAATTCATCATGTGTTATCAAGAAATATCGACCAAGTATTCAAATTATATTAGTCACCATGTCAATATCTTATTTGGATGTAGGTGAAGGCATTTATAGATGGGCCTATTCCTTAAATTGTAGTACTAAATATCTTACAAATATATAAAGAGGGTGACAATAATGTCTTACAAGTGATCCAATTGAAGTGAGATAAATATGATCAAAATATATTAAATTGATTATAATATATCTATCAATTTGATAAGAAATTTACTAAAAGATTAAATTTTTACCATTATTTGTAATGAAAACCCACTAAATATTCACATTATTAGCATTCGGGTGAACTAAATAACTACTCTAACCAAGGAGCTAGCTGATGAATCAATATTTGCACACATAAAATACTTAACAGATCTCTAAGATATCTTATTTTCCAATATTTTAATATTAGGCTGTACATTTAAGTAATAGTTATTGTCCAAATTAATTGAAAATAATTTTTTTTTTAATAATTTGTTTGAAGATACTACGACAATTCATTTAAAATAAATACATAAAATCAAGGTGATTTTTTGGAGCAATAGGACTAGAATGATGCCATTTGCACTCTATATCATCAGATTAGACTTTTTTTGTAGACTAATAATTTGTAGACTTAATTTTAAATTTTTATTTTTTATTTAAATTCTAGTAGTTTTTTTTATTATTTCAAACATTTAGGAGTTGTTCCCAAAAAATGATTTGTGAAAACTATTTTGGAAACATCATCGAGCAGACCCAAAATTGGTTAATGTAACAGATGGCAAAGTTGCCATTTGACCTTGTTCCAATTACAATTTTGAAAAGAATACAAACACACAAAAATCTTAGATAGGACTGAGCAACAAGCAAGATTATGAGTGAAGCTTCATTAAAGAAACAAACTAATTATGTTGACTAAGAAGTATTGATTGATATAGAACTTCAACCTCAAAATTCAGAATTTATTAGGAAGAAGTAGAAAATTCAGAGAAAACCTGGGGGAAGGAGCTAAGATACAGATAGGGATTGGCTTCACAAAGATTTTTTGACCTAGCAAGGGTATGCTTGAGCTACAAAGTAAATATCGAGAGTATTTTGGAACCAAAAGTTAATATGCAAAATCAAAAGTCGGCATTCAGGTACCTTATCTTCTTTATTCTAAAAATATTTTAAAAATAAAATTTTGTGCATATGTACCATTTTAGTTTTAATTATTTCATATCTATATAATCATTCCTTTAAAACAATTAAGGAAACAAGAGAAGACAATTAAAAATAAATCAAAATTATCTAAAATACATTATTTTATATTTTTAAGGACAAAATTATTTTTTTTATTATCACAATTTACAACACAGAGAACTAGAAAATATGATACACATATTTCGCTTATTTTTTTGGCTGCCATTTTTTTAAAGTTATTTAAAAAAATAATTATATAAATATAAAAAGGATTAAAAATAAATTATTACCAAAAAATTTTAAAACTGTATGTTAAAAAACATAGAAAATATGTTTAAAATATTTCAGGTTCTAAAAATCAAAATACTTTCCAAACAAAGCCTCATCGAATCTTTTTATTGAATTTTAATCCCAACTCTAATCCTAATTATAATTATCTTCCTTCTCTTTACCTCTTTTTCCTTTTTCCTCTCTTCTATTTTCTTTTTCCTCCCTTCTATTTTTTCCATGTTGTATTACAACGCCAGACTATTCTATTATTACAAGGACCTCGAGCTTGACATCTCGATCACTCTATTCTTACAAGTACCCGACACCCCCGTTCAATTCTTCCCCATTACTCATTCAGACAGCCCTTCAAGGGCCCCCACCTCAAGTATTATATATAAATATTTAAATTAAGACATTAATTTAGATGAATCAACTCATCCATCGAATTGATCCACCAAAAGATAAAAATATCTCCTACACATAATTTAAATCATCTCGCCAAACTTGTTCATAAAAATGGAATGCCGGAGTAAATGAAAGTTAAGTGAAACCCATCAATACTAATATCGCTACATAATTATCTCCAATAGAAACGCAACAACCATCACAAATAATAGATGATACTAATATAGTCATTCTTTCTTTAAATTAATCAACCTTTAATTTTTGCATAATATATCAGTTTAGAATTAATACTTTCATAGAAAAGAAACTAACAATTATTTTTTTTATTACAATTTTGAATAGAAGTAACAGATGCCAAATTTGCCATTTGAAAAGAATACACTCATCTTAAAAGGTATCACACTCATCACTGCATCTAGCATTAGCACCAAACAATAAACACTACTCCAAAGAAAAACAACAATATTGTTCACATGTTTCCACTAATAAAACATTCTGTATCATTTTCCTAGAGGAAAACTGCTCAACAATAATATAATGTATTTGTGAAGTCACCAAAACGAAAATCGTAGAAAATCTCTTGAGTGTTACCATATAAGGTACAAGAAAGAAATCACTGCCGAATATTTTCCTAAACTAAGCAAGCTAATTACAATCGACTAAGAAATATTGATTGATATAGAACTTCAACCTCTACAATCTCAAATTCGGATCAAGAAGAGTTTAAATACATAGAAACCAGAGGGAAATGAGCTAAGACACAGATGTAGTGGGATTGGCTTCACAGATTTCGATCCGCTGAACGCTACTCACTTCCTAAGGCCTTCGCTTTCGCCTCTCTCAACATTCCCACTGCGTATCAAGATGCATTTCCATCTACACTTATCACCGCTTCCCATCTCTCTCCAAACAAGAGAAACAAGAAGTGCGTGGAGAACCTTTTTCGCTCTTATTGTTTTCTTCTTCGCTTGTAGCCTCTTCTGATTCAACTGCTACCTTGGGGATCTCACGGCTGATGTTTAAAAACTGTGAGCCAACAGAGTCGAAACCATGTTGTTAATAGGATATGGTCTCCAAGGCAATGAAATATGCTTCTCTCGATTCATACTTCACTCGTCAACCATTCATGGACACGGTGCTGGACCTCGATTCTTCATATGGCAATGACTCCACACTCTAAATATCTCGCTTCACCCTATGCTTCAATACACCAAAGGCACCACTGGTGGCAATAGTAATCCTCGTGGATAGCCATGAAGGCATGGAGATCATCATGCCATTATCCGATAAGTGAACGCTTTACTAAAGAAACTCGCTGACAAGCCACCAACTTCGTGGGTCTTTTTCAAACAGCCTCCCAATGGTTTTTGCCATTTTCTCGTGAGTCAAATACATCTCAACCGACCGACGTTTTGGGGAAATAATTTTGGTGTTATGTCAAGAACTGGTGATAAGCTTCGTTGAGCCTCATCCTATCGCCTCTCCATGGACAAGAATGATGTTAGGTGGCATGAGCTCTTTCAGGAACGTATTGTCTTCAGGCAAAATCTGCATGAGCCGAAAGATATGTAGTGGACTCGCATGTTGAGGGAGCGCAACCATTCATTAGGAGTACTTTTGGGTTCATTGGATGATGGTTTTTGCCAACGTTCCTGACGACATACCTGTGCATAACACATGCATTTTTCGTCGAGCACCATTTCAAATAGCTTGTCTTGAAAATCCACTGGGCTACTATTAACACATGCAAATAGAAAAAGACCTCATACTCTAGGATTGCAAATATCAAAACAATAATGATATTCTCTATACTTACTCTCAATTCATTACTGCTATAAAACAAATAACATTACAATATTCAAGGCGGAAAAAAAAGAACATATTAAAGCCACTCAAAGGACATTAATGGTCAAGGATCAATCTCATCAGCATGGCAAAGCGTACCGGCGCCCGAGTATGTCGATGAATTCCACAACAAACCACATCATAGAACATGACCAAAACGTAAACAAACAAATAAAGCCCAATGCCGAAAAATGGAAGGAAAAACTAGCAACCAAAATAAAAGCACAATGCATTATGGTATACCAAGATGGTTTTCCCTTTATAGGACATGTAGACACAAGAATGCCTTCCACCTCATCCCAAAGAACTACAAATTTATCCGACTTCCCAAACAAGAGCATCGCATGATCAAGCCTCGTGGAAGTAGAGACATAACAGAAGCTGCATCACGACCAATTTATCGTCAATTATAAACCGAGACACAAAGAAAAAGATTTTCGCCTAAATAAAATCAATCATTCTCGATGATAAAAACAAAAATACACATGGAGAAGTGAGGACCATCGCCTAGTTTTGCCCCATGACCAGCTACCACCCAATGTAATCATGGAAAATCCAAGCCGATAGTGGTGGCCCTTGCATTGAGAGAGTGCTCACAACTGCTGCATAGTCAAGCCGAGATTTGGATTGACATGGCTAAGCATGCTAATGCTATCTTCATCGCAACCACTACCTTCACCACCGAATTTCCATCCATGGAGGTAGGATGAGGTGGGAGGAGGATGCCGATGATAATGTAAGAGTCGAAACCATGTCGCTTAATAGGATCTGATCTCCAAAGGTAATGAAATATGCTTCTTCGACTATACTTCACTCACAACCTGCTCATGGACATGAAAAGCCAGGGATCTCAGATTTTATCCGCAATGACTCCACACTCTCAAATATCTGCTTTAGCCTATGCTTCAATACACCAAAGGCACCACTGTAAGCAATAGTAATCCTCTGGGAGATATTTTCTGTGGATAGCTGCAAAAAGACATGGAGATCATCAAGTGCCATTATCTGATAAGTGAACGCTTTACCAAAGAAACCGCTGACGGGGCTTCACCGACTTCGTAATTTTTCAGCCAAATTTCCTAATGGTTTTTGCCCTTTCTAAGAGTTAAATACAGGAGAACTGCAGATCTCAAGAAGACAAAGATGACAATCTTCTTCGCGAGAATAGTCTCCATTGTAAAGTACTCGAACACCAAAGAATATCAGCCATAAACATGGCGCCCCAAGGATGTGCCCAATCGTTTAACACCAAAATCGTGATACCATTTACTTCTAATGTCCGATGGAAATCAATAACCCGCAGAAGATGGATTTAATTATAGTTACTGTGAACATTAAATGAGATAATAAAATTAAGTAACACATCTAAAGTCAATTGTTGTAAATGTCCAAACAATCTGCAACAGATTAGGATTATAGGCAACCGATATTTTGGCATATGAGAAATACACACACCATATTGCTTCCTTTTTTTTCTTTCGTATAAGTTTTATGATTTTATTAGATTGGTGTTATGTAACATGCTCTGAGTCTATATCGTAATAATAACATAATGCTGCAGCGGAGCACCCAAAAAGATCAATATTAGAAGTATAGTCAATTAAATCTTAATAGATCAATTCTTGCTATATTAGTATTATTTGCCAAAACGTCCCTATGTTGAAGACAAAACGCAACTAATCTCATAGAAGGTGAAGAACAAATTCCACAGATGAAGATCTAAAACAGTAATTCTTGCACTCGGGTAGAATCTATGATTCAGGTAAGAATGTCTATGGTAGAAAGATTTAAGTTTAAGAATGAGGTAGTGGATGTTTCTGCAGTATTAATTTCGAATAAGAGACCTGAGATAGAACATTAGAGCAAACTGCAAATTTAACTAAACAGATCTAAGCTAACTGTGATACATGGACCATTTCGTGCCTTCAAAAATAAGTATTAAAAGAAGGATGAGAAATCAAACAAATTTTGATATGTTGATAATGTTCACGCTCTAAATCCAATTTTCCATGGAATAAGGTACTATTGAAACTTTAAAGATAATATTGATTTTAAAATTTAGAAACTTAGTACAAAGATTAAAAGACCCAAATCTAAGTCCCTTACAACCAATCAGGGAAACGGATGGATTTAGATTAGCTTCAAAATCAGTTCGGACAATGAGAGAAAATTAGAGGAAACTATTACTAGTCTCTAAAAAGGGGAGAATAAAACATACATCAAGAAACAAAAAGCAACTCACCTCAATTTTATCCATGGAGCGAAGAATGTCTTGTTCATCATACAACATATCTTCAACTGAAACTTTGCTCACTTTCACATAATTAGACAAAAGCAACTTGTAGATAGCCTTTGTTGCAAGTGCTATAAAAATCGGCCCTTTGATGTGGTCTAATGAAAAATTCAACATTTTAGCTTAATTTATAGGCAAGTAATTGCATAAATTTTAATTAAATAAATGGTCGATCTTCTCCAGAAATATGGAAGAGAGATGCAGCATGATTCAAGTGAAAGTCGACAGAAATGCAACACATTACAAGGCAAGAAAGTGGAGAGTACATCTAAAAGAACAAGGCAATTTTATATGAGAAAGTAGAGTAGATAATAAAAAGGAAAACTGGCATGAAAGTTCTAAAAGTTTCAAGATTGACAAAAGTTCATTGACAAGACAGACATGCAAGATACTGAATGAAATGATCGTTAAGAGCATATGTTGCTACATACCACAGCTAAGAGCACTGGTCAGAGATAAGTATGTGATTAACATAAACCTATTCACTGAGAAGAAAACAATGCTGAGGAAAGCAATGGGAACTTCAACATAATCAAAGAAGGTGAACGATTGGGGCTTTTCCAAAGGAATTTTAGCTGATAGATTTGATTAATGTAGCCTCTCGCTCTCGGGCACGAAGTACATGTTCAAGGTGAGTAGGACACCTTATACGTAGATGCAAAGGGTAGGTCCATTAACCCAGATCATCTCTAGAAGGCTTAAAAGAAACCCCTCTTAATCGTGGAGCGGTCTCATAACAATGCTTACAATATCAAAATGACAATACCCAAGATTACAGTATTAAAAACAATAATGATATTCTCTAAACTTCATTTCTCAATTCAACAAATTACTAAGTTATAAAAACAAATAACATTACAATATTCAACAATGAAAAGCACGATACCGTGGTCACCAAATGGTACCGATTCTTCAAAAACGTGAGCAGATCGAAGATGATCAAGCCTCGTGAAGTAGAGACATAGTCATAGGTCGTGATCACAACCAATTTATGGGTCAATTATAAACTCCGAGACAAAGAAAAAGAGATTTTCGGGGTTTTAATAAAACCAATCATCTCCGATGATAAACAAAAAAATACACCGAGAAGCGAGGACCGCGCCTAGTTCGCTCCATGACCAATAAGGAAAATAAATCCAGATATTGATAAGAGAAGATACAGATGAAGTTCTCAGAGTCAAGCTCAGCCAACTTTATATGCTTTAGCAATAGTTGTTTTTGTTATTTTTTCTCAAGAGACCATTCAGAACAATTCATTTTATTGTTTCAAAATAAAAATAAAAAAATAAAAAAATTGCAAGTAAAAATGACCATACCTAGGATTACAATATCAAAAACAATAATGATATTCTAAACTTCATTTCAATTCGCCAGACATTAAGTTATAAAAAACAAATAACATTACAATATCTTCAACAAGGAAAAAGAACATACCGTGTCACCAAAAGGACATCAATGGTTGAAGGATCAATCTCATCAAAGTATGGAAAGCAACATGCCTCGAGTATACTTGATAATTCCTGCCAACAAACCTATCACCAAAGAACATGACCAAAACAGAACAACAAATTAAAACCTAATGTTGAAAAATGGAAGGAAAAACTAAGAACCAAAATAAAAGCACAATGGCTTATGGTATACCAAAGATGGTTTCCCTTTATAGACACAGACACGTGAACGACTCAATTTATCATAAAGACTTAGATATCCGATCTTCAAAAACAGAAAGGCATCAAGATGACTGCTTCTCTAAGTGTATTATTAGTCGTAGTTTATCACAACCAATTTATCGGGTCAATTATAACCGAGATACAAAGAAAAAGAGATTTTCGCTTCAAATAAAATCTATCATCTCCGAATGATAAAAAACAAAATACACATGGAGAAGTGAGGACTGGTCACTTGTTTTACCCATGACCAAGCAGTTCACCTAATGTAATCATGGAAAACGGTTTCGGAGCAACATGGCCCTCAGACAGAGTGTTCTTCAACTACAGATATTGGTCGAGATCGATTGACATAAGCATGCTAATGTTATCTTCACTGAACCACTACTTCAAATTTCACGACTGATCCACGAGGTGAGGGGGCGCTAGTCTATACATCATTCAATGTTCCAACAGTCAGCAGTCGCCGGTAATGAGGATGAGGATGAGGAGGATGCTGATGACAACAATGATGAGATGAGTTCACCAGGATGCCTTCCCATAATTACCTCCATTGCTACAACCCCAAAGCTATAAACATCCGTTCTATTATCCACCTTCATCTTGTAAGTAAAGTTCACTACAGATTGCACTATTCTTGCTATGCTCTAAGAAATTATAATGGAGAATCACCTCTAATTAAGAAAATGGTACTGAGCAAAGATAACCAAAAGTTCCAAATGAAGTCCACTAGATGAGTCCGGGCTTTATAAGCCTAGCTGCAAGCCGAAGTCTGAGACATGAGCTTCATATTCTGAATCTACCGTAAATTGTTGTCGTTATGTCTCGATGAATTACTCGGAGGTGGAGCAAATCCCAGGTGCATATAAGATAAAGCCTTAGCCACTCCCTTTCCACAATGTTTAGCCTCACAACTAACCTGTTTTCTCGCTGCTTCTTCATTGTTGCTTAGAATGTTTCTCAAGCTCCCCTTTTCCATAAACTCATAAATCAAAAATGAGTTCTCAGCAAATGAACTGAAGCCATAAAGCTTGACAATATTGCGATGCCTTATCTGTGTTAGAGCATGAATCTCGCTTTTGAAAGCCTTGAAATTATCCATATCTCCACCATCTTGATCTGATGAGTAGTGTATTTTTTCACAAAGAACAACCCGGCCATTTACAACTCACCCTTTGTAAACAAAGCAAGGCTATATATCCTCTAGTGCTAATACAATGTTTGGAACTGAAATTGCCGCCTCATGATGTCGTGCTCATACAACAATTCCCCATCATGTCCCCATATTGCAAATAGATCTTTGACATCGCGGTTTCAAGTGTAGACTTGGCTGCTTTTCTTCCCCAATTTTTAATAAGAAAATAAATTCCAATAATAAAAGCGAATAGTTAACAATAGAGTGCTCACAATGAGGAGTAGTATGATCAAGACAGAAACTTCGTGGCCTTCGATCGTGAAGGTTTTAGATGAGTGACATTATTACTAATAGACCTTTATTATTTCTAAATGCCCCAAATGGAGCGAAGGCTTTGATTTTGGGGAGAGGACCTTCCAACCGATCAGAGATATATCAGCGTATGTCGCTGAATGATCATCAAAAGTGTGTGGGATGGTGCCAGAAAGCTGGTTATGGGAGAGATTCAACGCTCCCGT
Source organism: Tetrastigma voinierianum (assembly GCA_016808115.1). Lineage (NCBI taxonomy): Eukaryota > Viridiplantae > Streptophyta > Magnoliopsida > Vitales > Vitaceae > Tetrastigma > Tetrastigma voinierianum. Next base: position 50,309 of record JAEQBH010004309.1, on the reverse strand, counting down.
GCAATCAGAATCCAAGCAGCGGCGGAATCTCTCCCGTCAAGATACTGACCAAGATCGCGACTCAAAGATGAAGCAACTTACCGCTTGAATGTTGATCCACAATCGATTCCCACTAAGTCTGGCTGACGATACTTCACAAGTTCATTTGTTCCAAATCGGACCGCTGTTGTTCGATGCCAGATCAAGGGTTTGAAGATCTACTAATTTTCCCACTTCAAAGGAATGCTTCAAGTGATTGTTGTTAGTCAAAGAAATAATTTTTGAATCAATAAGGGCAATATACCTACTTTGGGATCTTCCCGTCAAATGGTTTGAGAGACTGCCGTTGTAATTGAGTGCTCCTCCGTTGAGGTGGTATGGCACCAGAAATATTGTTGTTGGAGATGTTCAAGTGTGTTAGTTTGTGGCACCGCCCCAATTTCTAAAGCCGCTTGGCAAAATTGTTACCGCTAGGATCGAGATAATTCAGGTTTTGCATACACCAAACTTTCGGGTTATGTCTCCTGGCCGCTGGTTTCTCTGCTCGAACTCGAATAGTTTAGTGCAATTTTTCTCAAGCTCTTGGTATAGGAATTCTATGGGAAATGGTTCCTAAAGGTGGAAAAATTTATGCTCTACCAAGGCAAATTCATTCGTAGTTGGTCAACGGTTATTTTCATACAAATGCAATCTTTTCAAACAGTGATATTATTCATTTCCAGAGGAAGGGCACCACTCAGCTTGTTATGACCAAGGTTCAAAGAGGCAGCCGACAAGTTTTGGTAAGTCGGTATTGAACCATTGAGATTGTTAAACACACCAAGATTATTAAGAGATCTTAACAATCCAATTTCGAGGAATGGAACCGTATAGTTTGTTCATATAGATACAATGTGGTTAAATTCCTGCTACCGGTGGAAGGAGGGATTGGACCAAAGGAGATTGTTAGTTGATGAACAATCACAGAGGATCTTAACAATCCAATTTCGAGTGAACGGAACTGGGATAGTTTGTTCGTATCAAGATACAATGTGGTTAAACTCCTCAAGTTACCTATGGAAGGAGGGATTGGACCAGTGAGATTGTTAGTTGACAATTCAAGGTCATTAAGAGATCTTAACAATCCAATTTCTTAAGGAATGGAACCAGATAGTTTGTTCGTATGAAGATACAATGTGGTTAAATTCCTCAAGTTACCTATGGAAGGAGGGATTGGACCAATGAGATTGTTATTTGACAATTCAAGATCATTAAGAGATCTTAACAATCCAATTTCTTGAGGAATGGAACCAGATAGTTTGTTCGTATAAAGATACAATGTGGTTAAATTCCTCATGAATTATGAAGGAGGGATTGACCAGTGAGATTGTTAGCTGACAATTGAAGATCATTAAGAGATCTTATCAACTTAATTTCTTGAGGAATAAAACCAGAGAATGAACAAGGAATAGATACAATGTTAAATTAAGTTAATGGTGGAAGGGAGGGATTGGACCAGTGAGATTATTAATTGACAAAGCAAGATCATTAAGACATCTTAACAATCCAATTTCTTGAGGAATGGAACCAAATAGTTTGTTCGTATCAAGATACAATGTGGTTAAATTCCTCAAGTTACCTATGGAAGGAGGGATTGGATCAGTGAGATTGTTAGTTGACAATTGAAGATCATTAAGAGATCTTAACAATCCAATTTCTTGAGGAATGGGTCTGTATAGTTTGTTCTGTAAATAGATTGTTAATGTGGTTAAATTCTCAAGTTACCTATGGAAGAGGGATTGACCAGTGAGATTGTTGTTGACAATTGAAGATCATTGGTTAGACCTTAATTAACTAATTTCTTGAGGAATGAAACCAGATAGTTTGTTCGTATACGATATAAATGCTAAATTCCTCAAGGCCGGTTAAGAGATTGACCAGTGAGATTATTAATTGGCCAAAGCAAGATCATTAAGACATCTTAATATCTGGTTTCTTGGAGGAATGGAACCAAATAGTTTGTTCGTATCAAGATACAATGTGGTTAAATTCCTCAAGTTACCTATGGAAGGAGGGATTGGACCAGTGAGATTGTTAGTTGACAATTGAAGATCATTAAGAGATCTTAACAATCCAATTTCTTGAGGAATGGAACCAGATAGTTTGTTCGTATCAAGATACAATGTGGTTAAACTCCTCAAGTTACCTATGGAAGGAGGGATTGGACCAGTGAGATTGTTAGTTGACAATTCAAGGTCATTAAGAGATCTTAACAATCCAATTTCTTGAGGAATGGAACCAGATAGTTTGTTCGTATGAAGATACAATGTGGGTTAAATTCTGCTACTCTAAGTAACGAGGGATCGGACCAATGAGATTGTTATTTGACAATTCAAGATCATTAAGAGATCTTAATATCCAATTTCGGAGGAATGAAACCGTATAGCTTGTTTGTATAAAGATACAATGTGGTTAAATTCCCAAGTTACCTAAGTGGAAGGAGTGGGATTGGACCAGTGAGATCTATTAAATGATTAACTAAGATCGTTAAGAGATCTTATCATTCAATTTTGAGGAATGGTACTGCATGCTTGTTCCTATAAAGGTACAATGTGGTTAAATTCCCTGCATCTATGGAAGGAGGGATTGACCAATGAGATTGTTATTTGACACTAAGATCATTAAGAAACTAACAATCCAATTCTCGAGGAATGGAACCAGACTCATTCTCATAAAATGCAAAATAGTTAAGTTTTCAAATTCCTATAAAGGAAGAATTTGACCCCAAATTGGCTAGCCAAAGATAGAAAGCTAAGTGGGATGTTAAAAACCCAAGTTGTTTTAGCATACACTGCTGAAATGATTAGAACCAAAATCAAGAATTGTGATTAGTTTGGAAATATTACTAATATTGTTGGAATGGTTCCATGAGGGAATTGTTAGACAAATTAAGAGTAAGGAGGTTAGGGAGAGATGAAAAATTGAGATTTTGGAGTGTATCTCTCAATCCACAATTTTGAAGGTTTAAATCGGAGACACTTCCTGACCTATGACAAGCCACTCCAAACCACTGATGGCAAGAATTGCGTCCAAACCAAGATGAGAATAAAACTTGGGTTTGATTATCAAGGTTGACCTTCCATGTTAGAAGAGCGAAGCTTCTTGGATCTTGTTCAACTTTAAATAGCAATGGTAGGTGTAGAGGCAGGCGTGAAAATGACATGGAAGGACAGGCTAGCACAAAGGGAAGAAGAAATATGAAAAACATGGAGCGACGATGAGTCGAGAGAGTAAGGAGAGGGATGAAGGATATTCATGGGCCATTATTGAGTTGGGAGAGAGATGAAGCTATTATAAGGTGTACATGAGGAGAAGATAAACAATTTAGTTTATAAACTTAAGTGTGACATTCAGATTCGATCGCTGGTGTGTACATCTAACTACCTCATTCCACTACAATTAATGGAATTGAAAATAGGTAATATCAACTTCATACTTTTTTTATTTTCTTTATCAAAAATAGTCTTATTTTTTTATAAAATTAAACACCCACAATTACAGCGTATAGTTTAAAATATTACTTTTATTTTTTAATTAAAATAGACTATTGCAATTATATATAGGAAATAATAAAAATATTCCTTTTCATTCCCTTTGCTCCATGCTCTTCAAATAGAACATGTTTAAAATTAAGGATTACAATTCTTTTAAGTGAGGGCTCAATGTTGATACAAGAAGTCCATTTCACAAACACTACCAGACATATGTTGTTATATATATATAAGAGAGAGAGAGAGAGAGTATATAGAGATATATATATATATATGACTTTTATAGAATGCATGGTTTTTATAGGTATCGCTAACTTCCTAAAATATGAAACAACCGAAATAAATACTGCTTGGACCCGTTTAAAGTCTTTGCTCAACTTGATAGTATTATCAACTCTTCTAAGACAAAAAAAAAAAAATCCTCCTAATTAATCTATTTAAAGTCTTCTACCAATTCCAAAACATCTTTAAAAAACTTTAATTTATGACTCAGTTACATTCACTTCAATTATGATACATATCATGTTCATTAGGGTAGAAAATGGTCATGTATTATCATGAAATCTTGGACTAAGTATTCATATTATATTAGTCACCCATGTCAATATCCTATTTGACGAGGTGAAGACATAGATGCCCCATTCATTAAATTATAGTACTAATATCTTACAAATATATAAAGGAGGTGACAATAATGTATTACAAGTGATCCAACTAAAGTGAGATAGATTTGATCAAATATATTAAATTGATTGTATATATACTAATTATAGGAAATTACTTTAAAAGATTAATTTATACTATTATTTGTAATGAAAAATTCTTGACTAAATATTCACATAATTAGCAATCCTTGAACTCCATTTATGTTGATCAACCAAAAGAATCCAACAATAGATAGCTTCAATTTATTAAATGGTAGTATTAATATCTTATGAGAATTTTGAAATGATTATGGCATCTCTAGATAACCTTCTTCGTTAGAAAAGTAAAATTTATATAAAAATTCGTATTTATTTTAAGGTATATGACATTGAAGTGGCAGGTGTACATGTTTTCATATAAATAAGATACCGTTGCATTTCTAATAATAAATGTTGAAATAGCTAAATAGATAAATGACAATTTAATCACTTCTAAGAAGCTTAAGCTTTTGGAATAGATATGACTTAATTTACCTTTTTGGAAAATACAGTTGTTTTTAAAATTGTAATACTAAAAATTGTACTATTTCAATGTTAAACCCTTTCTGGCTGAATTTAAAATAAAGGTAAGTTTTTTTTTTTTTTTTTGTATATATGGTTGTGTTTCAAGAATGTAAAGACATTGATAAGTGGTGTGAACTTTCTAATATCGAAAATAAAACAAAGTATTTGTCTGTATTGAAGACTTGAAATCATCTTTATAAAAACTTGTCCCGTAGTTTTTAACTGTGATTCATGACTTTGATTGTAAGACCCAGAAAAACCTAGAAATTTGAATTTTTGCTAGGAAGGGAAAAATAGTAATTTTTTTGGAATTCTTTCTAGATATCGGATGACGAAACGGACTTCACCGTTGGAATCGTCTCACGAAATCTAGTCATCCAGCGTAATTCTCATTAAATCAAACACGATTTTCACAAATTTCGAGAAGACCTGGGTCGAGGGACTAAAACGAGATTTTGAGAAAAATCCTGAAAAATGTCAAATATTTAAAGAATGTCCATTTAATATAGATGAAATAGAAACCGGGACGAAATAAATTATTTCGGGGTGAAAACGAACCAAGGAAGCGTGACAAGTGGCGCGATTTGAGCCACATGTCCAGTGGCAACACAAGAAATATCTAAAAAAATCAAAATTAAGAATATATCTCGTGAGATATCAAAAATATCTGCTGCAAATAGATCTACACCAAACGTTAGGAGAGAGAGAGAGAGAGAGAGAGGAGGAGAAGAAATCAACTTTTCTCCTGGGCGATTTCACTAGGTTTAATCAATCGTAACCCCAGAGGCCAGAGTTAAAGTCGCCTAAAGCATTCCAGAACTACGCTGCGGCAAATTGCCGTAATCACAAGATTTCGCCAAGGTCCAAGGTTCGAGTTATATATCATTTTTTGTAAGAGTATAATTGAACTCTTGTAAACATATCACTATATCATGTATAGTATTCAAGGTATGGCTGGAATGGGGTTCAGAGGTAAGATGATCTTACTGGGTCATTTGATGGGCAGCACGTTAGGCTTTGATATTTCCATGGAGAGACCCATCCGATTTTGTTAAATTATGGATCCCGAGAAATGAGACATGATGGTGTGGCGTCGGGTTACCCGACACCCACCGGTTTTCGCAGGTTGACGGGTTGTCAACGGACCCCCGGACAGTGGGTGTCAGCATTGATTGGTAATGTCGAATTTTGAACAAACAAAATGACTTAAATAATTCATTCCACTTAATCCATTTTAAAGTCTTTGTTAACTGAAATCATCTTAAAAATAAAACAGCCTTGTCCCATATTAGCACTTTCATTCGCACTCGATAGGTAGTGCTAATTTCCATGCATGACCATTTTAAAGTTCGCCTCGTAACTCATAAAAATCTAAAGAATCTTGTCATGTAGTTTCACATGCATTCATGACTTATAAAAAAATTTTGTAGACTAATAATTGTAGACTTAATTTAAATTTTTATTTTTTATTAAACTTCTAATAGTTTTTTATTATTTCAAACATTTAGGAGCTATTCCCAAAAATTGATTTGTGAAAACTATTTTGGAAACATCATCGAAAGGCACTCCAAATTATTAAAGTAACATAAGGCAAAGGGCTACTTGACCTTGTTCCAATTACAATTTTGAAAAGAATACAACACACGTAAATCCTAGATAGGACCGAAAGCAACAAGCAAGATTACGCAGTGAAGCTTCACAAAGAAACAAACCAATTATGTTGACTAAGAAAATTGATTGATAAGGTGAACTTAACCCCAAAATTCAGAATTAATTAGGAAGAAGTCGAAAATTCAGAGAAAACCTGGGGAAGGAGCTAAGACACAGATATAGGGATTGGCTTCACAGCATTTTGGATCTAGCATTAGCATCAAACAATAGAACACAACCTCGAAAAACAACAAAAATATTGTTTGGTATGTTTCACACAAACATCTACTATGTATTGATAATCATAATTTCGGAGACAACTCGTCTCAACAATATAAATGCATTTGTTGCTTCCACATCGTATAGAAAATTTTGAGCTACTCAATGACATAAGGTACAAGAAAGAAAAAGTTTGATACAGATTCACTTGAACTGAGGGTAGACTCAATGTTGAATATTTTCCCAAACTACAAGCCAATTCAACTAACTAAGAAATATTGATTGATATAGAACTTTAACCACAAAATTCAGAATTAATCAGGAAGAAGTCGGAAATACAAAGAAAACCTGAGGGAAGGAGCTAAGACACAGATAGAGGGATCGCTTCACAAAGATTTTGATCCGTCGGAATGCTACTCTCACCCTTTCCTTGCTGGGCCTTCGTTGCCAAATACCAACATTCCCACTGGCGATCAAGATGCTAGCCACATTTCCATCTACGCTATCACCGCTTCCATTCTCTCCAAACTTTACATCTCCAAACAGAGAACAAGAAGTGCATGGATAACCTTTTCTGCTTTCTTATTGTTTTCTTCTTCGCTTTTGTGGCCTCTCTTCGATTCAACTACTACCTGGGATCTCACGGCCGATGTTTAAAAACCAGAGCCACAATGAGTCAAAACCATGTCGCCATTGTGGATCCGATCCCAAAGGCAATGAAATATGCTTCTGACACATACTTCACTCGCCAACCGCTCATGGACACGAAAAGCCGACCTCGTGATTCTCTTATCCGCAATGACTCCACACTCTCCAATATCTCGCCAAATTTATGCTCCAATACACCAAAGGCACCAGCGTAAGCAATAGTAATCCTCTAGGAGATATTTTCTGTGGATAGCTGCGAGAAGATATGGAGATCATCAGGTGCCATTATCCGATAAGCGAATGTTTTTACCAAGAAACCGCTGACGCTTCACCGACTTCGTGGGTCTTTTTCATCACTTTCTCGTAGTTGAAATACATTCAACCGACCGACAGCTTCTGGGGGAAATAATTTTGTGCTGTTACAAGAACCGGGTGATAAGATTCGTTTAAGAAGAGAAAGATATGAGTGGACCCGCATGTTGAGGGAAGCAAAGAATACCATTCATTAGAGTAACTTCCTTGGGTTCATTGATGATGGTTTGCTGTAACATTCCTTCCACGATATCTCCTGTGTATAACACATGCATTTTTCTTATCAGAGCACCATATTTCAAATATTGCTCTTGACAATCCACTCGGTTCACTGACTCGCCATCACCACCGATGGACCTACATCGCTAAAATTCTCAATGCACTTCAAAGGTATATGTGTTGATGTATGTCCGGTAAATGTACCCATGCACCTTTTCGCAAGGGAAGCATAATATATGGGGCATGTAATGGAGTCAGATGGTTAGGACCATCACTCATCAGCGCTACCAAAGCAAATGCAGATTAGAACACGCCCCTTTGAGAAATGGTTATGGATGACATCTGTGAAGCACTTTTCTCTCACATTCCGAGGTTGATGGAGTTGCACACCATAAGTAGATTCACTACGCAAATATCGTGAGAATCATGGGATCTCATAACAAAGATGACAATCTCTTCGCGAGAATAGTCTCCAAAGGTAAAGTATTCGAACACCAGCAATATCAGCCATAAAATGGCGTGCCCATGATGTGTCACTGTAACATCAAAACTATATTCCATTTACTTCTAATGTCCGATGGAAATCAATAACCCGCGTAAGATGGATTTAATTATAGTTACAGGAATATTAAACGAGATAATAAAATTAAGCAAATACATCAAAGTCAATTGTTGTAAAGGTCCATACATCAGAATGTGATCGATTATATGCAACCAATATTTTGGCATATGAGAAGTACAATAATACCATATTGCTTCCTTTTTTCAGAACAAGCTTTATATTTTAGCTGTAGATTGCTATGCAACAAGTTTGAAACTAAATTCAAGACAATAATATAATGCTGTAGGAGCACAAAAAAATCAATATTAGAAGTGATAGGTCAATTTAACTTTAGTAGACTAATTCTGCTATATTAGTATTATTTTCAAACCTTTCTTACGTTGAAGACAAAAACCCCATTAATCTCATAGAAGGTGAAGCACAAAGTCCACATGAAGATCTAAAACAATAATAATCAGACTCGGGTAGACCTATGATTCAAGAATGTTCATGGTGTAAAGATTGAAGCTTAAGAATGAGGTAGTAGATGTTTCTGCAGTATTAATTTCGAATAAGAGACCCAAGATAGAACATTACAAAGAAATCGCGAACTCAAATAAATGTATCTAAGTTAATCTCCGATACATGGACCATTTCAAAGTCTTCAAAAGAAACTCAGAGATAGCCTTTGTTGCATGTGTCATAAACCGCCCTTTGAATGTGGTCTAATGAACAAATTCAAATATTTTAGCTTAATTTCTAGCAAAGTAATCACATAAATTTTTAATTAAATAAATGGCCAACCTTCTCCGTAAAATAAAGGGATAGAAGACCCGCGAAAGCCGCATTAAGAAATGCAATACATTACAATGCAAGAAAGTGGAGTACATCTAAAGAACATGGGCAATTTTACATGAGAAAGTAAACTAGATAAATCAAAAAGGAAAACCGAAGATTAAGTTCTAAAAAGTTTCATGATTGACAAAAAGTTCATTAAGAAGACAAGACATGCAAGATACCGAATGAAATGATTGTTATTATATGTTGCTACAACTAAGACACTACAAGGAAGTGAGCTTAGGTTGGGACTATCGACCCCAACCAAAAAGTAAGATCAAGTGTAACCATATGATATAGATGCAAAGAAAATGGGCCGCAACAAGGTGTGGCTATAGGGGGCATAACCATAGGTTATAGTTACAAGTTTAGTTTTGGCCACTACTAAATAAGGCCTATGGTCAATGTCAAGGCAACCGAAAGATATGACTAGGAGGGGACCATATTTTTGGTCGCAACTATTAGAGATGGTTATGGATGAGGCCATTTCACGCAACTATAAGGGTGACTATGATTTGTGCCACGCATGGTCGCAACTATAAGGGCAAGGATATATAGATGGGGTAATTGCCGTCGCTACTATAAGGGAAGAGATGAGGATTTTTATTGGTCGCTACTATAAGGTGATATATAGATGGGGTGATTTTGGCCACTACAATAAGGGTAATTATAGACAGGGTTTTTTATTGGTCACACTACAAAGTGATATATGGAGGATGGGGTGCTTTGTTGGTTGCTACTATAAGGGTAGATATATATTATTGTTTTTTCGCAGAATTTGTTACCATAAATGAAAGGTGGAATCTTAGATGACTTAAATCTTAGATCATAAGGAGATATAATCTACTCTCAATCTAAAATTTCTAAAGATATACATATTCATCAACAATAGGTAACCAAACGAAACCAAATTAACAAAAAGATTCACAGGTTCCAATGATTAAAAACAAGCCAAATCTCATATTTCAATCACAAAAATTACATTGTAAAGCCAATCCAAGCACCAAATGGCCGTAAAGTCTAATTCAGAATATTTAAAGAAAATTGAACCATAAATGTTTTTCTTCAATTTTCCTTTTCGCCTCAACATGAATCAACAATACAATATTAGCCAAAATAAATGCATATTCCTATTTTTCAATAGGTGAACTCCAATTCAAACCACTCTTTAGATCCCAAGCCTGGCAAATGATGATCTTGCGTATCAGGGAGGGAAGAAAAGTGAGGAACACATCGCGAATACTTGATATGGAAATGTTGTTCTATGGGTTAAGTACATCATAGTGAGAAGAATGAAAATTGAAAAACAAGATACCTGTTCTAGGGTTGAATTCACAATTATGATTTTCTAGCTGCCACAATTTAGTATATTCGCCGCTTCCTTTCACTATTATAGCTTGGTCTTTGATCTATAAAGAAAAGGGCAAGAAATATGTTGAGAATATATCAAAACTAGACTTCCTCTCACAACCTATTTGCATTTATTTTCCCTATTGTTCTCTCCAATATTCAACAAAGCCATATGCTCCAGACAATTCGTAGGATATATTTCAATAGTAGATTTGTCAATCATCCATGTAGTTAAACTAATATACTACATTGAAGTAACCATCGCGTTGACTTTGCCTTTAAGATATGAAGCTTTATTCCGCACCCGCATGCAGGTAGAGATAAGCTTTCACTAAGAAAATCTTGAGGTATAATACAATAAAAGGTCAAAAGAGTTTCAAAGGTAGAACCCTTTGATGATAAGTCCTCAACCAATGTTGGTGATTTGGAAAGAACAATAAGATATATAATAAAGTGATTAGGGAATAGAGCCAATTCCTTTGTCGTGACCAAATGGTATATCTTCCACAATCAACTGAAGAAATCGAGGCCAAAAACAAATGAAGTTCAAGCTAAATGTGAGTGGAAAGACTGCACAAATACCATCCATGCCGACAATAACGCCTTGATGACTCCCCACCCGACGCCACAGCGTGGCATTTCCGTGGTTATATTCGGGGGTATAATTATGTTGCACCAAACCTCGGTTTTTCATCTGATAAATCTGAATGGTCAAATAAGGCAAGCCGCCTATCCACCTTGTGACCCTTAAATTTGTTATTTCATTTTCAAACAATAAACTAAGCAATAACTGAGTGTTTGTCTCTTGTGTACATTATACTAATAATGTAAAAATGAGCCCCATTGAATCTTCTTCTACAACATTGTTCTAAATTTACTTGGCAATCATCTCAGATATATGTCTCGTCGCATGCTTCACCACCATTTAGACCCTTCATGTGGGACATCCTGGTCATAGACGCCTTATCAAACCATAACCATTTCGTGGGACCTAGAGAAACAAAGTTTATGCTTATAAAAAGGGATTGCAAGATTTCGACTCGATAGCTTCTTACTTGGCCAAACTTAATTTACTTTTTGCATATGTCTCTTAATAACTCACATAGCTATTTTAATTTATCACAATTGTAAAGTGATAGTTTTATATGTAGTTGTATTGCCACCACTAAATGTAAATTCTGTTCAAGGTTCTATGTCTTATTGATATGTTCTTCTAGGACCTAATTGCACCATAATGAAACGTTTTTAGTTCCAATTCTATTGTATTTAGCACTTTTGGAATAAAGAATTGCCTCAGAATAATATAAGACCAACAATTTCAACCAAAATTCTTATTACATTGATAACAAATATCTCACCCAAACAAAGCTTGTTCCAAACATGATTATCGGGCCAATTATGAAGCAAATAAGTACCGCAATTTCTTTGCCGCAATTAAGGTTTCACAAGAACTATGGTGAACCATATAGAAGCTTAGCATTGCGTAAGTAGCTAGAACAACTATACTTTCTAGGAAATTAATGGAACGTTCAATGGAAGAGAAAGGCAATTGTGAATAGGGAATGGAATTTAAATTTCTAGATGTTTAGGTTTCTCTAAACTGCATAAAGACCCTAGCAAAATATTCTTTAAAACCAAATGTAGTTAGGCATACTAAAAAAGAAGAAATTCAGCCACACATTGTGTTGTAATCAATTCAAACTTAGCTCATACAAGGCAAATATTAGTCAAGTAATATTTATAATGACTACCATGAATATTGTGGTCCAAACTAATATCCTATGTCTCGAGAAAGCTTACTTTAATGCTTATCAATTGTATGCCTTGGAAGCAATGGCCTGATTGCTGGCCAAATTAAATAGCAGTAGTTTGATCACATGACCTTCACAAGAAGCAACCATTCATGAATGGAGGAGATTGGGCGGAACTCATGCAACCCCACAAGGTATTTCACTCATCTATATGCTCTTTTTTTATCTTATGTATTCCTTTGGAAAATGATGGCCACTAAATGCTACTAAATGATTACAAATATTCATAAATAATAAACATATGCAATGGTCATTCCTCGGACTGAACAATTACAGTTCGCACTTCTTGCCTGCTCTATGTTCCTCTGCCTCTCTCAAACATTCTATCAAACACTTCCAAGGACTAATGGTTTATGCATTTAATTAACCATTTTCCCGTATGGTTTTGGATTATCATCATTGTGATTTTAATCACTAAATCAATCAAAAAGCTGAAGTTTAGATCCGGGCGAAAATGACCTCAAGATACTAAGGATCACATAATGCTTTCAATTATACAACCTCGCGCCAAGAATTCACTATGCAAAGAAAAATCTAATATTTTCATTACTTGGAACATAAATCTCAAAACAAAACTCAATAAACACAAAGAATCTAGAGAATATCGAAATTCATACAAATTAGTAGCAAAAAACTAAAGGAAAATAGAAGAGATACAGCAGAGCATCAACCGAAATCGAAATTATCATGTCTTTCTAGATATTTGAACAATCCATTAGGCGTGAGTCCTTACTATTGCTATCACCTTCACCCTTGGCTTGGCCCTCTACTTAGCTTTCAATGTCTTCGCCGCCCCTACGACGCTTGCATGCAACCACAATCTATCCGCACTATATGGAGTCACTGTTAGTTGCGACTCAAATAAATATGAAACTAAAGATATGTTTTGGTTGCAAATTTTTTTGGCCTGAACTAAAATAATGTCCTTATAAGACACTTTTCTTGTAGTGAGAGCAATACTGCTCAGAGATAAGTATGTGATTAACATAACCCTATTCACTGAGAAGAAAACAATGCTGAGGAAAGCAATGGGAACTTCAACATAATCAAAGTAAAGAATATTCAAGCTCCAAAGGAATTTCCAATGATAAAATTGATTGTAGCCTCTGGCTCAAGCACGAAAGTACATTAACCTGCATCCTCTAGAAGGCCAGAAAAGGAACTTCTAATAGTGAATGGTCTTTCTATAGAGTGATCCTTCCAATCTAGCTACAGAGAATACTCTCATAACAATGCTTACGATGGTAGATAACTAACTAGTGATGTGTTTTTGACTGCTTCAAGGCATTCCATCGCCCATGCAAATTTGAATTCAAATGGAGAAAAGTTGGGCTCAAGAAAATCTACTAAAGTACAAAGATCTCAAGGCCATACTAGAAAACAAAGGAGGGATTTCAAGTATAGAAGCTATTTCATATATGAGAGAATTTCCAAGAGTTTATTCCTCGAGAAAAAGAAATATTGGAAAATTTAATGAAGAAACCATTATAGCAAGAGCTATTCTTAAGATGGCATAAAATTCTGTGGTAGATGTAGTCTCATTCCTTTGAAGATATATCCGCAGCGTTCTAATAGCACAAGATATTGATAAGAGAAGATACGTATGAGTTCAAAACTGCTTCCCGCCAAATCTTTATATGCTTTAGTTAATAGTTGTTTTTGAATATTTTTCTCAAGAGGACCATTCAAGAACAATTCATTCCATTGTTTAAAAAAAAATTGCAAGAAAAATGACCATACCTAGATTACAATATCAAAACAATAATGATATTCTAAACTTCATTTCTCAATTCAAATAGACATTGCTATATAAACAAATAACATTACAATATTCAACAAGGAAAAAGAATATAATGTGTCACCAAAAGGACATCAATGGTTGAAGGATCAATCTTATCAAAGTATGGCAAAGCAGCCATACCTGAGTATGCTGGATGAATTCCACAGTCAAACCATCACCATAGAACATGACCAAAATAGAAACAAAACAAATTAAAACCCAATGTTGAAAATGGAAGTAAAAACTAGCAACCAAAATAAAAGCACAATGACATGGTATACCGCATGGTTTTCCTATAGGACATGACACGTGAATGGCCCACTTCATTTCCAGCAACTACAGCTATCCAATCTCTCAAAAAACAGAGCAGATCGAAGATGATCAAGCCTCAGAAGTAGAGACATAGTCATAGGCTTCACAACCAATTTATGGATCAATTATAAAGTGAGAGACAGAGAAAAGAGATTTCGCCTTTAATAAAATCAATGATTCTCCAGATAAAAAAATAACATGGAGAAGCGCGACCATCGTTTAAGCTTCGCCTCTATGACTGGGCGCCACCTTAATGTAATCTATGGAAAACGCTACTTAGTGGTGGCCCTTTGGTACTGAGAGTGCTGGCCAACTGCAGAATAGTTTTGCCGAGATCGTGGGATTGACAATACAAGCATGCTAATGCCATCTTCACTGCAACCACTACTTCTAGCCTGCCACCCACTTCATCCATGTGAGGTGAGGGGCGCTTTGTCCATACACATCATTCAACAACAATGGTCGTAGTAACCTAGAATGAGGCTGAGGGATGAGTGAGATGATGACGATAATCAGTTGATGAGATGAGTTCACCAGATGCCTTCCCATAATTACCTCCATTGTTACAACCCCCTGCTATAAAACATCCGCTTTATTATCCACCTTCATCTTGTGCTGCATTTCTAAAATTAAGAAGATTAAGCACTCATGCTCGCTCTCGGCTAAGAAAATTATAATAGTATAACTAACACTAATTAAGAAATGGTACTGAGCAAGATAACCAAAAGTTCCCTTAAATGAAGTTCAATTAGATGAGTCCGCTTTATAAGTCAATGTGGCTTGGCCTGAGACATGGGCTCATATTCTTAATCAACGTAACATTGTTGCCGGGTTATGTTCGATGAATTACCTGGAGGTGAGCAATCATGGTGCATATAAGATAAAGCTTCAGCCACCCCTTTCTACAATGTTTATCTTCACAATCCAATCAAGTTTTTCACGCTTTATCGCTGTTAGAATGTTTCTCAAGCTCCCTTTTCCATAAACTCATAAATCAAAATGAGTTCTCAGCAAATGAACTGCTTTACAGTTTACAATATTGAAGTATGCCTTATCCACAGCATGAATCTCGCTTTGAAAGCCTTCAAATCAGCCATATCTCCACCATCTTGATCTGATGAATAGTGAAGCTTTTTCACAGTAACACCAAAATCATATTCCATTTACTTCTAATGTCTGATGGAAATCAATAACCTGCAGAAGATGGATTTAATTATAGTTGTGAACATTAAATGAGATAATAAAATTAAGCAAACACATTCCAGTCAATTGTTGTAAATGTCCAAATAAATTTCTCGAGAATACAGACTGTGATTATATGCAACCAATATTTGGCATATGAGAAGTACACAAACCATATTGCTTCCTTTTTTTCTGCAACGTTTTATATTTTCTTAGATTGGCGTGTAACAAGTTTGAAACTAAATTCAGGACAATAATATAATGTCATGGAGCACACAACAAAAACCAATATTAGAAGTATAGTCAATTTAATCTTAATAGACTAATTAAATGATTTACAAACCTTTCTTACGCGAAGACAAACCCAATTAATCTCATAGAAAGGTGAATAAAGTATTACTGATGAAGATCTAAAACAAGAATATTTCTGCACTCCTGCAGAATCCATGATTCGATAAGAATGTCTATGGTAGAAGATTTAAGCTTAAGAATGAGGTAGAAGGAAAGCCACAGTATTACCTCAAACAAGAGACCCAAGATAGAACATTAGAGCAAAACAAATTTAAACGGATCGGCCAACGTATATGGACCATTTCAGCCTTCAAAATAAGTATAAGAGAAGGATTAGAAACTTCCAAAACAACTCATATATGATACCTGCTCGTCTCCAAATCCAATTTTCCATGGAATAATGTACTCATTGAAACTTTAAAGATAACATTGACCGTAAATTTAGAAACCTAGAAAAATAAAAAGATTAAAAGACCCCAATCTAAGTCCCTTACAACCAATCAAGGAAATGATGCATTTAGATTAGTCAAAATTGGGTCGACAATCGGGGAGGAAATTAGAGGGAAACTATTACTAGTCTCCAAAAAGGGGAGAATGAAACATACATCTACAAACAAAATCAACTCTCACCTCAATTTTATCCATGGAGCTAAGAATGTCTGCTCATCATATAGCATATCTTCAACTCGAAACTTTGCTCACTTTCACCTAATCGTACAAAAGCAACTTGTGATAGCCTTTGCTGCATGTGTCATAAACTCGCTCTTGGAATGGCCCAATGAACAAATTCAATATTTAGCTAAATTTATAGCAAAGTAATAGCATAAATTTTAATTAAATAAATGGCCAACCTCTCCAGAAATATGGAAGGGATGCGTGATGATCCAAGTGAGTCGCAGAAATGCAACACATTACAATGCAAGAAAGTGGAGAGCACATCTAAAAGAATAGGGACAATTTTATGAGAAAGTATAGTAGATAACCAAAAGGAAAAACTGAAGATGAGTTCTAAATGTTTCAAGATCGATGTGTTCATTGGAGAAGACAAGACATGCAAGATACTGAATGAAATGATCATTAAGAGCATATGTTGCTACATACCACATCTAAGAGCACTGCTCAGAGATAAGTATGAGATTAACATAAACCCATTCACTGAGAAGAAAACAATGCTGAGGAAAGCAATAGGAACTTCAACATAACTGCATCTAAGCAGCGATTAGCCTCCACAAGAATTTTAGCCTATAGATTTGATTATCGAATTTCTCAGCGCCAAGCACGAAAGTGATGTTCGAGCTGCATGGACACTTTATACGTAGATGCAAAGGGGCTTCCAGCTGAATTTCAAATTGATAGATTTGATTATTGTAGCCTCTCGGCCTGGAAGTACGAAGTACATGTTCAAGTGTGTATGGACACTTTATACGAGATGCAGCGGGGTAGGTCCATTAACCTCGCATCCCCTAGAACTCTAATCGTGAACGGTCTTTCCATGAAAGTGATCACTCCAATCCAGCTACAGAATACTCTCATTACAATGCTTATAATGGTAGATAACTAATTAGTGATGTGCTTTACTCATTTTAAGAGCATGCATCAGCCATGCCGGCTGATCTGGGTAAAATGGAGAAAAGTTGGCTCAAGAAAATCTTACCGAAGTACAAAAAGATCTCAAGGCCGACTGGAAATCATGATAGATTTGCTGTTAGAAGCTATTTCATATGAAGAAAGCGAATTTCCAAGAGCTTATTCCTTGAGAAAAAGAAAAATTGAAATTTAATGAAGAAACCATTGAGAAGCAAGAGCTATTCAGAAGATGGCATAAAATTTAGGGTGTTATATGTAGTCTCAATCCCATAAGATATATCTGCAGTGCTCCTAATAGTACAAGATACTGATAAGAGAAGATACAAATGAATCTTTATATGCTTTAGCAATAGTTGTTTGATCATTTTTCTCGCAGACCATTGAGGAAGGATTCATTCCATTGTTTCAGAAAAAAATTAAGTGTAAAATGACCATACCCATGATTACAATATCAAAAACAATAATGATATTCTCTTAACTTCATTTCAATTCAAATAGACATTGCTATAAAACAAATAACATTACAATATTCAACAAGGAAAAAGAACATACTATGTCACCAAAAGAACATCAATGGTTGAAGGATCAATCTCATGAAAGTATGGCAAAGCAGCCATGCCTGAGTATGCTGGATGAATTCCACAGTCAAACTATCACCATAGAACATGATCAAAACAGAAACAAACAAATTAAAAACCAAATAAAATGGAAGTAAAAACTAGCAACCAAAATAAAGCACAATGCACATTATGGTATACCAATATGGTTCTTCCCTTTATAGACATGTAGACAATGAACTGCCCACTTCATTTCCAAATTTCCTAGAGGGGTAATAATCAGTTGGTCCCCTTCTCTTGTTAACGAGGTATCTGATCTTTTCAAAGATTGTGGTGGCCCTAGCCATTCTTCAGCCGAACAATGCTCCGACCCCTTCAATTAACACCTAAAAAAAAAAGATTTAAAAAATAATCTGCTTCATCATAAAATAATACGCAAAAACAAATACATTCCAAATAGACATTTTTTACTTTCAAAGAAATGACTCAGACAAAGTTGAAATTTACATTCGTGAGAAAATCTTCACTGAAATGACCTAGCTCCCGAATTGAAGCTCAAAATTCAAAATCCAACCGTGAGAAAGCACGCTTGTTTTACTAAGAAAATCTCGTAACCAAAATTTAAATCATCAAGCTCCCAGCCTCTCATCCCTTAGAAAACAACATAAAAAGGCAAGATCCAACTTCTTCATTTCCTCTCTTCTCCTTTCACTTTTCTCTACACTCACACAACAAAAAGGAGAAGGAAGAGAAAGAGAGAGAAAAGAAACACGCACAAACTATAAAACATCGTAGTATGGAAAAAAAGAAATAAAATACGTAGAAAGCTTTGAGAGGGTTAGAGAGCTACACTGCATAAAGGATTGAATGACTTAATCTAAGAGGAAGTTAACGTGAACTAAAACCCTAATTTTTAAAACACTAAAAAAATTATTTTTAATTTAAAATAAAAATAAAATAAAACGAATTGGCAAGTGAGTCGAACCTTACGATCCGAAGTCATACGCGCTAATCCACTACGCTATCCGGTCAATCTTTCAACCTTCTTTGTATATACGATATTTGAATGCTATTTCTTCTTTCACTTTTTTTTCCTTTTGCGTATTTTTTTCTTAACGCCCTTAAAATTTATAAGAATAAAAAATATCATAAAAACAATGAATATGGTAGAAAATAGTGAATAAAAGAAGACTCCTAAAAAAAATAAATGGTGTTAATTTTTTTTTTATAACTAAACACATTAATTACAATGTAGTAAACTGTCCACACTGGAATTGGGCTCGAGACACCTCCCATGCCTTATCTATTTAAATATTGAACCCGTTTACCATGTGAGTTAGGTATGATGGGTTGGTGTTAAAATCTTAATATTTTTAATATATGATGATTCCAAAAGGAAAGTGGGAATTGAGAAAATAAAATTACATATTTGAATAAATAAAATGTAAATTTTAAGGTTTTTAAGGAATTTAAAAAAATTATTATTATGTGTTTATTAAGGATTGCTAATTTAGTATAAGGGGCGTAGTAATACCAAAAAAACATTATTCTTCACTTTAATTTAACTTTTTAAAGGCATCAAACCGACAACTTATAACATCATGCAATACTTTCAAACATTAAAGAAAATGAAAGTGAGAAGTTTCTCAAGCTTTCCCATTTGCCCAAAGAGGTGTTTATTTAATATCATGGAAACTTGATATTAACATTGTACCATCATCAATAAATGTTTTCTACTTGAAACTTATTTTCCATACAAACAAACAAACATATATACATACATACATACAACAATAATTCCATCTGAAACAGAGGTGTCTTCTTCTCTGTTCTGAATTCTCAGATTCTAACTATTTGTTGCAGTGGTATTATCATCTTGCTCTGCATTTCACCTCAAGCTACTCAGTATGCTCGCGTATTTTTATTCCTTGTCCGACTCTATGATAAACCATTACTCAATTTTGAAGGTTTGATGAGTATAGTTATGTGGGTTATAGCATCAGAAGATTAGTTGGATGATCCAAGAACTTTACCACTTACGCCCTGAAAGCATTCGTGGATCGGGCAATGTGGTTACTTTTCCATCTTTGTTCACCCGGATTGGGTACGTATCAAATGCCCCGTCATCTCTTTGTATTCTTCAATGCAGATATATCCGCGCTTGTTTTGGTAACGCTGTCACTTTCTCATACATTCAGTCTCCGTCGGCAAAACAATCCTCGAGAACGCCTGTGTGCTCGGCCTGCATCGACATCCTATAGCCATATACCTGTATCCAAATTACATAAGATGAATATTGAGATATGAATGCAAATGTTTTTGAAACAATATGAAACCAAAAAAAAAAAAATTATATGAAAGCAACTCCGTCATGACAGCCTCTTCCCGACCATGTGTATGTTGACTGATAAGCGCCATGGCAATCTCGCATCCCTTGAACCATCCAAGGATCTTCTCGTTAATATTGGCGATCCCATCGACATATTCATCATCAACTATCATCCCTTTAGCATGGACATAAATCATAAACTGCGGGTACTTCCAGCTAATCCCCCGTAATGAAGAAGAAAAAGGAAAAACAGACTCTGAAGGTGAATAATAATGGTAGAACATATATAACCTCGGATTTGCAACTATAATGGAACAAATGATTCTCAGGTTGATATGTCTACATGATAAATGCACCATCATACTGCAACCAAATTCCTTTGTTCATCAGTCTAACTCAAAAGCTTATGAAAATATAATCAAATCCAAAGATGGGAAAAATAAAGGGTGGACTATGAAAAGGCTAGCCTGTAAAATTCAAGATAGAGACATGATATTGAATGAGCACTACACTCGCACTAAAAATAATTTTCTTTGCTTCTTTCCTTAAAAACCAAACCTAGCCTAAAAACAACATGTGAGGGAAAGGCCATATAGAACAACAAATTACTAAGAACAAGAATTATAGGTTGAACCGTTGTTAATTTCCGCCAATCCTTTTTTTTTTTCCTTTAATTTATGATTAAGTATGAAATATGGAGCATTATACTCAAACTAATAATGATATACAATTCAAATTAGGTGGCCCTAATTAGATATTCAACCCATGATGAAATTTTTTCGATGGAGAATACATGTAATAGTTAACTTATTAACATCGTAGGAAAATGCCATACCAATGCACGTTCTCGGGAAGAATCGTATGTTTGAAGAGGACTTTTCTAGATGAACTTTCACGCCAAGGCAAGAAAAGTTCAAATAATCCTTGGTGATGCGCACAAGAAGGCCTCGCGATTAATAGCCTCGCCCAATAATTTGGTACATCATACTCATTGTTTGTCCCCTTAAATATTCAAATTTGATAGCTTTAAGGATCAAAATGTTTCTCGCTAGTAAATTTGAGTAGGTGAGATAGAGATAATATTGAAAAAATGAGAAAAATATGTGAAGAGTATGATGAAAGCCATATAGTCCCACAAATCTTTCTGTAGGCTCATCAATGAGGAAAAAATAGTAAGAAAACTATTTGAGTTCACATTGAGAATTGCAATATTTGCAAAGAAACAAAATATTATTAACCAATTAAATTTTTTTTTTTACATGGCCTGTTTAGCCTACATTCTAAGAAAACTCAAGTATATTAGGACTCTAAATGACCTATTATGACTCTAATTCTAATTTGGTTTCTAACTACTAAATCTTTAATTTGACTTCCAACTACTAAGCCTAATTTGACTCAAACTATTAATCCTAATTCAACTCGATTAAACTAATAGAAATTCCCTACCTTAATGAATACGTTAAAGATTCATCCTGTATATGTTAAAGATTCATCCTCATCATAACAATCATAAAAATGAAAACAATATTTGAATATTTCTGGCTTGATGTTCAAAACCTGAGGATTAGAGTCCTTCACCTATAATTCAACCATAGATAGCGCTTGATCCTTCTCACTCATGTTGCTTGTTGCCAAATTTTACCAAGGTCCTTGACTCACCTTGTTGTTGTGACACAATGAATAAGGAATGAAATTACTGCTCGGGACTGTTCACTTTAATTATTAGCTTATGGTTGAACCAACTTAGATCACTCTAGTAAGCTCCTCTTTGATGATAGACTCATTTACAGCTCCATCTTTTTCTCAGATTCCCACTTGTTCTATCTTTGTTCAGATAAACTTATTTTTCAAACACGTTTCTTAACACTCAACATTATGTACCATAAGGCATAACCGCATGTACTCTCATCCGATCAAATTCTTCCATGTAGGCGAAACCTTCGTGGACATGTAAAATACTTCAAATTTCCATTTCTCTGGTTCATTCATTATGTACTAACAAGATGGAGAAATCCTCCTTGATCTTCACTTATGTGGGATAATTAATTAACTGCGTGATGACAGAAAAACCATCACTTTACGTATTTTCTCTCGGCGATAAAATTTCACAAGTCTCATCCTACTAAGCCTAAACTCCAATATCTATCCGATAGTTATAACTTAGAGTTAACTCCTTATTAACATCAATTAAAATGATATAATCAAAGACACTACTAGCCCGGTGATGCATCTCCCCAAATATACTCCAATAACTTACGTGATGATCAATACAAAAAGTAAGAGATCAAATAGCTCCGATTTCATTTGTCCGTCCTCCAACATTTGTCATACTCTTAGCTGCACTCCACATCTATGACTTTGATCACATATTGCTCCAACCTCTCTTCTCGCAACTCTATGATATAATTCTAGAAATCCCTTGCATGCATCCTCAATGTCAATAAGCACTACATGGAAATCTTTCTTATCGTTCAAATGTCTCTTTAATTTATCCAAAGAAAATAGCTTCATGGTATATTTCCTTAGGGAAACACTCCAAGTACAAACTTTGATACCGCATTACCTGCCTTAGAGTTTGCTTTAAATCACTCACTCAAAGTTCCATAACATAACTTGTAAAGCTTAACATCATGATAATTTGTGGAGCTTTATATTCGACCTTCATTCTGCATATTATGTTTACGAAAGTGCTTTTCATCCTTCATTTCATGATTAGGGTCTTGTTGAACAAATTAGTCCTATACAATCATACAAAGAAAAATCATGTTCTACAACCTTCCATTCTCATCTTCACAGATTTTGACTTCCTATCTCCTTATGTCACTAATAACTCCCAAGCCTAAACTAAAATTCTATGATCTCGCACTTCTAATGCAATAGAATGGTCTCGTACTCATCTTCCTACGCATCTTCTATTACAATCACTCTGAATAGAACTCACTTTAAAAGCTATTTATTTTAAGGGGAGGGAACCCAAATGGTTATAAACCCATAAGGCTAAGCCGTAACTTAACGATGTGGGACACATAATGGGTCATAACAATCCATCCCTCTTTCAAAACCGACGTCCACGGCACCACAGGACTCAAGCAGACCCACTGCACAGTCTCCCACAACACTATAGTGACTTCGCGACCACTGCAGCTCCCACACTCGAGATTCGGGTCATCCCTAAGACTGAACCACTTTAATAATTAATCGGTTACAACCACTCGAAAGTAAAGCCCACCCTTTAAAAGCTAGTTGTCAAGTGAGATTTCAAGTGGGTTATAACCCACAAATCGCGCAACTTAGCGATTTGGGACTCATAATGGGTCATAACACTTTCGTATCTATCTTAACATATAAATCATCACAAAGCCACAATTTTACTTCATTCTCTATTTTTGTAGCCTTCTTCAAGATAGTGAATAATTTTCTTAACTTCCATCTTATCTCGATGCTACATTCTTTCTTAACATTTTCCTAACAAGAAATCTTCCATTCCACCAACAATTTTATCTAAACTTCACCACTTTGCAACCTCTTTGGAAAAACTGGGTTTTATGCATTCCCTAAGCTATGAAACTTTACTCTTTTTATCTTTGATTTAGATCTCAGAGCTGCATATTTTTATGAATTAAATGTCTGTGTGGGACTAACTTGGTTCATAAACTTTTCAACATTCATATTCAGTTCATCTCCCAATCCCTCTGATGAAGATTTTACCTGCAGGGTAAACAAGTTTTAAGATTATGTAGAAGTTTGTATAAAAAAAATAAAAACAAAATAAAAGGATGTTTTCCCTTGTTCGTTGGGAGTTGAGGCTTCCCGGATCGACTCTTTACCCAGAGACATAACTTAACTTACTGACTAAGTAAAATCAGCTAATAATGCATAGGTGATGATCCACCAAAATGGCAAAATGAAAACAAAAGTAAAGTCATGCTAAGTTAGAAAAAATATCCAACCCACATCCTCGACGCTTGAGGTAGAAGATAACTACAATACATGAGAAAGGATGTTTGTTTAACCCGCCAAAAAGAATTTCTCAGACGGGCAAAGACTACTTTGGCACACCTTCTCGCCACATCGGTATCACTATATAGACACAGTAAAATGTTCATATATGCACCGATTTTGCTACAAATTTTTAAGGCCAGTTCCATAGGAATTAAATTATCTGCACCTGCTCACACAAATAGAATGTAGAATTAGAAAACATAGAAGAGAATGAACTCTTTAAAAGCATGAATTAGAAACAAAAGATTTGAAGGAAATTTTGAATAAGCATCTATTGACTTCAGAGAGTGTAAGAATACACCTAATTATTATAATCACGCGAAAATAGAGAAGAAGCAAGCGAAGAAAAAGAGAGAAGGAAATATTATTTACATGTGCAAATGTCAAATTTTTATGGTAAAATAGAAAATAGCAAACCTAAAAATCCCCGAATTTTTTGAAAAGAAAAACCAGCCCAAATAAATCTTCATGCACATAGTTTTAAAGGTGCGAGGCACACCTGCACAAAAGCTCCTGCTTAGGGTGTTAAGCACAAGACAAGGCGCCTGGCTGAGTGAAGTGAAATGTATTCCCGATGCACATTATTTTTATAAAATATGATTCAAATCTAATTGAATTAAAAAAATTAACATTCCTAATGACATTTAAAAGAAACATTCAATATAAAAGGTAAAGAAATTATATGAATATTAATAAATAAAATTAGAAATTTCAAGAGTAAAAGTGTTCAAAAAGGAAATTAAAGTCTGCAAGGTGCGCCTTTTAAAACTGTGTTCATGCATTCAATATTATCATGTAGATAAGATTTTCATGTATCTCTACTCAAACAATGTGAGAAGAAATTTCATCCAAAAGCTTATCATGTTAGGGTTGTCCACAGTACACCAAGCTAATAACTTCCTGCAAATTTAGGATCATACCTAATGTGGAGAGACATGTCGACCATGAATTCAGCAAATAAATGACCCCATGATGCATATGAGGCTATAACCCATCTCAAATGCAAACATACTCACGTGAAGAGATAGAGATAGATCAAATGCATATAGATATAAGATTAGGGGAATGAACAAACAAGAAACTTGGAGGGAGAGACAAAATTGAGATTTACTTAACCAAAGCTCTAATATCTTGTTAAGATGCCACTTGATTCCAAAAATCGAAGCCTACAATGCATATCAAGCTAACATGAGTTATATTAGCAAGTAGACGATACTTGAATTATTCTTTAGGGACTTCAAACGGTAAATAGATAACATTTTGCAGAAATAAATATCAAGATAATAAAATCACCTTCATGTTTTTACTTGAGTTTTAAATTTGTGAGGTCTAATGTGTCTCAATGAAAAGAATCACACAGATAAGAGGGAATTAGTAGGATGATGACAAGACCGCACTTCGCTTACTTGCATTTTTTGTATGATGGCCGCGAATATGCAGATCCAAGAAAATACCGCCTTCATGTAAACGTAAGTGTTAAGGCCGACTATAACTTTCACATAAGCAGCATGTATGCTCTTATCTATTTTCAGATTCTTTCCACAAACAAGATTCTGCAAGCAAAGGGGGTGATAGAAAAGCCATTTTACTAGTATAAAGTCAACTAACATAAACCTGATTGAAATTAATTTAGTGGATACAGAACTCACGGAATTAACAAGGATTGCACATAGCGTAGTCCTAACCTCGTGCCTCAAAGATCCTAAACAAGCTTTGGGAATCCCCCATATCCCGACCAATTGACCGAATACCTAGCATAAGAGAGTAGAAACCATCGTAATCAGAGTCCTTGTTTTTCCATCTCCAACAGTAATAAGGAGTAAGCAATTGATCTTCAAAATAACCCGTATTTTTATAATTACGCGTCAATTCTCCGGATCATCTTCGCAGTAACGCGGAAAGCATGATCACCAAGGGACTGGGAGGGAGTGATTATCCATGAACGTTGCCTAGCTTTATCAAAGCATCTTCATGCCAATGTGTGACCTTTAAGCTCTCATTCGCCATTTTGTCGCTTTTCTCCATCTTTGTTAAGTTCGCCATTGTATTATATGCCAGACCTCAACTTTAAAGTGTAATTGCTGGTTGCTCTGACCACAAAGTAATAAGATCAGACATATTACTGTGGAACACAACTGCCCAAACAATGTATTGGAATATAATTTCCTTTAATCTGTGCTCAACACCTTTTTTCATCAGAAGAAAACTAAGACATGAAAAGAAAGAAGTAACATTTAGGGGGATATATGATGAATGTAAGCCTGTGAGCAACAAAGATATATCAAGAACACATTAGACATCGTAATCCCGCTTTCCTATAAAATCGTAAAGCAGCTTCATGAACAAAGCATCCAAAAGTCTACTATTATTAGGGCTTTAGTCACGCTTGAGGAATAGTGATGGCATAAATGCATGCCTTGTATCTGTGATTAAGGTTTCATTGATTATCAAATTGAATAATTATTTGAAACTCACGCTTAAATCAACTAGAGGGCCTCCATTTAACCGAGGTAGTCTTGATCTAATAAAAATCTTTTCACTTAAAAAAACTCATAAATGCTTCGAACTTACATTACAACTTCGAATATGAATTACAACTATAGGTGCCGATGTGTTGTTTCACTGCTCCAAAAACTACAATATGATAAATACTCTAAACATCATTCAAGTGGGATATGTTTCAAAAATTCCCCACATCTCTATCTTATCTTGGTTTTAAATGATTTGTGAGTTTTATCCATGATTGCACACGCATTCACATGGATTTACTTGTTAGACAAAAAATCAAGCTTACCCTCCCATCCAAAATTTTCATAAAATGATTGCAACTCATTTTCAAACAAAATACAAGTTTTCAGAGTTGAATGGAAAGCAGTATTCCAATTCAATTTACTGACTTATATTCTTGAAATGGCAACATATATTTTTCTTTAGTAACAACACCTACCAAAATGGGGTGGCCAAAAGAGAATTAACATCTTAGAAACAGGAAGAGCTCTACTGCTCCACAAAAAACATCCAAAAGTCCATTTTGAACCATCATATTATAAATAAACCACACATTTGATCGAGTAGCCTTAAAAGATTCCCAGATATAAAAGTCCACCGATACGCTGAAGGCTATGATTCCCTGGATCTTCTCTACTAAAAATATTTGTATGTTGTTTATGTTCATGTACAAAGTAAAGAGAGGTCCAAATTACCCAAGAGCTCTATGCGTATGTTCTTTGATTATTCTCCAACTCATAAGGTTTGAGTATTTTTCACCCTCCAATCAAAAAATATATCACTAAGAGGTGTTAAATCTTTTGAGAACCTTCCATTTTTTGTCGGACAACTCTTTGAGGGGAGAATTCAGGAGTTAAAGATTTGACATCATTTGTATCCTAACCTAGTCCATTTTACTCTACTATAAATAATCTCATCAATGATGTTGGTAACAAAATCAATGAAGTTGTTGGAATTCTATAAACTCCCTTGGTATACTCAAGAAGAAGGAGGGAGAATGTGATAAATCCTATGATGAAGGACAACCAAAGGATGGTTGCTTATACTCAAATAGGTGAGTCGTGGATCTTTATTTCCAGATGATGTGTTAGAGGAACAAGGAATAAAGTTTATAATAGAAAAATTAAATTAAAAGAAAAGAGAAAAAGAAACAACAAAAAAGACGAAAAACCTTTAATCTACCAAGGCCTCACATATGGCGAGCTAGACGTGACTTCAATTTTCGAGTAGCTTAGGATTATTCTTCCTCTCTTTAAATCGCAAATTGCTTCTTCCCATTTCTTAAATGCTGTTTTAACATGAAAAGACACTTTAGATGCGTATGAAAGAGGGTTATAAACCGATTTTTATAAAAAAAAATTTGAGTGAGATTTACTTAGCTATAAGGATTTGAAAATATACATTAGCTGAGTGTAATGGTTAAAGCTTTGCTTCTCAAGGGGGCATCCTAGTTACAAGTTTCAATCCCTTGGTTGTTGGACATAGGAAATTTTTTATTTTACAATTTTAGGGGCTTATGCTAACTCCTCTCGTCGCTTCTACAAGTCTCATCATCGAGTGTAACATATGCAATAATTAAAAAAAAAGCTAGTACTATTAATATCAATTCGCTTTTTGATTAATATTATCAATTTTATTTATGTTTCTAAGAAATTCAAGTTTATTAGATTCCAATGATCTTTTTATGATTCTAATTCTAATTATGTTATAATCTAATCTATTAATCCTAATCCGACTCCAAATAGTGATCCTCACTTTAATGCCAACTCATACTAACTCTTCTAATTTAGTTCCAACTAATATTAATTCCACTAAAGTTTATCCATATCTTTTTCTTTCCTTTCTCTGAATATAATTTACTATATTTCCTAATCATCCTACCTTTTTTCCTAATTCTCAATTCCCATCTCCAGCAAAGGTATTATTTTCAACCTATCTCAATCAAATTCTTAATAAAATCTAGACTTGGATGTCTCCATTGCCAATAGGGAACAAAGAGTTAGAGCCATGACTAAATATCCCCAGCCTTTGTTATTCCTACCGTCGTATTGGCCTCTTACATTTGCTTTGTCATAAAATAATAATAATAATAATAAATCAGCCTCAAACTGCATACAAGAAACTCAGAAACTTACTATGGAAACATTGTGGTTGTGGGAAATGAGGGCACCATGAGTGAGCAGGGCTTACGACGGTTTGTTGAAAGAAACCCGTGATGCAAACGGGTTTTCTTAATCCCATATAAACCAATAGCTCTGTATTGAGATGCAAGATGAGATTAGGGGTAGCTAAGGAAACTCAATTTTCGCAGAATGGTTATCAATTTGCTCCAATGACTAAGATGAATTCACACAACTTTATCTCTACCATCTAATTTTGTTAGGAACTTATTCCTATTCGATATTAAAATTCCTTTTCATGTTAGAGGAGGGAAGTGTATATGATTTAATTAGGAAATCCAACAAGAAGAGGGTGTGTGAAAACTAAAGAAAATCATTTATGGTCCCTAGGGCTTGGTTTAAGCCATTTACTAAGTCGTTAAAGAAATATGGCTTTTCAGAAAACCAAGGAGACCGCACACACTATATTTCTAAATGCACACCATTCATGGTAAAAATGAACATTCCTATTGTCTATGTAGACCATATAATTGTTGCAAGCATAATTTTAAGGAAATTCCAAGTTTAAAGATACACTGATAGAAGAATTTTGAATAAAGGCGCTGGGACCCTAAGATGTTTTTCTTAGCATGGAAGAAGCAAGAACCAAGCATTGCATGACTGTTGCGAAGAAAGATGTATCGATGATCGTTTGCAAAGAAAGTAATGTATTTAATCTCACAGCAAATCCAAGATAACAAGATGCAAACTTGATGTTATACTGAGTAGATCCCGAATTCACAAACAGTGGAGCTGAGATTAAGGGAGATTCATTAGACAAGGGTGGGCATCAAAGACATGTAAGAAGGCTTATTTCCAACCCGGCAAGACATAGCCTATACTATGAGTATCAACCAACTTAAGCACTCCTGACTAAAGTTTTATCTCGAAGCAATGAAAGGATTCTAAGCTACCTTAAAGCCACACCAAGTAACTTTTTTATTTTTTCCCTTTTTCTTTTTTTTTTTTTTTCAGAAGAACGCACTGGGCTCTTCAATGGAAGTTTGAATGGGTACAGACCGGGTGATTCAGTCACGACCGAAGATCAACTATAGGTTATGGTGCTATAGTTTACATCAATGTAATTAAGTAACGGCAAGGGTATGGCTGAGCTACAAAGTAAACATCTAGAGTATTTGAACCAAAAGTTAATATGCAAAATCAAAAGTCGAAAGCATTTGTGCACCTTATCTCCTTTATTCTTAAAAAAATATGTTAAAATAAAATTTTGTGCATATGTAATATTTTAGTTTTTTAATTATTATTTCTCATATCTATAATCATTCTTTAAAACAATTAAGGAAACAAGAGAAGACAATTAAAATAAATCAAAAAAATCTGAAAATACATTTATTTATACATTCTTTCCTTTTTCCTCCCTTCTCTATTTTCTTTTTTCCTCCCTTCTATTTTTCCATGTTATATTACAACGTTGTACTATTCTATTTCATATGACTCGAGCTTGACATCTCGATCACTCTATTCTTGGTAAGTACCCGACACTCGTTTCACCCTTTCCCATTACTACTCGAGACAAGCCTCATGGGCCCTTTTAAATTCCCGTTATTATATATAAATATTTAAATTAAGACATTAATTTACATGAATCAACTCATCCATCGTAATTCGATCCACCAAAAGATAAACAATATCTCCTACAATAGTAATTTAACCATCTCGCTCTAAACTTGAACATAAAAATGGAATGTTTGAGGAAATGAAAGTTATGAAACCCATCAATACTAATGCTACATAATTATTCCCGAATAGAACGAAACAACCATCACAAATAATATATGACAATTAATATAGCTTGTCCTTTCTTAAATTAACTAACCTTTTGCATAATATATCACTTAGAATTAATACTTACAGAAAGAACTACAATTATTTTTTTATTACAATTTTGAATAGAAGTAATGTATGCCAAATTTGCTATAGAAAAGAAAACAACACATAAACCCTTTAGATAGAACCGAGCAACAAGCAAGGTGGTTTTGTTATCTATGGGTGGTCACATTTATCCGTAGCCCGCGTTTCCATGCTCACAAAAAGCCCATTGTGCCTAAAAATTAGGGTTGCAAAGAAAAATTAATAAGAGGCTCAAATCTCATCTTAAAAGAAGAATACACTGCCGCGCATCTAGCATTAGCATCAAACAATAAACACAACCAGAAAAACAATATTGTTCAAGATGCTTCACTAATAAAACACGTTATGCATTGATAATCATAATTTCTGTGAGATAACTCACTAACAATATAATGCATTTGTGAAGCTCACCAAAAACGAAAATCGAAGAAGAGGAAAATCTCTGAGTGTTACCACATATAAGGGTACAAGAAAGAAATCAATGTTGAATATTTTCCTAAACTAAGCGTTAATTACACTGCCTAAGAAATATTGATTGATATAGAACTTCAACCTCAAAATCTCGTAATTAATCAAGAAGAAGTCGAAATACAGCAGAAAACCCGAGGCTGAGCCTAAGACACGTATAGAGGGGATTGGTCACAAAGATTTTGGATCCGTCGGAACGCTACTCACCCTTTCCTTAAGGCTTGCTGGGCTTCAACATTCCCACTTTGTTGATCAAGATGCGCCACATTTCCATCTACACTTATCACCAGCTCTACATTCCTCTCCAAACAGAAACAAGAAGTGCATGGATAACCTTTCTCGTTTGTAATTGTTTTCTTCTTCGCTTGTAGCCTCTTCGATTCAACGCTACCTTGGGATCTCACGGCCAGTGTTTAAAAACCAGAGCCACAAATGTGAGTCGGGAACCATGTCGCTAATAGGATCTGATCTCCGCAATGAAATATGCTTCTCGACTCATACTTCATCACAACCGCTCATGGACACCAAAAGCTCGACCTCGATTCCATCCCGCAATGATTCCACACTCTAAATATCCGCCAGCCTTATGCTTTAATGGCATAACTAAAGGCAATCTAGTGTAAGCAATAGTAATCCTCCTCGAGATATTTGTTGTGGATAGTCGCTGGTGAAGACATGGAGATCATCAGCGCCATTATCTCGATAAGTGAACGCTTACCAAGAACCGACGCACCGACTTCGTGGGTCTTTTCAGCCACCCTCCCAATGGTTTTTTCCATTTTCTCAGAGTTGAAATACATCTCAATCGACCGACAGCTCTGGGAAATAATTTTGTGTCATGTCAAGAATCAAGATAAGCTTCGTTTGTTCTATCTCATTCCACGATGAAGATCAAAACAAGAATACTTGTGAATTCGGTAGAATCTATGATTAAGGTAAGAATGTCTATGCTAGAAAGATATAAGCTTAAGAATGAGGTAGTAGATGTTTCTGCAGTATTAATTTCAAATAAGAAACCCAAGATAGAGCATTAGAGCAAACTGCAAATTTAAATAAATGGATCTAAGCTAATCTGTGATACATGGATCTACTGTGCCTTCAAAAAGTGAAGTACAAGAGAAGGATTAGAAATCAAACAACATGATGGTGGATACCGTTTGCTGTTCCAACCAATTTTCCATGAATAAAGTACTATTGAAACTCCAAAGATAACATTAACCAAAAATTTAGAACCGTAAAATAAAAAGATTAAAAACCAAACTAAGTCCTTTAAGAACTAATCCAGGAAACATATACTTAGATTAGTTTCAAAATTAATAGAATCAATGAAAGGAAATTAGAGGAAACTATTACTAGTCTCCAAAAGGGAGAATGAAAGATACATCTACAAACAAAAATCAACTCACCTCAATTTTATCCATGGAGCTAAGAAATGTCTGTCTGATCATAGCATATCTTCAATCAAACATTTTCACTCACATACTCATAAAGCAACTTGTAGATAAATTATTACAAATATAAAATCACTTTCTTGATGTGGTCTAATGAACAAATTAATATTTAGTTTAAATTTATGTGCAGCATGCATAAATTTTAATAAATAAACGCACAACCTTTCTCCCAAGAACTGAAGTGGATGCAAGATGATCTATGAAAGCCATTAAGAAATGCAACATACCATGTGTAAAGTGAGAGTAACACTAAAAGAACAGGGCAATTTTATATGAGAAAGTGAAATGAGATAACCAAAAAGCAAAACTGAATACAGCTCAAAAGTTTCAAGATTGACAAAAAGTTCATTGAAGACAAGATACAAGATAATTCGAATGAAACATGACTGTCATGTTAGCAGAAAGCAGATCTAAGAGCACCGCCGAGATATATGAGATTAATATAAACCATCACCTGAAGAAAAACAAATGTGTCGAGGTCAGGAAACCCCAGCACCAAATTTTTCCAGCGTAAATAGTAATTTCGGTCAGAAAATCGAAATTCTTTCAGATATCGGATGACCTAAACGGAGCCTGAAATTGTCTCTGCAAAATCAGCTACCACGCACCTGAATCCGGCACATCGTGATCACCACGCCAGCGAAGCGCCTCAATGACACTTGGCATGGTTTAGGGATGCCATGGCACCCCAGAGAGGACATGGCAAGATCCATGTGTACTGAATGTAAAAATGCAATTAGCTACATGAAAGATAGATGCAAATAAACGAAATAAAGAATAAGAAACAAGGAGGAAATACTAACACATAAGTGGTAATGAGGAAAGCGAGGCGGGTTTCTCCTGACCAACGGGCAATGCAAATCAAGAGGGGAGAAAGAAAGCAAAAAGAGAAAAAGAAAGAGGAATAAACAAAAAATAATGCGGGGAAAGAAAAGGAGAAAGGAGAAAAGTGAGAAATGATGATTTCCCGCTTTCACTGGGTCGGTCGATAGTCCAAGACTAAAGCTGGTACACGCAGCGCGATCATGTGTGGACACCAAACCCTGAGTTTCGACAAACCCATGGCAGAATTCTTCCACTTCGCTTATTTTAAACCTAAAGGCCTTATAATGGTATGGGTCAGCTGCATGGAAGGCCATGAGAGCTATATTATTGAGTTCCAAAACTTGGGACCAATGGCAGAGGATTTCTATGATCGGCTTCACACGTACCAAGACCGTTGTGAGTTGGGTTTGAACCGAAACTAAAAAGTTTCCAAGTTTTGTGTTGTGTTTCATGATGTGCGGGATGTTTGGAACCAAATCAGTCATGTTTGTGAAGGGACCGCGAGGTACCCCGCTGGAAGGGTCCTGATTGTGACTCATTGTGTTATCATACATGAATAACATGTGAAAGTACCATGTTAGTATATGCTATTTACGTATTAATATATCATATGGATGTAAAACTTATAATTATCCATGGTATGTAAATGTTTCATGTAGCACTCATATATACATAAACATGAAGGAAAAATGCATCAGATCATAAAATTCACATGCACTGGCCACATCGCCACAAGTCGTGTGGGCATAGTAATTAGGGTGTGCTAACACAGCCGTTCGGAAGTTCAGCTAAACTCGACTCGAACTCGAAAACTCGAATCCGAGCTCGACTCGAGCTCGAAAGCTCACGAGCTTGAAAAATAAAGCTAGAATCGAACTCGAAAACACAAAACTCGAACTCGGCTCGAGCTCGAACTCGAGTCAGGCTCGAACTCGAACTCGGCTCGAGCTCGAACTCGAGTCAGGCTCGAACTTGACTCGAGTGGAGATGCTTGATATGGGGAACTAGGCTTCGATGTACCGCGCTAACTCGCGCGAGAATCGTGAACGCGCCAGAAGCCCGACCTGGACGCCACGCGACCGAAACATAAATGGCAAGAGCTCCCGGCCAACCGTTTCTTCGTCGCAATCGCAGGCTAAACCCAAACGGTGTCGCACAACTTCTTCGAAATAGTCTTCACATCCTCCCGCTGAATACACCGCAACAAAATCGATTTCAGAGAAGACAGAGTCGACGCTACCGAGCCGCGCCTGCAGGCACAAATCATCCCCGAGTCGGGGCTTGTTTTATGAGGAGACCACTGTACCTGGCATCTGTGGAGGGAGAACTCAAGAATCTGGAAGAAGCCTTTAAAGACAGCGAGTTTGGATCGGACTACTTGTAGAGATTGAACAAGAGCCCAAAGGGAGCGCCGTCGCATCGGAGGAGGATATGAGACGGATATTAGCTCGAAGGGGCGCTCGGATCGGGGCCGAGAAGAGGCACTGGGAGCTGCTAGAGCCAGCTCGATTCAGGATCCATGACTGCGATTTAGGGTTTTCGATGCCTCTGACGCAGGAAAATGGAGGCAAAGAAGGAGAACAGAGGAGAGATGTGGGGATCATTAGCCGTAAATTTCCATCGTAGAAGTATACTGTAGAAGGAAGAGATCACCTATTTTATTTTTTTCCCCTTATAATTTTTTTTGAAAAAAATTTAAATTAGTATTTGCTTGGCCCAAAACAACTTTTATTTATACCAAAATAACATATATTTTAAAATAATATCTAAACTACTATTCCTTCTCGTATTAGCAAAATCATAGGTTGTGACTATAAATTTTAAAAATTGAAAATTGTACTTAATGACTCATTTTAACTATTTTATAAAATTTTAAATAGTAGTTATCAATTATGATTTTAGTAACTGGGCAATGAGATATTAATTTTGCCATTATTTTGAAGCATCTATTATTTTAGGTTTTTTGTTTTAATATTATTTTCTCTGTACCATCAAGTATCAACACCCTGGCTTTTTCGATCAATTTATGATAATTGAGCCGCTTGATTCTCTCGCAGAAACATCACGCGCACGCTACCGCACTCGGGATTCAGAGGCGACCTTCTCCTCATAGCTTTGGTGGATAATGGGGGTGATCCCAAGAATGCGGTCAGCTTTGAC
The DNA here is from genome assembly GCA_016808115.1 of Tetrastigma voinierianum. NCBI lineage: Eukaryota > Viridiplantae > Streptophyta > Magnoliopsida > Vitales > Vitaceae > Tetrastigma > Tetrastigma voinierianum. The sequence continues at coordinate 14,522 of JAEQBH010004309.1, read as the reverse complement.
CGAGAAGAAGTGCATCGTTATATACGAAAATGGGTGTTGGATGAAGAGAGAAGAGGATGGTGAGGAAGAGGGCTGGGGAGAAAGGGATCAAACCTAATTTTTTTTTTTTTTTAAATTAAAATTTTAAGTACTAATTAGATAATAATATATCACAAAAAGAGAAAGTTAGCTTCACCTAAAATTATTTTAACTCTTTAACCTGCCATTAGTGATATATATATCCGTTTATAAGCCACCAAAATTTACATTTTAAGAATACAAATAGAGATAAATTTATCATATTCTCTTAAATCTTTTTTTTAAGAAAATTAATTATTTTTAAATAAATATATTTATAACTAAATAAATAATGAAAATTTTATGATTTTTAAGAATACAAAATAGAGATATATTATTTATGACATCCCCTAAAGTAAAGATATTAAATTTAAAAAAAAAACTTTTAAAATTTTATATATAAAATATTTTCGAGTTTCTCACGAGCTTTTCGAGTCGAGTTACGAGTTGCTCGACTCGACTCGTTAACATTTCGAGTTGAGCTCGAGCTCGAGTCGAGCTCACTCGAGTCGAGTTTTGACCGAGTCGAGTTCGAGAGCTCGCGAGTTGTCTCGTCTCATTAGCACCCCCTACGGTACTAGAAACCCCGGGTAAGTCCGTGATTCCTATGGAATGATAAAAACGTAATTTCGTTGAATATCCGAATTTTTCTAGATCTCGATGACTAAACGGACTTCACCGCTGGAATCGCCTCTCGCAAATCTAGCTACCGCCAAATTTCGTCACCCGAGACAAATAAATTTTACGCTGAGGCAATGGAGGTAAGGCGATTAATTTGGTACTTTTTGAGTGTCAAGAGGTGCCACGGTCATATGCAGAGTTGATAAACATGAGCTCAAGTAGGCCATGGGTGGACACATGGCATGACGCTTAGCTGGAGGAAAATCCCAAAGTAGAGGGATAAGTGATATGAAATCCAAGTCAAACCAATGATAGCTTGATGATATGGCATGAGAGACGTCCCTAATCCCAAGCTTCCTAAACGATTTTGGGGAGAAGGGAAAAGGAGGAAAGAAAAGAGAAGGTTTTTAGAGAGAGTGTCTACCTCTCTAGATTTCCATGCTCTCGACCGTCTGTCACGTGAAAGAGGAGAGGCTGGTCTACGCCGCAAGAGCTACGCGTGACACCCTGCTGTGTGGAGTTTCACAACTTCGAGGTAGGGATCTTCTCCCTACTTGTTTTATTCTCTTGGCTAAGGGCCATTTTAATGGATGAGGATTTACTAAGGCCCTGATAAGAGCCGGTTCCAAAAGATTTGGACCAAGTGAAGAAATCCCTAGAGGGTTTTGACAGTCCACGGACTGTTTTGTGGCTTGTGATGTTGCATTATTGTCATGAGTGAATAACATGCTGATTGTGATTTTGTGGGCAGTTCCAAGATGAATTGCCGGATTGTATATTAGCTCATGTGAGCTAATTTTATGTTATTGTTATGAATAAATAACATGTGGTTAGTATTTGAATTTTGTTAATATATGACTGATTGATATATTAGTACGTGTTGTATAAGTTTTACTTGAATGTTCTGGTGCCATTACATGAGAAATTTAGCGGGAGAACCCAGAGGAAACTTCACCACTCGAGCATCGTCTTCACCTGTCGAGGGAAAACTATTTCCCGTGCACCGAAGACACACTTGAGGATGGGACGATCCGAGGCCCAGAGGCTAAGAAATGGCCTAGTATGGCCTTATCTTGTATTTTTGTAACTCGGGCAAGAGACCCGCTTTGGATAAATTGTAATCAAACAATTTTCAATTAATTTCTTTAGGTATAAAATATGGTTTTGATGAGTATGATACTAATCTCTACGTGGCCATTTTACTCGCATAAAGTCTCATGATGAGACGATAGATTTTCGCAGTTGATTCGGTGGGTCAACGGACACCTGATTTGGGGCTGCCACAGCTTGGTGACGGTTAGGTACGGCACCTAGGGCCTGATGGAAACGTGGGTTAGATCATGAATCACAGCATTTTGATGAATTAATGGGATGTGTGTTTGAATCAGGTGAAATTGTGTTTTGAATATGGCGAACGTCCAAAATGAAAAATAATAAATAATAATAATAATTTTCTCTCGACAATCGCTCGCTTTTGAACATGAATTGCAGTGTGTTTTGTGAATTTAAAGATTATTCCGCCAGACAAGAAAATGGCTAAAATTAAACTCAAAATTTTGAGTTGTAAAATTGCAATTGTTTAGGCTACTCACCTTAGAGGTAAGTGTGAAGGCCACTCGAGGATTTTGAAAAATAAAAATATATATATATATATATATACAAGGTATCGAATGGCACCACAAATTTCTAGCACCTGTCACACCAGCATTTGGGTCAGATCATAAGGTCAAAAGAAGGCAGGGCAAATATGTGACGCAAATGAAATACAAGACGACAAAGGCTACAAAGACACACCCATCGACTTCAAGTAAATACAAGGCACGACTGACCGAGGTTAGGACTAACTTCGCCGACATGAATTTCAAGTCATGACACTAATGATAATTATGTCTACTAGCTTTGAGGTCATAATTGCTTAGTCTTGGAGGAGGTCATGGCTAAGGGACGAGCCGCAGATGACTCGGGTCGCGACCGGATTTGAGGTCACGACGAGGTCGGGTTTCAGGCTCGTCGCAACTCGACCCGGCGTCATGACCGGCTGGGTTTGGTAAGACCACCGGGCCGCTACCAGGTGCGTGGTCGCAGGTTAGGACTCCATTTGAGGTCGCACCTGGTTTGTTGGGCCGAGGTCACCGGTCGGGCATCGCCGACCGGGCCGCCAGGCGACCGCCATGTCAGAGGATCGTTACTGAGGTCGCTGGCCCCGCTGCAGGTCGCCACCGGCTCGTTGAAATTGGGGTCATGACCCCATTTTGGGGTCGCACCGGGTTTGTCTGGGATTTAAGTGTCTTAAGTCGCGACCGCGGAGGTCGCTACCGATTGGCCTCAGGTCGCGACCTGAATTTGAAGTCACGACCTGGCCTAGGCTATTAATGGACTGCGGCCGCGACCACAAATGATAGGGCGTGCGCAACAAGAGCAATTGAGGCCGCAGCAACGCCGCACGACTGAATTGCGAGTGCGCGACCAACAGCGACCAGGCATACAACCCGCTTTGTGACAATGCACTCGTTTAGGTCACCGCTTTGATCACTGCTCTCATGAACACCGGCTCACAGGATTCCAAAAAAACAATGAAGACAATGTTCAGAATCTTGAGATGAATTTCTGATTTAAATTGAGTCAAAGAGCACAACAATAATCGTTTTACAAAGAACCCTTGTACAAAAAAACACTTCCGACAAGTAGACATAATTTGAAATCAACTATTTAAAAAACATGATATGAAATCAAAGCCACTAAGGTTTAGAAGAACGCATAAGTTCCCAATAATATGAAGACATGTCAAAATAAAATTTGACATTACATCATAAAGGTTAGCAAATTTATAAACATGTAAAACCAGGAATCAAAACCACTAGAAGTAATAATAAGCTTTATTTTTACCAACAATATGGACCTTCATGATAACCGGTTTGTAAATACCCAAAACTAAGTGTTCAAACTATGGATGCAAATAGAAATCTGGATATATTAACTTTTCTGAGGCTTGACTTGAGCTGAAAGGATTGGGGTTGAAGCTGGGGAGGCTCCTGTGTTCAAGACTTGGCCAAGGCGATAAACAATCGTGTATAAAAGATTTTTTTTTTTTTTTGAAAAAGGAAAACTGGGAGCTAGCATTGGAACTTTGCAGAGATTGGGAGCATACTTAGGAATGGGAGTCAAACATTGCCATATAGTCATAACACAAATTATGAAACTGCACAGCTTAGTAACAGTGTCAATTTATGGAGCGCACACCCATATAGGAGGTTCCAGCCACTAAGGTCCAAACTCGCATCATAGCCGTATATGAGTCAGCTTCCTTTAATCGTGCAACAAACAACAATCTAATAAAATGGCTTCGAATCAAGACAAGGAAAAAGAATGCTGCGCTAGTACCATGATACAAAGGTACATGAAGGCATTGTTTACGTACCTCAAGTCCTTCATCTTGCTCCCCAAGCAAGGCCAGTCCACTGTACATGTTCTTCTATTAAAAGAGTGTGCGATTTATCGTAAATAATGAAGTCTTTGTACTTCGCTTCATACTGATAAACTCGCTTTGAAGAAAGGACAAGAGTCATCCCGCCACACATAACCAAGCACTAGACCTAAATAATCTTCTTCGTGAAAAATATAAATATTTGTGCAAGCCTTGAAGTACAAGGACCCATCGCCCACAAAAAGGAAATAACCAATAATAGAAAAATAGAATGAATAGAAGTCAACCCGCTCTGCTCCAAAGCTCAGTTTGCTCTGACACCTTTGCAAGTGCCCGTTGGGATGAAATTACAGATGCATTGCGATCAGAAAATGCTTCTGATTGAGGAGGAAGGGGATTTGATGTGGGTCTATTGGTATCCTATGAAGAAAACATTGGAGTTTAGAATTCAAATTCTTCCACAACTACGAAGCAATGACATCCCATAAAGGAATCTAGGCAACAACCATACATATAGAATGTATGTGAACTACCTCTTGGTGTGCTATGTTGATCTGCATCTTTTTGAAATCTCGACCCTTTCTTCTTGATAATTATCTGTCTCCTGCCGATAATTTCTCGGCAGCCCCTTCTTCTCATATTCCCAATCATCATCATCATCATCCACCTCATTCTCCTGTCAACCCGCAAACTATTTTACAACTTTGCTCAATTATGCTGCTAACTCAAGACTACAAAGAGTCTTCCAAAATACTATACAAACAATCCCATGCCTTAAAGGCCTACTAGTATATAACTAGGGTAGACATGCCCTTAGAATTCAAATTTCCAATTCCTCAATTCCTTTCCTCACTTCTTTAACCACCCAAATAAATTTAAAGTGAATTCTCCAACCAAAATTTCACTCTACTAACAATGCTTGCTTTGAAAATTACATCACATTTATGCCTTCATTTAGAGTTACTTTTCCAAGATACTAAGGAATATTTTTGGTACCAAGAGGAAGATAGGTACTTTGAAATACTATGCATACCTTCATGTACCCACGTCCTCAGATTCAAAATCTCAAGCTCTCTTTCCCCGACTTCCTTTGCTACTTCAAACATAAAACATGCCAAATTTCCCGAGAAATTTGCTAATATATTGTCGAGAGAAAGATGTCCTCCAAAATGGTTAAACAAACAGTCTCTATCCTCAACTATGCAAATATAAGCAATTCGTGAAATGACTGTAAACTTCAAATATGGATTTTTGTAGTAATCAATTAGGTACTTATTGTATAACACTACATCCCATAAAGCTTCGAGTCCAATTCAATACAATCAATATTCCAGCTTTCTCCTTCACTTCAGAACCAAATAATAATTATAATTACACAGAAAAAGATTTTCAATAAATAAAATCAATTTATCATTCTCGATGATAAAACAAAATACATGGAGGCGAGGACCACTAGTTGCTTTGCCCCATGACCGCGCCACCCAATGTAATCATGGAAATGGTTTCGATGGTGGCCCTTTGCACCATATGCTCACAACCCGCTTAGCCGGGCCGAGATTTCGGGATTGACACATAAGCATGTTAATGTTATCTTCACTTCCGCAATCACGCTCGCCTTCACCCACTTCATCCACAAGTGAGAGGCTGTCCATAACGCCATTTAACAAATTAATGGTCAAGAAAGAATCGCAAATGAGGATGATAGATGAGGAGGATGTCGATGATAACAGAGTCAAACCACAACGTTAATAGGATCTGATCTCCAAGCAGAACAAAGATTTCTTCACTATAATTTCATCACAACCGCTCATGGACACGAAAAAGCTGACCTCGGGATTCTTCATCCGCAATGACTCACACTCTCAATTTCGTCAATCTATGCTCACACACCCAAAGGCACTAATTTAGCAATAGTAATCCTCGGAGATATTTCGTGGATAGCTCATGAAGACATGAGATCACCATGCCATTATCTGATAAGTGAACGCTTTCTTGCTCGTAGAAACCGCCGACAGCTTTCAATCGACTTCAGGGGTCTTTTCACCAAATTTCAATGGCTTACATTTCGTAGTTGAAATATATAGAGAACTCAGAGGATCTTAAAGAAGACAAAGGAGATGACACCTCTTCATGCAGAATAGCTCAAAGTACTTAATTTAATATCAGCCATAAACATGGCAGCCTCCAAGACGCCCAACTCGTTTAAGTCAACAAACTGGGATCACTACTTAATGTCCTAAGGAAACTCACAACTGTAAGCATGGACATTTAATTATAGCACAAGAACATTAAATGAGATAATAAATTAACACATCTAAAGTCAATATTTAACCAAACAGCCTCCCAGAATGATTAGGATTAGCAACTGATATTTATGTATTAAGAAATTATACACCATATTACCTTTTTCAGAAAGTTTTATTCTTATTAGATTGGTGTTATGTACATGCTTGAAAACTACATCTAACAATAAATACACGTCAGAAGGACACCAAAAGATCTGATGATATATAGTTTAATAATCTAACAGACTACCTTACATATTAGTATTATTGCCAAACGCCCTAAGTGTTGAAGACAAAACCCAATTAATCTCATAGAAGGTGAAGAACAAATCTACGTATGAAGATCTAAACAAGAATTTTGCACTTTTGCAGAATCTCACATTCGTAAGAATGTCTATGGCAAAAGATTTGCTTAAGAACAGGTAGGATGTTTCAATATTAATTTCGAATAAGAGACCCGAGATAGAAACATTGTGGAGCAAACTAAATTAACTAAACACGGTTAATCTGATATGGACCATTTCAGTTTCAAAAGGAAGTACAAGAGAAGGATGAGAAATCAAAACAATGGGATATAGTGATACTGTTGGTCGTTCAAACACTTTTCCATGAATAAAATTCATTGAACTTTAAAGATAACATTGACAAAAAATTTAGAACCGTAAAATAAGATTAAAAGACCCAAATCTAAGTCCCTACAAACTAATCAGAAACGAATGCATTTAGATTAGCTTCAAACGCCTGACAATGAGAGGAAATTAGAGGAAACTATTACTAGTCTCTAAAAAGGGGAGAAATAAAACATACATCTAGAAACAAAAGCAACTCACCTCAATTTTATCCATGGAGTAAGAATGTCTTGTTCTATCATATTACCATATCTTAAACTGAAACTTTGCTCACTTTCACAAAATCAGACAAAAGCAACTTGTAGATAGCCTTTGTTGCAAGTGTCATAAAAACTGGCCCTTTGAATGTGGTCTAATGAACAAATTAAAATATTTTAGCTTAATTTATAGGCAAAGTAATCGCATAAATTTTAATTAAATAAATGGCCGACCTTCCAAGTACAGTCATGGAAGATTATTAACTGTTTAAACATGAAACAACACATTACAAAGGCAAGAAAGTGGAGAGTACATCTAAAAGAAAAGAGGCAATTTTATATGAGAAAGTAGAGTAGATAACTAAAAGGAAAATCAAGATGAAAGTTCCAAAATATTTCAAGATTGACAAAAGTTCATTGACAAGATAGACATGCAAGATACTGAATGAAATGATCGTTAAGAACATACTGTGTCACCAAATGGTACCCGATCTCTTCAAAAACAGAGCAGATCGAAGATGATCAAGCCTCGTATAGAGATATATCGTAGGGTCGTGATCACAACCAATTTATGGGTCAAATACAACCGAGACAAAGAAAAGAGATTTTCGCCTTAATAAAATCAATCATTCCGATGATAAACAAAAATACACTTGAGAAGTGAGGACCACATCTAGTTTTGCTTCTCCATGACCAATAAGGAAAAAGAACCGAGCATTGGATAAGAGAAGATACAGATGCTCATGAATGCTTCTAGTCAAATCTTTATATGCTTTAGCAATAGTTGTTTTTGGTCATTTTTCTCAGTAGACCATTCAAGAACAATTCATTCCATTGTTTAAAAAAAAAAAAAAAATTGCAGAAAAATGACCATACTCTAGGATTACAATATAAAACAATAATGATATTGTCTTAAACTTCATTTCAATTCAGCTAGACATAGTTATAAAACAAATAACATTACAATATCTAACAAGGAAAGAATACATCAGGTCACCAAAGGACATCAATGGTTGAAGGATCAATCTCATCAAAGAATGGCAAAGCAACCATGCCTGAGTATGCTGGATGAATTCCACAGTCAAACTATCACCATAGAACATGACCAAAACAGAAACAAACAAATTAAAAACCTAATGTTGAAAAATGGAAGGAAAAAAACTAGCAATCAGACAATGCATTATGGTATACGTTATGGTTTTCCTTTATAGGACACAAGGAGACACAAGAATGACCCACTCATTTCCAAGAAGAATCACAATGCATCCGATCTCTCCAAAACAGAAAGGTGATCGGTGATGATCAAGCTCCTATAGAGACATAGCCATAGTCGCGATCACAAACTAATTTATTGGTCAATTATAAACTGAGAGACAAAGAAAAAAGATTTTCGCCTAAATAAAATCAATCATTCTCGATGATAAAACAAAATACACATGGAGAAGTAGGACATCAATGCTTTTGCTCCATGACCAAGCAGCTTCAATCTAATGTAATCATGGAAAACGGTTTCGATAGTGGTGGCCCTCAGATTGAGAGAGTGCTCATTAACTGGCGTGATAGTCAGCTTCGAGATCGGGATTGACTACTGCTACGTTAATGCTATCTTCACCGCAACCACTACTTTCAGCTCACCCACTTCATCCACAGAGAGGGCTGTCCATAACATCATTCAACGTACCAATGGTCAAGAAATACCTATGAATGAGGATGAGGATGAGGAGGATGTCGATGACAACAAAGTGATTTGTGATGAGTTCACCAGCCCTATAATTACTTCCATTGTTACAACCCCAAAGCTATAAACATCCGTTTTATTATCCACCTTCATCTTGTGTAAGCAAGTTCCTAAATTAAGCAAGATTACATCATGCTCGCCTCCGCTTTCCGGCCTTTCTAAGAAATTATAAACAAGATAATCCACGCCCTAATTAAGAAAATGGTACCCGGAGCAAGATAACCAAAAGTTCCCGCAAATGAAGTCCACTTAGATGAGTCCCATGAGTAAGCCTAGCCGTGCCGGTCGGGAGACATGAGCTTCATATTCTGAATCTAATGTACATTGTTGCCGGTTATGTCTCAAGGAATTACTGAGGTGAGCAATCATGGTGCATATAAGATAAAGCTTTAGCCACCCCTTCCACAATGTTTAGCCTCACAATCCAATCAAGTTTTTCTGCTGCTTCTTCATCGTTGCTTAGAATGTTTCTCAAGCTCCCCTTTTCCATAAACTCATAAATCAAAAATGAGTTCTCAGCAAATGAACTGAAGCCATAAAGCTTGACAATATTGCGATGCCTTATCTGTGTTAGAGCATGAATCTCAAGTGCAAAGCCTAAATCATCCATATCTCCACCATCTTGGATCTGATGAGTAGTGAAGCTTTTTCACAAAGAACAACCCGGCCATTTGGCACCCGCCTTGTAAACAAGTAAGCATATCCTCCAAAGGCTAATACAATGTTTGAATCGAATCAAGGCTCTCAGATGATGTGCTCATACAACAATCCCCCATCATGTCCCCATATTGCAAATAGATCTTTGACATCGGCGGCTTCAAGTGTAGACTTGGTTGTTTTCTTCCTCAATTTTTGGACAAGAAAATAAATTCCAATAATAAAAGCGAATAAGAACAATAGAGTGCCTGCCACAATGAGGAGAAAATGATCAAGACAAAACTCATGGCCTTCTTCTGATCGCACGGCTCGAGATGATGATATTACCACGAGACCTTTATTATTTCTAAATGCTCCAAATGGAGCCGGCTTTGATTTTGGGGAGAGGACCTTCCAACCTGATTGTGGGGAGGCATCGCTAGGTCGCTTATCAGATCATCAAAGTGTGTGGACGGGTGCCGTAGTCGTTACGGGAGAGATTCAACGCCTCCAGTAATCGTAATCCTCCAGCGCCGATGGAATCTCTCCTGTCAAGATATTTTGACTAAGATCAAGACTCCAAAGATGAAGCAACTTTCCAATTCGTCGGAATGCTATCCACAAATCGATTCCCACTCAAGTTCAAGGACAATAATTTCAGCAAGTTCCCTATTTCTTTGGGAATTTGACCGCTTAAGTTGTTCGATCCCAGGTCAAGGGTTTGAAGATCGGCTAATTTTCCCAATTTCAAAGGAATGCTTCTCGAAGATCAAGTGTTAGTCAAGAACAATTCGAATAAATAAGGTAACATACCCAATTCTTTTGGGATCTTCCCGCTCAAATGGTTTGAGGAAAGATCAAGTCGTTGTAATTGAGTGGCTCTCCGAAGTTGAGGTGGTATGGCACCAGAAATATTGTTGTTGGAGATGTTCAAGTGTGTTAGTGTGTGGCACTGTCCCCATTTAAAGCTCCGCCATAAAAATTGTTACCGCTTAGATCGATATAATCTGTGTTTGGGTATACACCAAACGCTATGTCTCCGTGTGTTGGTTTCTTTCGTCGAACTCCGAATAAGCTACTGCACTTTTCAAGTTTCGTATAGGACCCGTGAAATGGTTCCCAAAGGTGGAAAAATTTACAAGTGCTCTACCATGGCAAATCTCGTCTGGTAGTTGGCCAATGAAGTTATTTTCATACAAATGCAAATCTTTCAAATGAGTGATATTATTCATTTCCAGAGGAAGGGCAATCAATCGAGTTTGTTCCGAATTAAGCCCAACAGGTTAAGTCGACAAGTTTCCTATGGAAGCCGGTATCAACCATTGAGATTGTTAAACATAATCCAAGATCATTAAGAGATCTTAACAATCCAATTCCTTGAGGAATGGAACCGTGATAGTTTGTTCAGATCAAGATACAATGTGGTTAAATTCCTCGCTACCTATGGAATGAGGGATTGGACCAAATGAGACTGCTAGATGATAATTCAAGATCATTAAGAGATCTTAATAATCCAATTTCTTGAGGAATGGAACTCGACAATGAGTTCTATGAAGGTACAATGGTTAAATTCCTCAAGTTACCTATGGAATGAGGGATTGGACCAATGAGATTGTTAGTTGACAATAGAAGATCATTAAGAGATATTAACAATCCAATTTCTTGAGGAATTGAACCAGATAGTTTGTTTGCATCAAGGTACAATGTGGTTAAATTCCCAAGTTTTAAGTGGAAGGAGGGATTGACCAAAGGAGACCGTTAGATGATAATTCAAGATCGTTAAGGATCTTAATGAATCCAATTTCTTTGCAATGGAACTGCATACTTTGTTCCTATGAAGGTACAATGTGGTTAAATTCCTCAAGTTACCTATGGAATGAGGGATTGGACCAATGAGATTGTTAGTTGACAATAGAAGATCATTAAGAGATATTAACAATCCAATTTCTTGAGGAATTGAACCAGATAGTTTGTTTGCATCAAGGTACAATGTGGTTAAATTCCCGGGTTACCTAATGTAGCGAGATCGACCAAAGGAGACCGTTAGATGATAATTCAAGATCTGCTAAGGATCTTAATAATCCAATTTCTTGAGGAATGGAACCGCATTTTGTTCCATGAAGGTACAATGGCAATTCCTCAAGTTACCTATGGAAATGAGGGATTGACCAATGAGATTGCTGACAATAGAAGATCATTAAGAGATCTTAACAATCCACAGGAATGGAAACTGTGATAGTTTGTTCAGATTTAAGGTACACAATGTGGTTAAATTCCTCAAGTTACCTATGGAAGGAGGGATTGGACCATGGAGGATTGTTAGTGGACACAGAAGATTTGCCAAGAGATCTTAACAATCCAATTTCGAGGAAATTAAAACCAGATAGTTTGTTTGTATGAAGATACAATGTAGTTAAATTCCTCAAGTTACCTATGGAAGGAGGGATTGAAACCATTGAGATTGTTAAATGACAAATCAAGACTGGCTAAGAGATCTTAATGAATCCAATTTCGAGGAATAGAACCAGATAGTTTGGTTTGCATCAAGGCCAATGTGGTTAAATTCTCAAGTTACCTATGAGCGTAGGGATCGTGGACCAATGAGATTGTTATTTGACAATCCAAGATCATTAAGAGATTTTAACAATCCAATTTCTTGAGGAATGGAACCAGACAGTTTATTCATATAAAGGTACCATGTGGTTAAATTCCTCAAGTTACCTATGGAATGAGGGATTAGACCAGTTGAGATCAAGAATGACACCAAAGATCGTTAAGAGATCTTAACAATCCAATTTCTTGAGGAATGGAACCAGATAGTTTGTTCGTATCAAGATACAATGTGGTTAAATTACTCAAGTTACCTATGGAAGGAGGGATTGGACCAATGAGATTGTTATTTGACAATTTAAGATCATTAAGAGATTTTAACAATCCAATTTCTTGAGGAATGGAACCAGATAGTTTGTTCACACCAAGGTATAATGTGGTTAAATTCCTCAAGTTACCTATGGAATGAGGGATTGTACCAGTGAGACTATTAAATGACAATCGAAGATCGTTAAGAGATCTTAACAATCCACCCTTGGAGGAATCGAACTTAAAGCCTATTCTCATAAAGATGCAAAATAGTTAAGTTTTTCAAATTCCCTATAAATGAAGAATTGGCCCTAAAATATTAGAATAAAGATAGAAAGCTATGACAAGAAAACCTGTTGTTCGTATTACACTGCTGGAAATGATTAGAACCAAAATCAAGAATTGTGATTAGTTTGGAATATTACCAATATTGGTTGGAATGGTTCCATGGAGGGAGTTGTTAGACAAATTAAGAGTAAGGGAGGTTAGAGAGATGAAAATTTAGATTTTGGAGTGTACCTCTCAAACCACAACCTCAAGGTTTAAACCGAGACACTTCCCACCTATGACAAGCCATCCGAACTAATGATGGCAAGAATTGCGCCCAAACCAAGATGAGAGTAAAACTCAGTCGATTATCAAGGCTTACCTTCCATGTTAGAAGAGTTTAGTGCTTCTGGATCTTGTTCAACTTGAACAAGAATGAGAAAAAAAGGTAGGCAAACGTGAAATGACATGGAAGGATGCTATTGAAGACAAAGGGAAAAGAAGAAATATGAAAAAGCAAGGAGTGACGATGAGTCGAGAGAGTAGGGAGTAGGATGAAGGATATTCATGGGCCACAGCTGGAGTTGGTAGAGATGAAGCTTACATAGGTGTACATGAGGAGAAGATGCAACACCTATTTATAAACTATGATATTTGGCATTCCCATTAGTTGGTGTACATCTAACTATCTCATTCCACTACAAATAATGGAATTGAAAATGTGTAATATCAACTTCATACTTTTTTTTATTTTCTTTATCAAAATAGTCTATTTTTATAAAATTAAACACCCACAATTACATAGAAAATAATTTAAAATATTACTTTTATTTTTTAATTAAAATAGACTATTGCAATTACATAGGAAATAATTAAAAATATTCCTTTTTCACTCCCTTTGCTCCATGCTCTTTCAAATAAAACATGTTTAAAATTAAGGACTACACTTATTTAAGTGAGGGCTCAATGTTGATACAAGAAGTCCATTTCACAAACATTAAGTTGTACATATTGTTATATATATATATATATATAACAACTTAATCTATTTTTCAAAATTAATAAATATGGAAATTCAATGCAAGCATAGAGAAGCAACACATGTTTTATTATTAAAATATTAACTATTAAAAAATTTATAATAATTTATCTCAAAGAAATAGATATAAGACTTATTGATATAAAAGAAAAAAAAAGATATATATATATATATATATCTCAAAGAAATTTGGAAGAAAAGAAAAAGTCATGTCATTCTTGAGGATCCGACATATGTTTAGTGCATACAATCATTCAATTGCCGCTAAATAATAAATTTAAATCTATTATCAACTCAACAACCTTCTAAAGTACAAACCAACTAAAATACTACTTATGCCCTACTTTATAGCTTTTTGCTCATGTGTGAAGCTCTAACAACGATCTTATGTTTGCTTGTCCAAAATATCAAAAGAAAGAAAAATTCCTCGTCATGAAAATGAGAGATAAGGTAGGATAAATTAATCAAACTTTTGGTAAGGAACTTGCCAACCTTCCTAACTCTTTAAAATGATTCAAGATGTCCTACATTGAAAATATGGTTGATCATTGATCTATTTCGCTTAAAATACCATTTCTTCCCTCTCATATATATGTATAGAGAGAGAGGGTCCAATTTCGATAACTAATTTAAAAATTATTTTATAATGTTTTCTATAACAAATATTTGTTTGGGAATGTGAAATGTTTTTACCTTGTCTTCTTTATTGTTAAATATATTTTTAAAATTATATATATATATATATATATATATATTGTATTTTAGCTGTA
>JAEQBH010004308.1:0-65101 GCA_016808115.1 Tetrastigma voinierianum | reverse complement strand
AAAGTTTATGCTTCTAAAAGGATTGCAAGATTTCGACTGGGATGCTTACTTGGCCAAACTTTCTCATTTTTGCATGTCTCTAATAACTCATATAAAGTATTTGAATTTATCACACAATTGTAAAGTGATAGTTATATGTGTAGTTGTACAAGCAATACCACTAAATACCGTTCAAGGGCTCGCAGATGTCTTTTATCGATATGTTCCTTCTAGGGATCGACTAGACCATAATGAAAACGCTTAGTTCCACTCGTTGTATTTAGAAGACTTTTGAATAAAGAATCATTTTAGAATAATATAAGACCAACACTTCTAACCAAAATTCTTATTTAAGCATTGATAATAACATTCGCTCCAAACAAAGCTTGTTCCAAAAAATGATTATTGCCTAATTATACAAATAAGTACTGCCGCTTCTTTTTACTCAAAGAATTAAGGTTTCAGCAACTATGGAACCATAGAAGCTTAGCATTGCGTATAGCTAGAACAACTATACTTTCTCTCTTAGGAAATTAATGGAAACGGTTCAATGGAAGAGAAAGGCAATTCAGAATAGGGAATGGAATTTAAATTAAGGTTGTTTAGGTTTCTCTAAACTGCATAAAGACCCTAGCAAAATATTCTTTTAAACCAAATGTAGTTAGGCATACTAAAAGAATAAATTCAGCCACACACAGGTTGTAATCAATTTAAAACTGCTCATATAAGGAAAATATTAACTGGCAATATTTATAATGACTAGCCATGAATATCGTGGGTCCAAACTAATTTCCAATGTCTTGCTGTCTCTGCTTTAACTTATATCAATTGTATGCCTTGGAAGAAATGGCTCGGATTGTCGCTCAAATCAAATAGCGTGAAGTAATGGCTTCATTCCTATATAGACTTGATCACATGACCTTCACTGTAGCGTAACCATTCAAGGAATGGAGGAGGATTAAGGGAACTTCCATGCAAAACCCCACAAGGTATTTTAATCTTGTTCTATACGCCTCTTTTATCTTATGTATTCCTTGGAAAGATGGCCACTAAATGCTACTAAATGATTAAAAATATTCATAAATAATAAACATATCCAATGGTCATTCCTGACCGAACAATTACAAGTTCACACTCCTCTGCTCCATTCTATGTTCTCTGCCTCCTCAAACATTCTATCAAACACTTCAAGGACTACCTATGAATTTAATTAACCATTTTCCCGTATGGTTTTGGATTAATACTAATAGATTTTAATTCATTAAATCAATCAAAAAGCTGAAGTTTAGATCCGAAGAAAAATGACCTCAATATACTACGGATCACATACGTTTCTCAATTATACAACCCTTAGTAGTCAGCAATTCACTGTGCAAAGAAAAAATCTAATATTTTCATTACTTGGAACATAAATCTCAAACAAAGACTAATAAAACACAAGAATCAAGAGAATATCGCGAATTCATACAAATTGGGGTATCAAAAACTCGTAGGAAAATAGAAGAGATATAGCGTAGGCATTAAACCGAAATCGAAATTATCATGTTTTTCTAGATATTTGAACAATCCATTAGGCAAGAGTCCTTACTATCGCTGTCACTTCCTGCACCCTTGGTTGAAGCCCCTCTACTAGCTTTAACTGCCCGCCGCTCTACCACTCGCTTCTGCATGCAACTGCACTCAATCCAATTATATATGGAGTCACTATTAGTCATGACTCAAATAAATATGGAAACTAAAGATATGGTTTCCTGGTTGCAAATTTTTTTGGCCCCAACCAAAATAATGTCCTTATAAGAAACTTTTCTTGTAGTGAGCAGTACGTCGTGTAGATAAGTAAGTGGATGAAATATAACCTCTATTCATCGAGAAGCAAAACACGTGCCGAGGGAGCAATGGGAACTCACATAATCAAAGAAGGTGAATATTTGGGCTTCCAAAGGAATTTTAGCTGATAGAATTCACCCGATTATTGTAGCCTTCTCGAACTCTCAAGTACGAAAGTACATTAACCTCGCATCCTCTAAGGCCTAAAAGGAACTTCTAATAGTGAACGGTCTTTTCTATAGAGTGATCCTTCCAATCTAGCTACAGAGAATACCTTGCAAGAATGCTTACGATGGTAGATAACTAACTAGTGATGTGTTTTTGAATCGTTGGAGGGGCACCATCAGCCATGCGCTTTGAATTCAAATGGAGGAAAAGTTGGGCTCAAGAAAATCTACTGGAAGCACAAAGATTCATGCCATACTAGAAAACAAAGGAGATTTCAAGTATAGGAAGCTATTTATAAGCAGAGAATTTAAGAGTTTATTCCTTGAGAAAAAGGAGAAATATTGGAAAATTTAATGAAGAAACCATTGAGAAGGAAAAAAGCTAGTCTAGAAGATGGCATAAAATTTGGGTGGTAGATGTAGTCTCATTCCTTTGAAGATATATCTGCAAAGGTTCTAATAGCGTGATATTGATAAGAGAAGATACAGATGAAGTTCCTCGCATCTGTTTCGTCAAATCTTTATATGCTTTAGCAATAGTTGTTTTTGGTCATTTTTCTCAGTAGACTATTCAAAAAAAACAATTTATTCCATTGTTTAAAAAATTTGCGTAAAAAATGACCATTCCTAGGATTACAATATCAAAACAATAATGATATTCTCTAAACTTCATTTCTCAATTCAGCAGACATTGGGTTATATAAACAAATAACATTACCATATTCAACAAGGAAAAAGAACATAATGTGTCACCAAAAGGACATCAATGGTTGAAGGATCGATCTTATCAAAGTATGGCAAAGCAGCCATGGCTGAGTATGCTGGATGAATTCCACAGTCAAACTATCACCATAGAATATGACCAAAATAGAAACAAACAAATTAAAAACCCAATGTTGAAAAATGGGAAGTAAAACTAGCAACCAAAATAAAAGCACAATGCATTATGGTATGTTTCAAGATGGTTTTCCTATTGGACATGCAGACACAAGAACTAATCTACTTCATTTCAAACCATGCATCCGATCTCCCCTCTCTCTCTCGCTCTCTCTCTCTCTCGCTCTCTCTCTCCTCTCAGAGCAGATTGAAGATGATCAAGCCTTAGAAGTAGACATAGTCATAGGCTGCATCACAACCAATTTATTGGTCAATTATAAACTGAGAGACAAAGAAAAAAAGATTTTCGTCTAAATAAAATCAATCATTATCATTCTCGATGATAAAACAAAATACACATGGAGAAGTGGAGACCATCAGCTAGTTTTGCCTCCATGACTGCAGCCTAATGTAATCATGGAAAATTCAGGCTTTATATAGTGGTGGCCTCAGATTGAGAGTGTCATTAACTGGGCCGTGACAGAAGGCCGAGATTTGGGATTGACACATAAGCATGCTAATGCTATCTTCACTGCAACCACTACGCTCAGCTCACCCACTTCATCCACACGTGAGGTGCAGGCGCTTGTCCATAACGCCATTTAACAACCAATGGCCGGTAGTAAATCGGTAATGGTAATGAGGATGAGGATAGAGAGGATGAGAGGAGGATGCCTGGCGATAACAGAGTTTTAAACCATACCGCTAATAGGATCTGATCTCCAAATGAATATGCTTCTCCTCGACTCATACTTCACCGTCAACCGCTCATGGACACGAAAAGCCGGACCTCATATTCTTTTATCCGACAATGACTCCACACTCTCAACATCCGTCTCAAATTCCCATGCTTCAATACACCAAAGGCAACACCAGAAGGCTGGTGTAATCCTCCGGGAGATATTTTCGTGGATAGTCATGAGAAGACACATGGAGATCATCACCTCATTATCCGATAAGTGGAACTTTCTTACCGTAAAACCGCCGACAAATAGCTTTCACCGACTCGTGCGGGTCTTCTACCAAATTCTCCTAATGGTTTTTTCCATTTTCTCAGTTGAAATACGGGAGAATCGCAGGATCTCGCAGCACGCATGACAATCTTCTCTTCGCAAGAATAGTTCCAAAGGTAAAGTACTTAACACCAAGAATAGACAAACATAAACATAGTGTACCCAAAGGACGGCCTAACCTGCTTAACACCAAAATCGTGATACCATTTTACTTCTAATGTCCTATGGAAACCAGCAACCCCAGATGATTTAATTATGGTTACAGAACATTAAATGAGGTAGATAATAAAATTAAGTAACACATCTAAAGTCAATTGTTGTAAATGTCCAAACAAGCCTCAAGAATAGATTAGGATTATAGGCAAAACTAAGATTTTGCATATGAGAAATACACACACCATATTGCTTCCTTTTTTTTTTTTTCGTAGCAAGTTTTATATTTTATTAGATTGGTGTTATGTAACATGTTTGAAACTATAGCCGAAAATAACATAATGTCAGAAGGGAGCACCAAAAGATCAATATTAGAAGTATAGTCAATTAAATCTTAATAGACTAATTTTTGCTATATTAGTATTATTTGCCACAACATTCCTATGTTGAAGACAAACCCAATTAATCTCATGTACAGGAAGAACAAATTCCGATGAAGATCTAAAACAAGTAATTTTCAGACTCGGTAGAATCTATGATTCAGCAAGAATGTCTATGGTAGAAAGATTTAAGTTTAAGAATGAGGTAGTGATGTTTCTACAAGACACTTTGGTGAATAAGAGACTCGAGATAGAACATTAGAGCAACTCAGGGAATTTAACTAAAATGTATCTTAAGCTAATTCAGGATACGTGGACCATTTCGTGCCTTCAAAAATAAGTACAAGAGAAAGGATGAGAAATCAAAACAACATATAGTGATACTGCTCACGCTCAAATCCAATTTTCCATGGAATAAGGTACTCATTGAAACTTTAAAGATAACATTTCGACAAAAATTTAGAACCGTAAATAAAGATTAAAAGACCCAAATCTAAGTCCTTACAACCAATCTCAGTGGAAACGATCGCATTTAGATTAGCTTCAAAATCATCGGGACAATGAGAGGGAAATTAGAGGAAACTATTACTAGTCTCTAAAAAGGGAATAAAACATACATCAAGAAACAAAAAAAGCAACTCACCTCAATTTTATCCATGGAGCGAAGAATGTCTTGTTCATCATACAACATATCTTAAACTGAAACTTTGCTCACTTTCACAAAATTAGACAAAAGCAACTTGTAGATAGCCTTTGTTGCAAGTGTCATAAAAACTGGCCCTTTGAATGTGGTCTAATGAACAAATTAAAATATTTTAGCTTAATTTATAGGCAAGTAATTTGATAAATTTTAATTAAATAAATGGCCACCTTCTCCAAGAAATGCGGAAGTGGATGCAAAGATGATTCATAAAGTGAAAGCCGCACAGGAAATGCACACATAAAGCAGGCAAGAAAGTGGAGAGCACATCTAAAAGAAAAGAGGCAATTTTATATGAGAAAGTAGAGTAGATAAATCAAAAGGAAAACTGAAAGATGAAAGTTCCAAAATGTTTCAAGATTGACAAAAGTTCATTTGGACAAGATGTGACATGCAAGATAACAATGAAATGATCGTTAAGAACATACCGTGTCACTCAAATGGTACCCGATCTCTTCAAAACAGAGAAGATCGGCGATGATCAAGCCCTCGTGGCGTAGAGACATAGTCAGAGGTCGTGATCACAACCAATTTATGGGTCAATTACAAATCGAGAGACAAAGAAAAAGAGATTTCGTCTTAATAAAATCAATCATTCCTCGATGATAAAACAAAAATACACTTGAGAAGTGAGAGGACCGTCGCCTAGTTTCGCTCCATGACCAATACGAAAAGAACCGACATTGATAAGAGAAGATACAGATGAAGTTCTGCAGCTGTTTCTAGTCAAATCTTTATATGCTTTAGCAATAGTTGTTTTTGGTCATTTTTCTCAGTAGACCATTCAAGAACAATTCATTCCATTGTTTAAAAAAAAAAAATTGCAGAAAAATGACCATACCTAGGATTACAATATCAAAAACAATAATGATATTGTCTAAACTTCATTTCTCAATTCACAGATTACTAAGTTATAAAACAATAACATTACAATATTCCATCAAGGAAAAGAACATATCAGGTCACCAAAAGGACATCAATGGTTAGCTGCGATCAATCTCTTCAAAGAATGCAGCGTACCCATGCCTCGAGTATGCCGGATGAACCTTACGTCAACCATCACTATAGAAAATGACCAAAACAAAAACAAACAAATTAAAACCAATGTTGAAAATGGGAAGGAAAAACTACATAGAAGCAACCAAAATAAAAGCACAATGCATTATGGTATACCAAGATGGTTTCCCTTTATAGGACATGTAGACACGTGAACGACCCACTTCATTTCCAAGACCTAGAGGTCCCATTCTCCAAAAAACAGAGCGCATCAAAGATGATCAAGCCTCTAAGTAGAGACATAGTCGAGGGTCAGATCACAAACTTAACTACGGGTCAATTATAAAGTGAGAGACAGAGAAAGAGATTTTCTTGCCTCAATAAAATCAATGATTCGACAGATAAAAAAATACACATGGAGAAGTGAGGACCGTCAGCTAGTTTTGCCTCCATGACCAAGCAATTCACCCAATGTAATCATGGAAAACTAAGCTTGATAGCGGTGGCCCTTGCATTAGAGAGTGCTCATTAACTGTCAGATTATCAGCTTCGAGATCGGGGATTGACACATACATGTTAATGCTATTCTCAACAACTACTACTTTCAGCTCACCCACTTTAATCCAAAGGAGGTGAGGGGCGCTTGTCCATAACATCATTCAATGTACCAATGGTCGCAAATAATCGGTGTTTTATGATGAGGATGAGGGAGATGTCGATGATAATAAAGATTTAGATGAGTTCGCCAGATGCCTTCCATAATTACCTCCATTGTTACAACCCCAAGCTATAAACATCCGCCGCTTTATTATCCACCTTCATCAAAGCAAGTTCCCGCAGGGAATTAAGAAGATTACATCATGCTCGCTTCCCCGCTAAGAAATTATACAAGATAACTAACGCATCACACACCACCACCTAATTAAGAAAATGGTACCCGGAGCGCATAACCAAAAGTTCCCGCAAATGTAGTCCACTCGATGAGTCCGCTTTATAAGCCTAGCCGTATTTTTTCAAGTCGAGACATGGGCTTCATATTCGAATCTAATAACATTGTTGGGTCGGGTTATGTCTCGAAGGAATTACCCGAGGTGAGCAATCATGGTATATAAGATAAAGCTTTTAGCCACCCCTTTTCACAATGTTTACTCTCACAATCCAATCAAGTTTTTCGTCAGCTTTCTTCATCGTTGCTTAGAATGTTTCTCAAGCTCCTTCATAAACCATAAATCAAAATGAGTTCTCGCAAATGAACTGAAGCCATAAAGCTGACAATATTACGATGTCTATCCGGTGGCAGATAAGATGAATCTCGCTTTTGAAAGCCTTCAACCACGATATCTCCACCATCTTGATCCGATGAGTAGTGAAGCTTTTCACAAATATACAACCCGGCCATTTCGGCAACTCGCCTTGTAACAAGCATATATCCTCCGCTACTAATACAATGCTTGCAAAGTGAACCGAATTGTCGCCCTCGTATGATGCGTCATACAACAAGTTCCTGTATCATGTCCCAATATTGTGAATAGATTTTATATCGGCGACTTCAAGTAGACTGGGTTGTTTTCTTTCCTCAATTTTTGGACAAGAAAATAAAATGCCAATAATGTAGTGCCTATAAGAACAATAGAGTGCCTACAATGAGGAGTATAAAAAGGATCAAGACAGAAACTCGCGGGCCTTCTTCTGATCGCATGGCCAGATGAGTGACATTATTACCACGTAGACCTTTATTATTTCTAAATGCCTCAAATGGAGTTAAGGCTTTGATGTTGGGAGAGGTAATCTTCCAACTCGGTTGCAGGATATATCGCCAGATGTTAGGCTAATCGATAATCAAAAGTGTGTGGGATGGTGCCATAAAGCTGCTATGGAGAGATTCAACGCCTCCAGCACTTAACTCTGCTGGGCCGTGGAATCTCTCCCCCGTCAAGACATTGACTAAGATCAAGACTCCAAAGACGAAGCAACTTTCCACCTCGTCGGGAATGCTATCCACGCCAAATCGATTCCCACTCGCCCATGACGATAATTTTTACAAGTTCCCTATTTGTTTGGGAATTTGACCGCTTGTTGCTCGATGCCAGGTCGAAGGGCTCTGAAGATCAGCTAATTTTTCCTAATTTCAAAGGAATGCTTCCCTCGAAAGACGTTGTTAGTCAAGAACAAATTCCTAAACAATAAGGGCAACATACCCATTCTTTGGGACTCCCAGCCAAATGGTTTGGAGTGCAGCATCAAGTCGTTGTAATTGAGTGGCTTCAAGTTGAGGTGGTATGGCACCTAAATACATGGTTTTCGAGATGTCTAAGTGTGTTAGCTCGTGCACCGCCCATTTCTCGTAAAGCTCGCCATAAAAATTGTTATCGCTTAGATCGATATAATTCGTGTTTGGGTATACACCAAAACTTTCGCCATGTTCTGGCAGTTGGTTTCTTTCGTCAACTCTCGAATAAGCTAGCGTGCAATTTTCAAGCTTTTCGGTATAGGACCCGTGGAATGGTTCCCAAAGGCGTAAAATTTAAGGCGTTCTACCAAGGCACCGCCCGGTAGTCACAACAAAGATTTTCATACAATTGCAAATATTCAAACACGGAAATTATTCATTTCGCGCAGAGGAAGGGCACTATTGAGTTTGTTATGACCAAGGTCCAAATAGGTTAAGCCGACAAGTTTCCTATGAAGCCGGTATTGAACCATCGGCATTGTTAAATGACAAATCGAGATCGTTAAGAGATCTTAACAATCCAATTTCTTGAGGAATGAAACCAGATAGCTTGTTTATATGAAGATACAATGTGGTTAAATTCCTCAAGTTACCTATGGAAGGAGGGATTGGACCATTGAGATTGTTATTTGATAATTCAAGAACATTAAGAGATGTTAACAATCCAATTTCTCGAGGAATGGAACCAGAGCTATAGTTTGTTCTCGGGCCACCAAGGTACAATGTGGTTAAATTCCTCAAGTTACCTATGGAAGGAGGGATTGTACCAATGAGACTATTAAATGACAATCCAAGATCGTTAAGAGATCTTAACAATCCAATTTCTTGAGGAATGAAACTTACGCTTTGTTCCTATGAAGGTGCAATATGGTTAAATTCCTCAAGTTACCTATGAAAGGAGTTATTGGACCAATGAGATTGTTATTTGACAATTCAAGATCATTAAGAGATCTTAACAATCCAATTTCTTGAGGAATGGAACCAGATAGTTTGTTTTCACCAAGGTACAATGTGGTTAAATTCCTCAAGTTACCTATGGAAGGAGGGATTGGACCAATGAGATTGTTATTTGACAACTCAAGATCATTAAGAGATTTTAACAATCCAATTTCTTGAGGAATGGAACCAGAAAGTTTGTTTACACCAAGGAACAATGTGGTTAAATTCCTCAAGTTACCTATGGAAAGAGGGATTAGACCGCTGAGACTGTTAAATGACAATCTAAGATCGTTAAGAGATCTTAACAATCCAATTTCTTGAGGAATGGAACCAGAAAGCTCATTCTCATAAAAATGCAAAATAGTTAAGTTTTTCAAATTCCCTATAAAAGGAAGAATTGACCCTCTAAAAAATTATTAGAAGCCAAAGATAGAAAGCTAAGTGATGTTAAAACCCAAGTTGTTTAGGTATTACACCAGTGAAATGATTAGAACCAAAATCAAGAATTGTGATTAGTTTGGAAATATTACCAATATTGGTTGGAATGGTTCCATGGAGGGAGTTGTTAGACAAATTAAGAGTAAGGAGGTTGGGGAGAGATGAAAATTTGAGATTTTGGAGTGTACCTCTCAAACCACAACTCAAGTTTAATCGAGACACTTCCCTGACCTATGACAAGCCACTCCGAACCAATGATGGCAAGAATTGCGTCCAAACCAAGATGAGAGTAAAACTTGGGTTTGATTATCAAGGCTTACCTTCCATGTTCGAAGAGCGAGTGCTTCTTGATTTTGTTCAACTTTTGAAATAGCAATGGTAGGTGCAGAGGCGGAGGTGAAAATGACATGGAAGGATGATATTGAAGACAAAGGGAAAAGAAGAAATATGAAAAAGCAAGGAGTGATGATGAGTCGAGAGAGTAAGGAATACGATGAAGGATATTGATGGGCCATTATTTGAAATGGGTAGAGATGAGTTATTACAAGGTGTACAAATGAGGAGAAGATGCAACAATTTATTTATAAACTTAAGTGTGATACATTCGGCATTCCCATTAGTTGGTGTGTAAGACTAATCACTCTCATTCCACTACAATTAATGGAATTGAAAATAGGTAATATCAACTTCATACTTTTTTTATTTTCTTCTATAAAAAATAGTCTTATTTGTTTATAAAATTAAACACCCACAATTACATAGCAGATAATTTAAAATATTACTTTTATTTTTTAATTAAAATAGACTATTGCAATTACATAGGAAATAATTAAAAATATTCCTTTTTCATTCCCTTTGCTCCATGCTCTTTCAAACGTAACATGTTTAAAATTATGATTACAATTCTTTTTATGGCTCAATGTTGATACAAGAAGTCCATTTCACAAACACTACTCGTACATATGTTGTTATATATATATATATATATATATATATATATGACTTTTTTTTTTATAGAATGTATGGTTTTTATAGGTATCGCCAACTTCCAAAATATGAAAAACAAATCGAAATAAATACTTGTGCTTGACCCGTTTAAAGTATTTGCTCAACTTAATAGGGTATTATCAACTTTCAAGACAAAAACAAAAAAATCCTCCTAATTAATCTATTTTAAAGTCTTCACTCAATTCCAAAACATCTTTAAAAACTTTAATTTATGACTTCAATTGCATTCACTTCAATTATGATACATATCATGTTCATTAGGGTAGAAAATTTATCATGTATTATCATGAAATCTTGACCAAGTATTCATATTATATTAGTCACCCATGTCAATATCCTATTTGATGTAGGTGAAGACATTTATAGATGGCCTCCATTCATTAAATTATAGTACTAAATATCTTACAAATATATAAAGAGGGTGACACACTGTATTACAAGTGATCCAACTCGAAGTGAGATAGATATGATCAAAATATATTAAATTGATTGTATATCAATTATAGGAAATTTACTAAAAGATTAAATTTATACTATTATTTGTAATGAAAAAATCTTGACTAAATAGTCACATAATTAGTAATCCTTGTGAACCGCGCTAGTTTATGTTGATCAACTAAAAGAATCCAACAATAGATAGGCTTCACTTATTAAATTATAGTATTAAATATCTTATGAGAATTTTGAAATGATTATGGCATCCTAAATAACCTTATTTGTTAGAAAAGCAAATTTATATAAAATTGCATTTATTTTAAGGTATATGACATTGAAGTGGTAGGTGTACATGTTTTCATATATAACAGATACCGCTAGATTTCCTAATAATAATTGTTGAATAGCTAAATAGATAAATGACAATTTAATCACTTCTAAGAAGCTTAAGCTTTTGAATAGATAAGACTTAATTTACCCTTTTTTTTTTTTTGAAAATACAGTTGCTTTTAAAAATTGTAATACTAAAAATTTGTACTATTTCTAATGTTAAACCTTTCGAAGGAATTTCTAAAAATAAAAGGTAAGTTTTTTTTTTTTTTTTTATATATATAAGTGTAAGACATTGATAAGTGGTGTAAACTTTCTAATATCGAAAATAAACAAAGTATTTGTCTCGTATTGAAGGAATTGAATTATCTTTATAAAAACTTATTCCGTAGTTTTAATCGTATTCGCGACTTTGATTGTAAGACCGGAAAAAAACCTAGAAATTTGAATTTTGCTAGGAAGTGCAAAATAGTAATTTTTTGAATTCTTTTAGATATCGGATGACTAAACTGACTAATCGCTGGAATCGCCTCACAAAATCTAGTCGAATTCCGCCGGTAATCTCGCTAAATTTCGAGACAAATGGATTTTCACGCATTCTCGAGACGACGGGGATCGCAGGACTTTAAAACGAGATTTTGAGAAAAAACTCAAAAATGTCAAATATTTAAAGAATGTCCATTTAATATAGATGAAATAGAAACCGGGACTAAATAAATTGTTTCGGGGCGAAAACGGACTAAGGAAGAGTGACAAGTGGCGCGATTTGAGCCACGTGTCTCATGTATAAATACAAGAAATATCTAAAAAAAAAAAAAAAATCAAAGAATATATCTATGAGATATCAAAAAATATCTCACAGAAATATCTAAACCAAACGTTAGAGAGAGAGAGAGAGAAAGAGAGAGAGAGAGAGGAGGGAGAAGAAAAGCAACTTTTCTCCGACTATTTCACGGGGTTTTGTTAGCGAATCCCTAAGAAAGCCGAGTTAAAGCTGCTCTAAAAGACGAGAGCTACGCGTGGGTACCAGAATCACAAGATTTCGCCAAGGTCCAAGGTTCGGGTTATATATCATTTTTTGTAAGAGTGTATAATTGAACTCTTGTAAACATATCACTATATCATGTATAGTATTCAAGGTATGGTTGAATGGGGTCGAGAGTGTGGTATATTGAGCCCGGATGGGTCATTTGATGTAATGTTATACAGGTTTATTTCGGATGTAGCCTTCTCGTATGTATGAGACTCCATCAGATTTGTTAAAGTATGGATCTCGATAAATGGGACATGATGGTGTGCCATCGGGTTACCCGACACCCACTGGTTTTCGCAGGTTGATGGGTTATCAACGGGACCCCCGGGATCGGGGTGTCACATTGATTGGTAATGTCGACTTTTAACAAAATGACTAACACCGCCTACCTAACTCATTTTTAAAGTCTTTGTTAATTTGAAATCATATCTTAAAAATAAAAACAAATTTTTGTCCCATATTAGCACTTTCATTCATGACTTCGATAGGTAGTGTCAATTTCATGCTTGACTCATTTTAAAGTCTTTGCCCGTAACTTATAAAAAAATCTTAAAGAAGCTTGTCATGTAGTTTCACATGCATTCATGACTTCGATAGGTAGTGTCAATTGCATGCTTGACCCATTTTACAGTCTTTGCCCGTAACTTATAAAAAAAATCTTAAAGAAGCTTGTCATGTAGTTTCACATGCATTTATGACTTTGATAGGTGGTGTTTCAACTTCATACTTGACCCATTTTAAAGTTCTTGTCCAATTAGGAACCTTCTTCTTAAGTTTCTTCAAAGAGTAATGGTCTATTGGTTATTATTTTAAAAACTGCTCTGAGAATCGTTTTTTGAAAACACAAAACTTAAAATTGTTCTTTATTCTCTTAATTTAAAGTTTACTATGTCTCTTTGTTTATTCAGAACAAAAAAAAAAATGGAAACCAAACGTATTCTTCATGTTTTCCTTATTCTCTTTGTTTTTAGAACAAAAAACAGTTTTCAAAACACGAACCAAACTTACCCTAAGTGGTTGAATCATTGTTTTAATACCATTTTAAATTATAAAGTCTTTTGAAAGTTGAAACTTGGTTTATAATGTACAGTAGTATCATACTCCTTAACACCCTTCTTCACATGTAAACACAAGCCTATAGGGCCATAGGCGAACAACCACAATTAATCCTTTTAGGTTTACACAATCAATTACTAAACAAATATGCAAATCGAAAAATAAGATATGCGATGAGACTTTAATGGTTTTTAATTTCTTTATTAAAATGATTTCTACACAAGTCTTTTCTTACAAGAAATAAAGGACTTAACTAAATAACTATCTAAATCAAGGAGCTTAGCCGATGAGTCAATATTTGCACACATAAAATACTTACCGCATTCTAAGATATCATTGCCTAACATTTTCATATCGACTATTATTGTCCAAACTAATTGAAAATAGATTTTTTTTTTAATAATTTTTTGAAGATACTACGACAATTCATTTAAAATAAATAAGTAAAATCAAGGTAATTTTGGAGCAATAGACTAAATGATGCCATTTGCACTCTATATCAAATTAGACTTTAGACTAATAATTTGTAGACTTAATTTTAAATTTTTATTTTTATTAAACTTCTAATAGTTTTTTATTATTTCAACATTTAGGAGCTGTTCCCAAAAAATTGGATTTGTGAAAAACTATTTGGAAACATATCTATCGACCCAAAATTGGTTAAAGTACTGTATGGCAAATTTTCCATTTGACCTTGTTCCAATTAAGCAATTTTGAAAAGAATACAAACACAATAAATCCGGGGGATAGGATCGAGCAACAAGCAAGATTATGAGTGAAGCTTCATCAAAGAAACAAACTAATTATGTTGACTAAGAAATATTGATTGATATAGAACTTAACCTCAAAATTAATTTATTAGGAAGAAGTAGAAAATTCCAGAGAAAACACGGGGGAAGGAGCAAGACACGATAGGATTGGCTGGGTTTGACAAAGATTTTGGACCTAGCAAGGGTATGGTTGAGCTACAAAAGTAAACATCGGGAGTATTTGGAACCAAAAAAAAAGTTAATATGCAAAATTAAAAGTTCAGCATTTGTGCACCTTATCTTCTTTATTCTTAAAAAATATTTTAAAATAAAATTTTGTGCATATGTATTATTTTAGTTTTAATTATTTCTCATATTTACAATCATTCTTAAAACAATTATGAAACAAGAGAAGACAATTAAAATAAATCAAAAAATTATCTAAAATACATTATTTTATATTTTTAAGGACAAAAATTATTTTTTTTATTATCACAATTTACAAACAAAGAGAACTAGAAAATATGATACACATATTTTAGTTATTTTTTGGCTTTTCAATTTTTTTAAAGTTATTTAAAAAATAATTATATAAATGTGTAGAAATGATTAAAATAATTATTACTAAAAAATTTTAAAACCGTATTTTAA
Source organism: Tetrastigma voinierianum (assembly GCA_016808115.1). Classification (NCBI taxonomy): domain Eukaryota; kingdom Viridiplantae; phylum Streptophyta; class Magnoliopsida; order Vitales; family Vitaceae; genus Tetrastigma; species Tetrastigma voinierianum. Next base: position 50,141 of record JAEQBH010004308.1, on the reverse strand, counting down.
AAACGTGAGAAAATATGTTTAAAATATTGATAGTTCCAAAATCAAAACACTTTCCAAAAACAAAGTCTCATCGAATATTTTATTAAATTTTAATCCCAACTCCAATCCAAATTATGATTATCTTCCTTCTTTACCTCTTTTTCCTTTTTCCTCCCTATTTTCTTTTCTTTTCCTCCCGTCTATTTTTTCCATATTGTATTAAGAACGTTGTACTACTCTCTATTCTTATTAAGTGACTCGAGCTTGACATCTCTAATCTCTGTCTAAGAAGTGCCCAAGAACCCTCCCTTCCCAATATCCCTCTGATGTGCCCCATACCCTTCAATTTCGTTATTATATATAAATATTTAAATTAAGACATTAATTTATGATGAATCAACTCATCCATCAGAATTGATCCACCAAAAGATAACAATATCTCCTACACATAATTTAAATCATCTCGCTCTAAACTTGTACATAAAAATGGAATGCTGGAGTAAATGAAAGTGTTATGAAACCCATCAAAACTAACAGCAGCTACATAATTATCTCCAATAGAACGCAAAAACCATCACAAATAATAGATGACAATTAACAGGAAGCTGTCATTTTCTTAAATTAATCAACCTTTTTGCATAATAATATATCAATAGAATTAATACTTTCATAGAAAAGAGACTAACAATTATTTATTTATTACAATTTTGAATAGAAGTAATGTATGCCAAATTTGCTATATTTGAAAAGAAAACAAACACATAAACCCTGGGGATAGAACTGAAAGCAACAAGTAAGGTGGTTTTGTTATCTACGGGTGGTCACATTTATCCGTAGAGTCTGCTGCTTCCATGCTCACAAAAGCCCCATTGTACTCAAAATTAGGTTGCGTAGAAAATTAATAAGAGGCTCAAATCTCATCTTAAAAGAAGAATACACCTATCGCCGTGATCTAAAGATTAGCATCAAACAATAAAACACAACCCGGGAAAACAACAATATTGTTCACATGCTTCACTAATAAAACATTCAGAATATTTTCCTAGAGGAAAATCTGTTCAACAATATAATGCATTTGTGAAGCTCACCCAAAAACGGAAAATCGTAACGTGAAAATCTCTTGAATGTTACCACATATAAGGTACAAGAAAGAAATCAATGTTGAATATTTTCCTAAACTAAGCAAGCTAATTACACTGACTAAGAAATATTGATTGATATAGAACTTCAACCTCACAATCTTAATTAATCAAGAAGAAGTCGAAATACATAGAAACCCTGGTGGGAAGCCAAGACACGTGATAGAGGGATTGGCTTCACAGATTTTGATCCGCTGAATGCTACCTCACCCTTCCTTAAGGCCTGCGCTCTCAACATTCCCACTGCTTATCAAGACGCATTTCCATCTACACTTATCACCGCCCCATTCTCTCCAAACAGAGAAACAAGAAGTGTATGGATAACCTTTTCGCTTTATTGTTTTCTTCTTCGCCTTGTAGCCTCTTCCGATTCAATCAAGTACCTTGGGATCTCATGGCCGATGTTTAAACTGCAGCCACAAAATAAGTGGTCGAAACCATGTCGCTACTGGGATCCGGGTCTCCGCAATGAAATATGCTTCTCTGATTCATACTTCATCGCCAACCGCTCATGGACACGAAAAGCCGGACTCCTCGATTCTTCATCCGCAATGACTCCACACTCTAAAATATCTGCCACCTCTATGCTTCAATACACCAAAGGCACCGCAGTTGGGCCAGTACTCTCTCGGATATCGCGAGAAGGGGCATGGAGATCATCAAGGCCATTATCCGATAAGTGAACGCTTTCTTACTTCGTAAAACTACCGACGCTTTCACCAACTCAGGGTCTTTCCACCGTACCTCCCAATGGTTTTTGCCCTTTTCTCGAGTTGGAATTTATCTCAACCGATCGACGTTTGTGGGAAATAATTTTGGTGTCAAGGGGTAAGCAAATCGGTGATAAGCTTCTCGCTTGGAGCCTCCCATCTCATTAGCCTCTCCATGGACAAGAATGATGTTAGGTGGCATGAGCTCCTTCAGAAAGTACTGTTCAGGCAAAACCGGGCATGAGCAGAGGAAAGACATGTAGTGACCCCGATGTCAGGGAGCAAGAAGGCCATTCATTGTAAAGTAACTTCCTCGGGGTTCATTGATGATGGTTTTTACCAACATTCCTTCCACGACATACCCAGCTTATAACACATGCATTTTTCTTATCGAGCACCACATTTCAAATAGTTGTTCGACAATCTACTCAAGACTAATTTCTGGATTCTGGCCATCACCATCGATATTCAACAATGCTATTCAAATGGTGATATGTAAGCCAAGTCAAAGTATTCGAATTTGCAAATTGGCTGCGGATCCTCTCATTCATGGAGTTAATGTATGTCCGGGTAAAACGTACCATGCACCTTTGCAAGGGAAGCATAATATACGGGGGATGTTATGGAGCTCTGGATGGTTGTAATCAATACTCATCAAGGAAAAGGAGAAGTTCTCGGGCACGCCCTACAAATGCAAGGATTAGGAACATCAAATTCTCGAGAAATGGTCGAGTGGAGACATATGTGAAGAAAGTTTTCTCTCACATTCGAGGTCGATGGAGTTGCACACCATAAGTGATCCACTTGGCGTAAATATCGTGGAGAAACGCAGCAGATCTCGCCAAAGACAAAGATGACAATCTTCTTCGCGAGAATAGTCTCCGCAAAGTGACTGCCTCAAACACCAAATAATATCATCCATAAACATATGCTCCAAGGACATGGCCACTGCGGTAACACCAAAATCGTATACCATTTTACTTCTAATGTCCGATGAAATCAATAACCCGCGTAAGATGAATTTACTTATAGTTACAGAAATAGTTAAATGGGAGATAAGAAAATTAAGCAACACATCTAAAGTCAATTTGTCAGAATGTCCAAACAAATTCGCAATGATAGATTTATATGCAACCGATATTTTGGCATATGAGAAATACAAGCACACACCATATCATTTCCTTTTTTCGTAACAAGTTTTATATTTTATTAGATTGTTTATGCTACAAGTTTGAAACTAAATTCAGACACAATATAATGCTGTGGTGGAGCGCACACACAAAAAAAATAATCAATATTAGAAGTGTAGTCAATTAAATCTTAATAGACTAATTCGCTATATTAGTATTATTTGCCAATATCTCCTAATGTTGAAGACAACACCCAATTAATCTCATAAGGTGCGTAACAAAGTCCACAGATGAAGATCTAAAACAAGAGGTACTTATACTCGTGTAGAATCTATGATCCGTAAGAATGTCTATGGTAGAAAGATTTGGCTTAAGAATGAGGTAGTAGATGTTTCAAGTAGATAATTTCGAATAAGAGACCTGGATAGAACATTTAGGAGCAAATCAAGGAACTCAAATAAATGTGATCTAAACTAACTGCGGATACATGGAACATTTCAGCTCTCAAAAAAGGGAAGTAAAAGAGAAGGATGAGAAATCAAAACCGAAAATGTTGTGATATCGTTCTCTGCTCCAAATCCACCTTCCATGGAATAAGGTACTAATGAAACTTTAAAGATAACATTAACTAAAAAAATTTAAAAACCAGAAAATAAAAAGAGATTAAAAGACCCAAATCTAAGTCTCTTACAACCAATAAGGGAACGGATGTGCTTAGATTAGCTTCAAAATCGGGCCCCTGGACAATGAAAGGAAATTAGGAGGAAACTATTACTAAGGTCTCTAAAAGGGGAGAATGAAACATACATCTATAAACAAAATCAACTCACCTCAATTTTAACCATGGAGCGAAGAATGTCTTGCTCATCATACAATATATCTTCAATAGAAACTTTGCTCATTTTCACGTGCAGCAAACTCAGATAGCCTTTGTTGCATGTGTCATAAAACCGGCCTCAAGGTGGTCTTAATGAACAAATTCAAATATTTGCTTATTTTCTGTGCAAAGTAATTACATAAATTTTTTAATTTCAAATAAATGGCCAACCTTCTCCATGAATGGCGAAGGGATGCAAGATGATCCAAGTGAAAAGTCAAAGATAAGAAATGCAACACATTACAATGCAGTAATGTGTTGTAATGCAGAGTGCACGATATCAATAATGCATCTGGAAATGCTGTTGTATGGTTGAAAAATATCAAGAAGGGGAGAAGAATGAAAATTGAAAAATGAAGATACATGTTCTAGGGTTGGATTCACAATTATGATTTTCTAGTTGCCTTAATTCTGGTATTCACGCCTTCTTCACTATTATATGCTTGGTTCTTTAGATCTTAGCAAGAAAAAGGGCAAGAACAGTTGAAATATACTCAAAACTAGACTCCTATGTCAACCTATTTTCTCAGCATTTTATTCTCTCCCTAGTGTTCTCCTAATATTCAACAAAGCCATATGCCCAGACAATCTGTAAATATAGCCAATAGCTGATTTGTCAATCATCCATGTAGTTAGGACTCGAATACATACATTGAAGCAATCTTCCTCGACTTTGCCTTTAGAAGATATGAAGCTTTATTCCAAACTCCGCATGGTAGAAAAAGATAGTTCACTAAGAAAATCTTGTGCAATACAATAAAAGGTCAAAAGAGTTTCAGTGTAGAACATTTGATGCATAAGTCCTCAAATCGCTGCTGGTGATTCGTAAGAACGCCAAGATATATAATGCGGGATTAATAGAGCTACCTTTGTCAGACTAAATGGTATATCTTCCGGTCAATCAACTGGAAGAAATTGGAAGCCATAATTGCTGCCAAAGTTCAAGCCAAATGTTAGTGGAAAAGACTGCACCGTCATTTTCATCCATGCCGACAACAATGCTGCCTTGATGACTCCCACTCCGCCTACCACAAACAAAAATTTCAGTGGTTATACTGGGGTATAATTATGTTGCACCAAATTCAAGCCATCCGGATAAATTGAATGGTCAAATAAGGCAAGCCAGCTATCCACCTTGTGACCCTTAAATTTGTTCTTTCATTTTCAAACAATAAAATAAGCAATAAATCAGAGGAAGCTCGTTTCTTTTGTACACTATACCTGAATGAGAAAAATAACATGAGCCCCATTGAATCTTCTCTTTTTCTTACAACATGGTTCTCGAAATATACTTTCAGAATCATTTGTATATATGTCTCGTCACATGCTTCACCACCATTTGGACCCATGTGGGCATCCTATTAGATACCTTATCAAACCATAACCATTTCTATGGGACTCCAGGAGAAGCAAAGTTTATGCTTATAAAAGGATTGCAAGATTTCGACTGACAACTTCTTACTGCCAAACTTAATTCTACTTTTTTGCATATGTCTCTTAATAACTCTATTGTGTTATTTTAATTTATCACACAATTGTAAAGTGATAGTTATATATGTAGTTGTACAAGCACAATTAATTAAATGTAAATTTGTTCAAGGGCTCGCATGTCTTTTATTGATAATGTTCTTCGGGATCGCACTGCACTATAATGAAACGTTTTGAGTTCCAATTTGCTGTATTTAGCACTTTTGGAATAAAGAACTGCCATAGACTAATATAAGAGACCAACAATTTCCCAAACTCAAAATTTCTTATTTTTAAGCATTGATAACAACACTCACCCAAACAGCTATTCAAAACATTTAATGGCTTAACTATACAAATAAGAACACAATTTCTTTTGCCAAATAATTATAGTTTTCTACCACCATAGTTTTTGCCAAGAACTTATGGTGAACTATGTAAAGCTTAGCATGTTTTATGGCATGCTCGCTTCATGGTGGGTTTGTCAGGTTGAGTCTAGGCTGTAGCTTTCAATTGCATTCGCGTAAGTAGCTAGAACAACTATACTTTCTCTCTAGGAAATTAGTGGAAACGGTTCAATGGAAGAGAAAGGCAATTCAGAAAAGGGAATGGAATTTAAATTTAGGATGTTTAGGTTTCTCTAAACTGCATAAAGACCTTAGCAACATTATTCGTTTAAACCAAATGTAGTTAGGCATACTAAAAGAAAATTCGTGCACACACAGTTGTAATCAATTCAAACTCGTCTATACATGGGCAACATTAGTTGGCAATATTTATAATTACTAGCCATGAATATTGTGGTCCAGACTAATTTCCAATGTCTTGAGAAAGCTTACTTTAATGCTTATATCAATTGTATGTCTTGCCTTCCAAGCTTCTAGCCTTGAAGACCCATCCTTCTAATATAACTCAAAGGAGCATGTCCCGATACCTGCTTGCTGAAACTTTATCCTCAATCCTTACATACAAACAACTTTCTACCAAAATTTCCATGGAGAACAAAACCTCCTAAGGCCCTTCAAAAGCCCCATCCATGTATTCACATGATCACTAACTATCTTCTAGCCCTCGCAATTCAGGATTAGTATTTCAAGTAAGAATACCATTTTTTCTCTCCATATTCTCTGCTCCTATGAATCCAAAGCTAAGCTTGAGTATGTGGGCAGATTGATAGAGTCCTAATGCCACCCAATGGCCTCGGATTGTCGGGCAGAATCAAATAGCGGTGAAGCAATGGCTTGTCTTCTATAGACTTGATCACATGACCTTCATAGGAAGAAGAACCATTAAAGGGAATCAAGAGATTGCAGGAACTTCATGCAAACCCCAAGGTATTTTACCTTCTTCTATATCCTCTGCTTATCTTATATATTCCTTGGAAATGATGGCTACTAAAATGCTACCAAATGATTAAAATATTCATAACACAAACATATCCAATGGTCATTCCTGACTCCGGAACATCATGTTCACACCTCTGCTCCGGCCCCATGCTCTCTCTGGCCTCTCAAACATTTTATCAAACACTTCAAGAACTACCAGTTTATGCATTTAATTAACCATTTTCCTGTAGTGTTTTGGACTAATACTAATAGATTTTAATTCACTAAATCAATCAAAAAGCAGAAGTTTAGATCCGAAGAAAAATGACCTCAAGATACTAAGGATCACATATGCTTCTCAATTATACAACCTCGATACCAAAGAGCCACTCGTGCAAAGAAAAAATCTAATATTTTCATTACTTGAAACATAAATCTCAAAAAACAAAAACCCAAAAACACAGGAATCAAGATAGAATATCGAAATTCATACAAATTAGTAGCAAAAACTAAAGGAAAATAGAAGAGATATAGTCAGAGCATCAAACCGAAATCGAAATTATCATGTTTTTCTAGATATTTGAACAATCCATTAGGCAAAGTCCTTTACTCGGCTGTCACTCTCACCCTTGGCCGGCCCCCTCTACTTAGATTTCCTCAATATCTCTAGCCGCCTTACGATCACTTTGCATGCAACTATAATTCTATCTCGCAATCATATGGAGTCCCTTTTAGCTGCGCCAAAGAAATATGAAATCAAAGATATATTTTGGTTACAAAATTTTTTTTGGCTCCAACTAAAATAATGTCCTTTATAAGACACTTTTCTTGTAGTGAGAGTAGTATTGCTCAAAGATAAGTATGTGATGAACATAACCATTCACCGAGAAGAAAACAATGCGAGGAAAGTAATGGGAACTTCAACATAATCAAAGAAGGCAATATTCGGGGCTTCTCCAAAGAATTTAGCTGGTTAGATTTGATTATCAGCCTCCTCGGGCCTCTGGCTACTGAAAGCACATTAACCCGCATCCTAGAAGGCCAGAAAAAGCTGCTCGTAGATAAGTTGTGATTAACATAACCCCATTCACCGAGAAGAAAACAAAGGAGGAAAGTAATGGGAACTTCAACATAATCAAAGAAGGTGAACAGGCTTCCAAAGGAATTTTAGCTAATAGATTTGATTATTGTAGCCTCTGCCTCTACACGAAAAGTACATTAACTTGCATCCTCTAGAAGGCGTAAAAGGAACCTCTAATAGTGAATGGTCTTTCTATGTAGTGATCCTTCCAATCCAAATGCATGCAGAATACTCCTTGGCAACAATGCTTACAATAGTAGATAACTAATCCAGCGAGCAAAGTTTACTGCTAAGAGCATTCATCAGCCATGCAAATGAATTCAAATGGAGAAAAGTTGGGCTCAAGAAAATCTACTAAAGCACAAAAGATCTCAAGGCCAGCGCCTAGAAAATGATAGATTTCCTAAGTATAGGAAGCTACTTCATATGAAGAGAGGGAATTTCAAGAGTTTACTCCTTGAGAAAAAAGAAATATTGGAAAATTTAATGAAGAAACCATTGAGAAGCAAGAGCTATTCAGAAGATGGCATAAAAATTGGGTGGTATATGTAGTCTCCTTCCTTGAAGATATATCTCGTAATGCTCCTAATAGCAATTTAGATATTGGATAAGAGAAGATACGGTATGAAGTTCTATAAATGCTTTCTAGTCAAATCTTATATGCTTTTAGCAATACTGTTTTCTTGTGGGTCATTTTTCTCGCTTACCATTCAGAACAATCTATTCCATTGTTTCAAAAAAAAAAATAAAATAAATAAATTGCAGTAAAAATGACCATACTCTTAGATTCATACATATCAAAACAATAATGATATTCTCTAAACTTCATTTCAATTCAAATAGATTACTAAGTTATAAAAACAACAAATACAATATTCAACAAGGAAAAGAACATACTGTGTCACCACAAAGGACATCAATGGTCAAGGATCAATCTCACTGGGCATGGCAGCAACATGCCCGAGTATCGATGAATTCCATACCAACCATCACCATCAACATGACCAAAATAGAAACAAACAAATTAAAACCCTATGTTGAAAAATGGAAGGAAAAAACTAGCAACCAAAATAAAAAGCACAATGCATTATGGTATACCGCATGGTTTTCCTTTATAGGACATGTAGACACAAGAATGACCCACTTCATTTCCAAAGAACTGACAAATCATCCGATCTTCCAAAACAGAAAGGTATCGGCGATGATCAAGCCTCGTGGCGGTAGAGACATAGTCATAGTTGCATCACAACCAATTTATCGGGCCAAATTATAAACCGAGAGACAAAGAAAATATTTTTGTCTAAAATAAAATCAATCATTCTGATGATAAAACAAAAATACACATGAGAAGTGAGATCAATGTACTAGGTTTTGCCTCCATGACCGCAGCTTCACCCAATGTAATCATGGAAAACGGTTTCGATAGTGGGGCCTCAGACGAGAAAGCGCCTCTCCGTCAATCAAGGTATAGTCAGTCAGACGGGACGCTGGACACATACATGTTAATGTTATCTTCACCCGCAACCACTACGTTCACCACCCATGGTGCACTTCATCATCCTGGCGCAGAGGTGAGGGGTACTGCCCATAACGCATTTAACAACCAATGGTCACAAAGAATCGTAATGAGGATGAGGACGAGGGAGGATGTCGATGATAACAGAAAGTCGAAACCATGTCGCTATCAGATCTCGACTTCCGCAATGAAATATAAGCTCGACCATACTCATCACAACCGCTCAGCGGACACGAAAAGCTCGACCGATTTTCATCTCGCAATGACTCCACACTCAAATATCCGTCAAATTTATGCTTCAATACACACCAAAGGCACCACCGTAAGCAATAGTGTAATCCGGGAGATATTTTATGTGGATAGTCACAAAGATGCATGAGATCATCGGCGCCATTATTCATAAGCGAACGCTGTCGTAAACTGTCACAGCCACCATCGTAAGTCTTTCAAATTTCGCTTCCGTAATGGTTTTTTGCCATTTTCGCAGTTGAAATACGGGTGGAGAAATGCAGATCTCAAAGCAAAGACAAAGATGACAAATCTTCTTCGCGAATAGTCTCCGCAAAGTACTTAACACCGCTAATATCAGCTATAAACATGGCGCCCAAGGACGGCCCAACCGCTTAACACCAAAATCGATACCATTTACTTCTAATGTCCGATGAAATCAATAAACCCGCGTAAGATGGATTTAATTATAGTTACAGGAACATTAAATGAGATAATAAAATTAAGTAACACATCTAAAGTCAATTGTTGTAAATGTCCAACAAATTCTGCAATGCCATATTGGGGATTACAGTTATGGTCCAGATTTTATATGAGAAACAGCACACACTTATATTATTTCCTTTTCAGAGCAAAGTTTTATATTTTACATTGGTAATGTGTAATATGTTTGAAACTATAGTCAAACAATAACATAACAATGTCAGAGTGGAGCACCAAAAAGATCACACACATTAGAAGGTGAAGAAAACAAATTCCTACGTAGATGAAGATCTAAAATGCACTCTTGCACTCCTGCAGAATCTATGATTCGTAAGAATATCTATGGTAGAAAGATTTAAGTTTAAGAATGAGGCAGTGGGATGTTTCTTGCAAAAGATACTCTCGAATAAGAGAGACCCGAGATAGAACATTAGAGCAACCGCAAATTTAACTAAATGTGATCTAAGCTAATCTGCAGGATACATGGAACATTTCGTGTGCCTTCAAAAAAGGGAAGTACAAGAGAAGGATGAGAAATCAAAATGTACCGATATAGTGATACTGCTTGTTCCAAATCCAATTTTCCATGGAATAAGGTGTCACTGAAACTTTTTAAAGATAACATTGACAAAAATTCAACCGTAAAATAAAAGATTAAAAGACCCAAATCTAAGTCCCTTACAACCAATCAGTAAACTGGATGCACGATTAGCTTCAAAATCGCTCGACAATGAGAGAAAATTAGAGGAAAACTATTACTAGTCTCTAAAAAGCGGAGAATAAAACATACATCAAGAAACAAAAAGCAACTCACCCTTCAATTTTATCCATGGAGCTTAAGAATGTCTTGTTCATCATACAACATATCTTCAACTAAACCTTGCTCACTTTCACATACTAGACAAAAGCAACTTGTAGATAGCCTTTGTTGCAAGTAAAGTGTCATAAAACTCGGCCTCGATGTGGTCTACCGAAAACTAAATATTTTAGCTAATTTATAGCAAAGTACTTCACAAATTTTAATTAAATAAATGGTCGACCTTCTCCAGAAATGCGCCATGGAAGAGATGCGATGATCCATGAAAGTCAAGACAGAAAATGCAACACACATAAAGGCAATAGCGGAGAGCACATCTAAAAGAACAGAGGGCAATTTTATATGAGAAAGCAGAGGATAACAAAAAAGGAAACTCAAGACGAGCCTCAAAAGCCAAGATTGACAAAAGTTCATTGACAAGACAGACATGCAAGATACTTAATGAAATGATCGTTAAGAGCATATGTTGCTACATACCACAGCTAAGAGCACTGGTTAGAGATAAGTATGTGATTAACATAAACCTATTCACTGAGAAGAAAACAATGTTGAGGAAAGCAATGGGAACTTCAACATAATCAAAGAAGGTGAACGATTGGGGCTTTTCCAAAGGTGAATTTTAATGACAGATATGATTAATGTAGCCTCTCGCTCTCAAGCACGGTACATGTTCGCGTGAGAGGGACACTTATACGTAGATGCAAAGGGGCAGTCCATTAACCTCGCATCATCCTAAGGCCGAAAAGAAACTCTAATCGTGAGTGGTCTCAACAATGCTTTACAATATCAAAATGACAATACCCGTGATTACAAGATCAAAAACAATAATGATATTCTAAACTTCATTTCAATTCGCTAGACATTAAGTTATAAAACAAATAACACTACAATATTCAACAATGAAAAAGAACATACCGCGGTCACCAAATGGTACCCGATTCTTCAAAAAAATAGAGTGCAGATCAAGATGATCGCTTCCCGTGGCGTAGAGACATAGTCGTAGGCCGCATCACAACCAATTTATGGGTCAATTATAAACCGAGAGACAAAGAAAAGAGATTTTCCTTAATAAAACTAATCATTCCTTGATGATAAACAAAAATATTAATTTGGAGAAGTGAGGACCGGTAGTTAGTTTCTCGCCTCCATGACCAATAAGGAAAAGAACCAGATATTGATCAGAGAAGACACTGCATGAGGTTCTCAATGTTTAGTCAATCTTATATGTTGTGGCTTAGTTGTTTTTGGTCATTTTTCTCAGTAGACTCATTCAAGAACAATTCATTCCATTGTTTAAAAAAATTAAAAGTAAAAAAATGACCATACCTAGGATTACACATTATAAAAAACAATAATGATATTGTCTAAACTTCATTTCTCAATTCTGCCAGATTACTAAGTTATAAACAAATAACATTACAATATTCAACAAGGAAAAAGAACATAATCGTATCACCAAAATGACACTAATGGTCATGGATCAATCTCTTCAAAGAATGGCAAAGCAACATGCCCGAGTATGTCGATGACCTATACAAACAAACTATCACCATAGAAAATACACCAAAACAAAACAAACAAATTAAAACCTAAATGTTGAAAAATAAAGAAAACTAGTAAATCGTAAAAATAAAAGCACACAATGCATTATGGTATACCAGTATATTTTCCTCATAGGACACATATGTAGACACAAGAATTGACCTATAGCTCTATTTCAAGAACTGCGCTCTTATCCGATCTCTCCAAAACAAGAGTTATATCAAGATGATCAGTTTTCCTCGTAAGTAGAGACATAGCCGTAGGTCGTCACAACCAATTTATTGGTCAATATATAAACCGAGAGACAAAGAAAAAAAGATTTTCGCCTAAATAAAATCAATCATTCCGGATGATAAAACAAAAATACACATGGAGTAAAGCGGAGACCATCACTAGTTTTGCCCATGAACCGCTAAGCTTCACCCAATGTAATCATGGAAAACGTTTCATAGTGGTACAGACGAGAGTGCTCACACCAAGGTATAGTCAGTCGAGATCGGGATTGACACATACATGCTAATGCTATCTTCACCAGAACGACTACTTCAGCTCACCCACTTCATCCACTGTGGAGGAGGAGCTTGTCCATAACATCATTCAATACCAATGGTCAAGAATACCGGTAATGAGGATGAGGATGATGAGATGCCGATGACAACAGCGATGATTAGCTCACCAGACGCCCCATGACCAATACCTCCATTGTTACAACCCCAAAGCCTATAAAACATCTCAAGCTATTATCCACCTTCATCTTGTAAGTTCGCAAATTAAGAAGATTACATCATGCTCGCTTCTCGCTCTCGCTCTTCTAAGAAATTATAACAAGATAACTAACGCCCCAATTAAGAAAATGGCACCGAGCAAGATAACCATAAGTTCCCCAGAAATGAAGTCTCAATTAGATGAGTCCGGCTTATAAGCCTAGTCGTGTTTGTCGGAGACACATGAGCTTCATATTCAATCTACCAGTAACATTGTTACCGTTAAGGTCTCGCATGAATTACTAGAGGTGAGCAATCATGGTGCATATAAGATAAAAGCTTAGCCACCCCTTCCACATGTTTAGCCTCGCCAATCCAATCGCTTCTTCTGGCCGTCATCGTTGTTAGAATGTTTCAAGCTCTTTCCACATAAACTCATAAATCAAAAATGAGCGCTCAAAGAAACAACTCCAAGCCATAAAGCTATTAATATTGCGATGCCTTATCCGTGTTGGGAGCATGAATCTCGCCAAAGCCTTCAAATCAGCTTATTCCACCATCTCTTGATCCGATGAGTAGAAGCTTTTCACAAAGAAATAACCCTACCCATTCGGGCAACCTCACTTTGTAAAACAGCGTCATATCCTCCAAGCGTTACTCACAATGCTCGAATCAAATTGCTCGCCCCTCGTACGATGTGCCTATACAACAATTCCCTCAATCATGTCCCCATATTGCAAATAGATCTTTGACATCGGCGGCTTCAAGTGTAGACTTGGTTGTTTTCTTCCCCTCAATTTTTGGACAAGAAAATAAATCTAAATAATAAAAGCCGAATAAGAACAACAGAGTGCCTACAACATGGCGTGCATGATCACACGTAAAAACTTCGCGGGCCTTCTTCTAATCGGCATGGCTTGAGATGAGTGACATATTACCACAGAGACCTTTATTATTTCTAAATGCCTCAAAATGAGCGGTGTGGGGCGTTTTCGATTTTGGGGAGAGACCTTCCAACTGGTTGTAGGATATATCAGCAGATGTCGTGCTTATCGATCATCAAAAGTGTGTGGGATGGTGCCGAAGTCGTTACGCAGATTCAACGTCTCCGTAATCTCGCCACTCAGAATCCTCCAAGGCCATGGAATCTCTCCGTCAAGATATTTGACTAAGATCAAGACCTGGAAAGATGAAGCAACTTTCCACTCTTGCCTGACGTTATCCACAAATCGATCTCCCACTCAAGTTCAAGGACAATAATTTCAAGAAGTTCTATTTCTTCGAATTAATCGCTTAAGTTGTTCATGCCAGGTCAGTGGGCCTAAAGATCGGCTAATTTTCCCACTTCAAAGCGGAATGCTTCCTCAAAGATCGTTGTTAGTCAAAGAAATACCCGTTAATGGCGGGCAACATACCCAATTCTTTTCGGGATCTTCCCGCCAAATGGTTTCGAGGAAAGATCGGTGGTCGGTGTAATTGAGTGGCTCTCCCAAGTTGAGGTGGTATGGCACCGTAAATATTGTTGTTGGAGATGTGTTCAAGTGTGTTAGTTTGTGGTGACCGTCCCACTCGTAACGCCGCCATAAAAATTGTTATCGCTAGATCGATATAATCTGTGCTCAGTATACACCAAAACTTCGCTATGTTCCTGAGCTGGTTTCGCGCTGCCGAACTCAATAAGCTTAGTGCAATTTTTCAAGCTCTTGGTATAGACCCGTGAAATGGTTCCCGTGGCGGAAAAATCTTTGGCAAGTGCTCTACCAAGGCAAATCTCGCCTCGTAGTCACAATGAAGTTATTTTCATATATTGCAAATATTCCAAATGAGTGATATTATTCATTTCCAAAAGCGAAGGGGCACCACCGAATTTGTTGTGATTAAGGCCCAAAGAGGTTGTCGGGATGTTTCATGGAAGCCGGTATCAACCATTGAGATTGTTAAATGACAAATCAAGATCATTAAGAGATCTTAATATCCACTTCGAGGAACGGAACTTATAGTTTGTTCGTATAAAGATGGCAATGTGGTTAAATTCCTCAAGTTACCTATGGAAGGAGGGATTGGACCGCTGGAGATTGTTAGTTGATAATTCAAGATCATTAAGAGATCTTAATAATCCACTCCCTTTGAGGAATGGAACCAGATAGTTTGTTCGTATAAAGATGTATAATGTACTAAATTCTCAAGTTACCTAAGGTGGAAGGAGGGATCGGACCAAAGGAGATTGTTAGTTGACAATCGAAGATCACAGAGATCTTAACATCCACCGAGGAATGGAACCATAGTTTGTTCGTATCAAGATACAATGTGGTTAAATTCTCAAGTTACCTATGGAAGAGTGGATCACCTCCAAGGAGATTGTTAGCCGACAATTCAAGATCATTGCAGAGATCTTAACACCAATTCCTCGAGGAATGGAACCGTATAGTTTGCTCGTATAAAGATACAATGGTTAAATTCCTCAAGTTACCCATGGAAATGAGGGATCGACCAAATGAGATTGGTGTTAGTTGACAATCAAGATCATTAAGAGATCTTAACATCCAATTTCTCGAGGAATGGAACCAGATAGTTTGTTCAGACAAGATACAATGTGGTTAAATTCTCAAGTTACCTATGGAAGGAGGTGGATTGGACCAAGAGATTGTTAGTTGACAATTGGAAGATCATTAAGAGATCTTATCATCCACCTCGAGGAATGGAAACTGTATAGCTTGTCTCGTGACGCCAAGATACAATGTGGTTAAAATTTCAAGTTACCTATGGAAGGAGGATTGACCAAAGGAGACAGCGGTTGACACCCAAGATCATTAAGAGATTCTATCCAATTTCGAGGAATGGAACCAGATAGCTTGTTCGTATAAAGATTACAATGCTGTGGTTAAATTCCCAAGTTACCTATGGAAGGAGGATTGGACCAAAGGAGATTGTTAGTTGACACTGAAGATCATTAAGAGATCTTTATCAACTAATTTCGTGAGGAATGGAACCGCATGGGGCTTTGTTCGCAAGAAGGCAATGTGGTTAAATTCCTCAAGTTACCCGCTATGGAAGCCGGTGGGATTGACCAAAGGAGATTGTTAAATGACAATCTAAGATCGTTAAGAGATCTTAATAATCTGAATTTCGAGGAATGGAACTGCATAGCTTTGTTCCTATGAAGGTACAATGTGGTTAAATTCTCATGTTACCTATGGAAGGAGGGATTGGACCGCTGAGATTGTTAGTTGATACTGAAGATCATTAAGAGATCTTATCAATCCAATTCTCGTGGAGGAATGGAATCCGTATAGTTTGTTTGCAAAGAAGGTGCAATGTGGTTAAATTCCTCAAGTTACCTATGGAAGGAGGGATTGGACCAATGAGACTGTTAAATGACAATCTAAGATCGTTAAGAGATCTTAACAATCCAATTTCTTGAGGAATGGAACCAGACAGTTTGTTCCTATGAAGGTACAATGTGGTTAAATTCCTCATGTTACCTATGGAAGGAGGGATTGGACCTGTGAGATTGTTAGTTGACAATTGAAGATCATTAAGAGATCTTATCAATTCAATTCTGAGGAATGGAACCATAGTTTGTTCCTCGCAGCTAAGGTGCAATGTGGTTAAATTCCTGGGTTACTCATATGAGCCGAGGGATCGACCAAAGAGATTGCTAAATGACAATCCAAGATCGTTAAGAGACCTGGTAATAACTAATTTCTTGAGGAATGGAACCGTATTACAGCTTGTTCCTATGAAGGCTAAATGTGTTAAATCTCCTCAAGCACTTTAAGTGGAATGGTGGGATTGGACCAAAGAGACAAAAGTTAGTTGACAATTGAAGATCATTGCAGATTCGGCTAATCCAATCTCGAGGAATGAACCAAAGCTCATTCTCATAAAAATGCAAAATAGTTATTGCCAAATTTTATAAAAGTAGAAGAATTGACCCTTAAAATTATTAGAAGCCAAAGATAGAAAGCTATGATGTTGGGAAACTCGTTGTTTTTAGGTATTACAATCAGCTGAAATGATTAGAACCAAAATCAAGAATGTGATTAGTTTGGAAATATTACCAATATTGGTTGGAATGGTTCCATGGAGGGAGTTGTTGTTAGTCAAATTTGGCAGGCAAGGAGGTTGGGGAGAGATGAAAAAGTGAGATTTTGGAGTGTACCTCTCAAACCACAACTCTGAAGGTTTAAATCGGAGACACTTCCTGACCTATGACAAGCCACTCCGAACCAATGATGGCAAGAATTACGTCCATACCAAGATGAGAGAGAGAAAAATTGGTTTGATTATCAGGTTGGCCTTCCATAGGAAGAGCAAGTGCTTCTTGATCTTGTCTAAATTCTTTTGAACAGTGGGCCGGTAGGTGTAGAAAGCAAACGTGAAATGTGACATGGAAGGATGATATCAAGACAAAGGGAAAAGGAGAAATATGAAGAAGCAAGAGTATGATGAGCCAGAGATAGCAAGGGTAGAACATGATATTCATGGCCATTGTTGAGTTGGTAGAGACGAATCTATTTATAGGGTTTTACATGAGGAGAGGATGAAACACTTATTTATAAACTTAAGTGTGATACATTCAAGATTCCCATCAGGTTTGGTGTTTACATCTAACTATCTCATTCCATTACAATTAATGGAATTAAAATATGTAATGTCAACTCATATTCTTTATTTTCTTTTATAAAAATAGTCTTATTTTATAAAATTAAACACCACAATTATATAGAGTAAATAATTTAAAATATTACTTTATTTTTTAATTAAATAGACTATTGTACTTTTACATAGTAAATAATTAAAAATATTTCTTTTTCACCCTTGCTCCATGCTCTTTCAAATAGAACATGTTTAAAATTAAGGATTACAATTCTTTTTAAGTGAGGGCTCAATGTTGATACAAGAAGTATAAATATATATCTAGTAAATAGATTTAAGACTAACTGATCTGAAAGAAATTTGGAAGAAAAGATAAAGTCATGGCATTCTTGGGGATCCGACATATGTTTAGTGCATGGGCCAAATTTGTCCAATTGCTGTCAAATATTAAATTTAAATTTATTATCAACTCAACAACCCTCTAGTACAAAACCAACCAAAATAACTACCTATGCTTAACTCCTTTTAAAGTTATTAGCAAACAAGCATCAATCATCCGATCTTATGTTCGCTTTCTGTAAAATATAAAAAGAAAGTGAAAAATTGCTATGTGTTAGGGAAAAATATGTTGCATAGACTCAGGTAAATTGTGCTATTTGTTTCACCTGCTTAACTAGGGGGCTACAGAGGGTAAAATAAGGGATGTCGCACTGTTGTCTTACAAGTTAGTGCATCAAATTGTGTGGATAAAATTTTCCAGACACCCACAAATCCGATTTTAAAGTAAATATTTCGCAAATCATTACAATATTCCATGGGACAAATAAGGAATTAAAAGGAGATATTGAGTAAATCAAATCTCAAGATTGATCACGCTGGTGAGTTTTCTTTCTATGGGAGGCAAATATTCTATTATGATATTTATGGAATAAACTGTAGATATCAAAGTGACAATTGCAATAGTTAAGGAACCTACAATAAACACATTATTATTGGAGATCATCTGCAAATCAAGAGGAATATTTTTGGAAAAGATTATGAAGCACCAAAATTATTGTTCACAAGCTTCACTAATAAAAAACATTCCAGGTCATGCATCGATAATCATAATTTATGGGAGATAACTCAGAGTTCAACACGTACCCAAATCGCGAAAATCAAAAAGAGGAAAATCTCTTAAGCCTCTTCTCGCCATGCTCGCTTTTGATGTTCTAGAAAGGTCTTGTTCTGGGGAAATCAATGCCATTATTTGAAGAAATATATTTAGCCTATCTTTGATTCCTGTACTGAGGGAAAATTGCAAGAGAAAGAAAACATGAAGTAAAAATAAAAAAGAGAAAGAATTTAAGAAAAAAATAAATAAATTAAATCTCATATTATTTTTTTATTTCTTTTTTATTTCAAATCAATTTTATTTATTTTAACTATCATAATAGAAACAGATATTTCAACATCTTCTGTAATTTACCAACAATATAGCCACAAAGCTTAGTTAACAAAAATGTTAAAGTAATTACTCATGCTTTAATTTGAAATAAAATTATATTTGTCTAATTTGATAAGTATTGCCATCTTCTTAATAGAAAACAAATACCTAAGTCCCTAATGACCCATTTAAGTCTTTCTCAATTCTTTCAAAAAAAGGTGTTTAAATTCCAAATCATCATATTTAAAAAACTTGTCAGATAATTCTTATAAGGTATTACACTTTTATAGAATGCATGATTTTAGAAAATACAACTTCCAAAAATATGAAAACAACCAAATAAATAATGGTTAACTGCTTTAAAGTCTTTGCTCAACTTGGATAGACACACGAATCTTTTCTGGCACACAAAAAAAAAAAAAAAAATTCCTCCTAATTAATCTATCTATTTCGAAAGTCTTCAATTAATTCCAAAACATCTTTAAAAACTTTAATTTATGACTTCAATTATGATACATATCATGTTCATTAGGTAGAAAATTCATCATGTGTTATCATGAAATCTGGCCAAGTATTCACATTATATTAGTCACCTCATGTCAATACTTCAGATTGATGTAGGTGAAGGCATTGATAGATGGGCCTCCATTCATTGGGTAAATTGCAGTACTAATATCTTACAAATATACAAAGAGGGTGACAATAATGTAACAAAGATCCAATGAAGTGAGATAGAGGCATCAAATATATTAAATGATTGGTATACCCATCACGATAGAGAATTACAAAAAAGATTTATACTTTACTTATTATTATGTCATAAGAAAATCTTGATCAAAATATCATGATTATAATCTTATGAACTGTGTTATTTATTATTCAATCTAAAATGAACTAACAATATAGATAGTTTCAATTTTATTAATTATATGTTAATATCTAAGATAATTTTGAAATGATTATGGCAACCTGATAACCTTCTTCACAAAAGTAAAAATTTAGAGAGCAAAAACGGCATTTATTTTAAGGTATATGACATTGAAGTGGCAAGTGTACATGTTTTCATATAAATAAGATACCATTGCATTTCCTAATAATAAATGTTGAATAGCTAAATAAATAAATGACAATTTAATCACTTCTGTAGCTTAAGCTTTTGAATAGATATGACTTCTTAATTTACCCTTAATTTTTTTGGAAAATACAGCTTGCTTTTAAAAATTGTAATACTAAAAATTGTACTATTTCACTCTGTGCAAAAAAAAAAAAAAAAAACCTTTCGAAGGAATTTCTAAAAATAAAAGGTAAGTTTTTTTTTTGTATATATAATAAGGGGTTGGGTTTCTAAGAATGTAAGACATTGATAAGTGGTGTGAATTTTCTAATATTGAAAATAAACAAAGTATTTGTTTGTACTGAAGGACTTGAAATCATCTTTATAAAAACTTGTCTCGTAGTTTTAACGTGTATTCATGACTTTGATTGTAAGACCCGAGAAAAAAAAACCTATAAATTTGAATTTTTGCTAGAAAGGGTAAAATGGTAATTTTTTCGGAATTCTTTCTAGATATCGGATGATGAAAAAAACTTCACCGTTAGAATCGTCTCATGAAATCTAGTCACCTATGCGAATTTCGTTAAATTTCGAGACAATCGGATTTCACGACCTCGAGACGCATGGCGGAGCGAACTCAAAACGAGATTTTGAGAAAAATCCTGAAAAATGTCAAATATTTAAAGAATGTCCATTTAATATAGATGAAACAAAAACTGGGACGAAATAAATTGTTTCGGGGCGAAAACGGACCGGGGAAGCGTGACAAGTGGCGCGATTTGAGCCACGTGTCACATGTATAAATACAAGAAATATCTAAAAAAAACAAAAACAAATCAAGAAATATATCTGTGAGATATCAAAAAAGATCTCACATAAATATCTAGACCAAACGTTAGAGAGAGAGAGAGAGAGAGAGAGAGAGGAGGGAGAAGAAAAGCAACTTTTCTCCAAATGATTTCACTCGGGTTTTGTTTGGCTCTGAACTCAAGAGTCGAGTTAAAGCTCTCTACAAGACGAGAGCTACGCTGCGGCTGAATCATGAAGATTTCTAAGGTCATGTCAAGTTATATATCATTTTGTAAGAGTGTATAATTGAACTCTTGTGAACATATCACCATATCATATAGTATTCGTGGTATATTGAATGGGGTCGAGAGTGTGGTATGTCAGCCCTGATGGGTCATTTAATGTAACGCACAGATTGTATTTCGATAGAGCCTCGTACGTATGAGACTCCCATCCGATTTTTTGTTAAAGTATGGATATCGATAAATGGGACATGATGGTGTGGCATCGGGTTACCCGACACCCACCGGTTTTCGCGAAAGCGACAGGGCGTTGTCAACGGACCCCCGGATAGGTGTCACACGATTGGTAATGTCGACTTTGAACAACAAAATGATTCTAAATAATTGCCCCATTCTAACTCATTGGAAGTCTTTGTTAACTTGAAATCATCTTAAAATAAAACAGCTTGTCCCATATTAGCACTTCTCATTCATGACTTCCCTCGATAGGTATGTCACCATGCTTCACCATTTTAAAGTCTTTCGTCAGAATTTATAAAAAATCTTAAAGAAGCTTGTCATGGGGTTTCACATGCATTCATGACTTCAATAGGTAGTGTCAATTTCATGCTTGACTCATTTTAAAGTCTTTGCCGCTAACTTATAAAAAAAAAAAAAAAAATCTTAAAGAAGCTTGTCATGTAGTTTCACATGCATTCATGACTTCGATAGGTAGTGTCAATTTCATGCTTGACCCATTTTAAAGTCTTTGCCCGTAACTTATAAAAAAAATCTTAAAGAAGCTTGTCATGTAGTTTCACATGCATTCATGACTTTGATAGGTGGTGTCTCAACTTCATATCAATTCATTTTAAAGTCTTTGTCCAATTAGAAACTCTTAAGTTTTTTTTTCAAAGAGTAATGGTCTGGTTTGGTTATTATTTTAAAACCCGCTCTTGAGAATCACTGCTTTTGAAAACACAAAACTTAAAATTGTTCTTATTCTCTTAATTTAAAGTTTACTATGTCTCTTTGTTTATTCAAAACAAAAAACAAAAAAAATTGGAAACCAAACGTATTCTTCATGTTTTCCTTATTCTCTTTGTTTTTTAGAACAAAACACAGTTTTTAAAAAACATGAACCAAACATACTCCTAAGTGGTTGAATCATTGTTTTAATACCATTTTAAATTATAAAGTCTTTTGAAAGTTGAAACTTGGTTTATAATGTACAGTAGTATCATACTCCTTAACACCCTTCTTCACATGTAAACACAAGCCTATAGGGCCATAGGCGAACAACCACAATTAATCCTTTTAGGTTTACACAATCAATTAGGGAAACAAATATGCAAATCGAAAAATAAGATATGCGATGAGACTTTAATGGTTTTTAATTTCTATTAAAATGATTTCTACACAAGTCTTTCTTACAAGAAATAAAGGACGAACTATAACTACTCCAACTCAAGGAGTTTAGCCGATGAGTCATCATTTGCACGCATAAAATACTTACAAAATCTCTAAGATATCTTATTTTCCAATATTTTCATCATTATTAGTGTCCAAATTAATTGAAAATAGAATTTTTTTTAATAATTTTTGAAGATACTACGATAATTCATTTAAAATAAATAAGTAAAATCAAGGTAATTTTTTGGAGCAATAGGACTAAAATGATGCCATTTGCACTCTATATCAAATTAGACTTTTTTTGAAGACTAATAATTTGTAGACTTAATTTTAAATTTTTTTTTTTTTTAATTAAATCCGACAGTTTTTTATTATTTCAAATATTTAGGAGCTGCTCCAAAAATGACTGTAAAACATTTTGGAAACATCATCGAAAGTGCACCTAAAATTGGTTAAAGGAATAGATGGCAAAGTTGCCATTTGACTCAGTTCCAATTACAATTTTGAAAAGAATACAAACACACGTAAATCCTAGATAGGACTGAGCAACAAGCAAGATTATATGAAGCTTCATTAAATAAACAAACTAATTATGTTGACTGTAGCTATTGATTGATATAGAACCTGAACTCAAAATTCAGAATTAATTAGGAAGAAGTCGAAAAATTCGCAGAAAAACCTAGGGAAGAGCTAAAGGACACATAGGATTGGCTTCACAACATTTTGGATCTAGCATTAGCATCAAACAATAGAAATTACAACTCCAGAAAAAAATTATTGTTCACATGCTTCACTAATCAAAGTTATGCATCGATAATCATAATTTCTCGGGAGATAACTCGTTCAACAATATAATGCATTTTGTAAAGTCGTGTATCAAGAGGAAAATCTCTTGAGCGCACTGGCACATGCGTAAAAAAGTACAAGAAAAAGTTGATGTATGTGATCCAAATTTTGAACTCGAGGTAGTATCTCCAATGCGAATATTTTCCTGAAACCACAAGCTTAAATTCTCAACTAACTAAGAAATATTGATTGATATAGAACTTAACCTGAAAATTCAGACTAATCGTGAAGAAGGTCGGAAATACAAAAGAAAAACCCGAGGGAAGACAAGATACGTATAAGGAGAGTGGCTGGGCTTCACAAGATTTTGATCCGTTGGAATGCTACTTCCCACCCTTCCTTAAGGCCTTCAAGGCTCAACATTCCCACTGCTTATGAAACAGCCACATTTCCATATACACTTATCACCGCCTATTCTCTCCTAAACTTTACATCTCCAAACGTAGTTGAAGTGCATGGATAACCTTTTTCTGCTTTCTATTGTTTTCTTCGCCTTTGTGGCCTTTACATTCCTAACTAATACCTGAGATCTCACACCATGGTTGAAAAACCCAGGCTGGCCAAACTGGCCTGCAAACCAGCGTCACAATCGGATCTGACCTGCAAACATGAAATATGCTTATCCAATAAATACTTCACCGCCAAACTGCTCATGGACACGGTAAAAGCTTCAGACCCTGGTTCTTCCTTCATCCGGCAATGACTCCACACTCAATATCGTCACTTATGTCTATAATACACCAAAAGGCAACGCAAAGGCAAAGCAATGAAAATCCTCGGGTGAGATTTGATAGCCATAGAAGACATGGAGATCATCAGTGCCATTATCTCACAAGTGAACGCTTTTACTGAAACCACGCCGGCGCCACCGATCAGGGGTCTTTTTCAAATTAAGTTCTCTTCGTAGAGTCAAATACATCTCAACCGACCGACACCTTTGGGAAATACTCGGTGTTGCTGTTAGCAAGTAAACCGGTGATAAGATTCTCATGGAAGGCAGAAAGATATGTAGTGGACCTCGCATGTCGAGGGAAGCACACACCATTCATTGTGAGTAACTTCCTCGGGTTCATTGATGATGGTTTTTGCCAACGCTCCTTCCACGATACATTCCCAGTATAACACATGCATTTTTCTTATAAGAGCACCATATTTCAATAGTTGTCTGACAACCACTTCAAGACCACTTTCTGACTCGCCATCACCACCGATGGACCTAAGTTATTAACGTTAAAATTCTCAATGCACTTCAAAGCGTATATTGCATGATGTATGCCCCGTAACAACACAAATCTCAAGGGAAGCATAATATATGATGGCTGAGCTCAGGATGGTTAGACTAATATCGGCCGGCGCGCCCCAAAGCAAAATGCGTGTGATTAGAACACCCCCAAGAAATGGCTGAGTGGATGACATCCGTGAAGCGCCTTTTCTCTCTCACATTCCGAGGCCGGCGGAGCCGCAACACCACAAGTAGATTCACTACGCAAATATCGTGGGAGAACTGGGCGGATCTCAAGAAGACAAAGATGGCGTAATCTTCTTGCGAATAGTCTCCATTGTAAAGTATTCGAACACCAAAGAATATCAGCCATAAACGGCGCCCCAAAGGACGGCTCTACCGTAATAACACTGGAAAATCATATTCCATTTACTTCTAATGTCTGATGGAAATCAATAACTGCGTAAGATGGATTTAATTATAGTTACAGAACATTAAATGAGATAATAAAATTAAGCAACACATCTAAAGTTTCACTTCTGTTGTAAAGGTCCATACAAATGCGAATGTGATCGTGATTATATGCAACCAATATTTTCGCATATGAGAAGTACACACACCATATTGCTTCTTTTTTTTCTCGTAAATAAGTTTTATATTTTATTAGATTGGTTATGTAACAAGTTTGAAACTAAATTCAAGACAATAATATTATAATGTCAGGCGGAGCACAAAAAATCAATATTAGAAGTATAGTCAATTTAATCTTAGTAGACTAATTCTTGCTATATTAGTATTATTTGCCAAAACCTTCTTACGTTGAAGACAAAACCCCATTAATCTCATAGAAGGTGAAGAACAAAGTCCGGATGCATGAAGATCTAAAACAATAATCAGACTCGGGGTAGAATCATGATTCGTAAGAATGTCTATGGTAGAAAGATTTGCTTAAGAATGAGGTAGTAGATGTTTCAAAGATTAATTTCGGAATAAGAGACCTAAGATAGAAACACAAAATCGCGAACTCAAATAAAACAGATCTAAGCTAATCGATATACGGGACCATATTTCCAGCCTTCAAAGAAACTTATGTAGATAGCCTTTGTTGCATGTGTCATAGTAACCCAGCCCTTGAATGTGGCTTCCAATGAACAAATTCAAAGAAGATTTAATAATTCTCTAGGTGCACCATAAATTCTTAAATTAAATAAATGGCCAACCTTCAGAAAATAAAGGGACAGATGATTCATAGTCAGACAAGTGAAATGCAAATACATTACAATGCAAAAGGGAGCACATCTAAAAGAAACATGGGCAATTTTATACGAGAAAGCAAACTAGATAACCAAAAAGGAAAACTGAAGATGAGCTCAAAAGTTTTATGATCGACAAAAGTTCATTAAAGACGTATTACGTAAAGATAACAATGAAATGATTGGTACATATGTTGTTACATAACTAAGACACTATAAGAAGTGAGCTTTTTAGTTGGGATCACTGACCCCAACCGTGCAAGATCAAGTGTAACCATATGATATAGATGCAAAGAAAATGGGCCGCAACAAGGTGTGGCTATAGGGGGCATAACTATAGGTTATAGTTACAAGTTTAGTTTTGGCCACTACTAAAGGTGGCCTATGGTTGGGGTCATTCTCTGGCCACAACTGAAAGATATGACTAGGGAGGGGACCATTTCTTGGCCGCAACTATTAGAGATGGTTATGGATGAGGCTACTTCGGGTCGCAACTATAAGGGTGACTATGATCGAAGCCACTGGCGGCCGCAACTATAAGGGTGATATATAGATGGGGTAATTTGTTGGCCGCTACTATAAGGGAAGTTATAGATGAGGATTTTTATTGGCCGCTACTATAAGGTGATATATAGATGGGGTTTTTTTATTGGCTGCTACTACAAAGTGATATATGATGGAGTGCGGTCGTCATACTATAAGGGTAGATATATATGGGTTTGTTTCATTTCGCTGCAATTTGTTACCATAAAATGAAAGGTGAATCTTTTTAGATGTATCGAAATCTTAGATCATATGAGATATAATCTACTCCCCACCCAAAATCAGTATATATCGCTATTCATCAACAATAGGTAACCAAACCAAATTAACAAAAAGATTCAGGAGAAGTTCCCATGGATTAAAAAACAAGCCAAATCTCATATTTCAATCACAAAAATTATACGTAAAAAGCCAATCCAAGAACCAAATGGCCGTAAAGTCTAATTGTAAATATTAAAGTAATTGAACTCATAAATGTTTTTCTTCAATTTTCCTTTCACCAACATGAATCAACAATACAATATTAGCCAAAAATAGCGCATACTCCTTATTTTTCAATAGGTGAACTCCAATTCAAAACCACTCTCTTGATCCCAAGTCAGCAGCCGTGATGATCTCAAGGTATCAGAGGGAAATAGTGCAGAGTGCACACGCGAATGACGCGGAAATGTTGTTCTATGGTTGAAAATATCAAGAAGGGGAGAAGAATGAAAAATTGAAAATGAAGATACTCTGTTCTAGGGTTGAATTTACAATTATGATTTTCTAGTTGCCACAATTTAGTATTCACGCCTTCCTTTCTACTATTATATGCTTGGGTTCTTTAGATCTTAGCAAGAAAAGCAAGAAATATGCTGAAATATACTCAAAACTAGACTCCTCTGTCAACCTATTTTCAGCATTTGCCTCTCTCCCTATTGTTCTCTCCAATATTCAACAAATCCATATGCCTGTGATAATTCGTAAAGACATATCTAATAAGATTTGTCAATCATCCATGAAGTTAAACTAGAATACATACATTGAAGCAATCATCGCTGATTTTGCCTTTTAGAAGATATGAAGCTTTATTCCGCACTGCATGGTAGAGAGATAGTTTCACTAAGAAAATTCCGAGGTATAATAATACAATAAAAAGGTCAAAAGAGTTTCGTAGAACCCTTTGACATGCATAAGTCCTCAAATCGTTGTGATTTGAAAGAACAGTCAAGATATATAACAGTTGATTAGAATAGAGCCAATTCTTTTGTCGTGACTAAATGGTATATATCTTCCGTCAATCAACCTGGAAGAAATCGAGGCCAGAATTGCGTACCTAAAGTTCAAGCCAAATGTGAGTGGAAAAGATCGCAGACACCAATTTCGATCCATGTCGACAACAATGCCTCTTGATGACTCCCTCAAATTCGACGCCAATAGCGGGCATTTGTGGGTTATATTTGGGGTATAATTATGTTGCACCAAACTCCTTGGTTTTCGATCTCGATAAATTGAATGGTCAAATAAGGCAAGCCGCCTATCCACTCAGGACTTTAAATTTGTTATTTCATTTTTAAACAATAAACTACAATAACCAGATAGTGTTTGTCTCTTGTGTGTACATTATACTTGAATAAGGAAAAATAACATGAGCCCCATTGAATCTCTTTCTTACAACATTGTTCTAAATTTACTTGGCAATCATCTCAGATATATGTCCCGCTCGCATGCTTCACTCACCATTTAGACCCTTCATGGGACATCCTATTAGATGCCTTATCAAACCATAACCATTTCTGTGGGACCTTAGAGAAACAAAGTTTATGCTTATAAAAGGATTGCAAGATTTAATTTGGATAGCTTCTTACTACAAACTTACTTACTTTTCAGATATGTCTCTTAATAACTCGCTTACGCTATTTTAATTTTATCACACGATTGTAAAGTGATAGTTTTATATGTAGTTGTACAAGCACAATTTAATTAAATGTAAATTTGTTCAAGGGCTCGTATGTCTTTATTGATATGTTCTTCAGTGACTCACTGCACTACAATGAAACGTTTTTTAGTTCCAATTTATTGTATTTAGCACTTTTGGAATAAAGAATTGCCTTAGAATAATATAAGACCAACAATTTCCCCAAATCCAAAAATTTTATTTAAGCATTGATAACAACATTCAGTCCAAACAAAGCTTGTTCCAAAACATGATTATTGCCTAATTATACAAATAAGTACTGTCAATTTCGCCGCTAATTAAGGTTTCTCACAAAGAACTATGGTGAACCATATGTTTAGCATTGCGTATAGCTAGAACAACTATACTTTCTCTCTAGGAAATTAATGGAAACGGTTCAATGGAAGAGAAAGGCAATTCAGAATAGGGAATGGAATTTAAATTTAGGATGTTTAGGTTTCTCTAAACTGCATAAAGACCCTAGCAAAATATTCTTTTAAACCAAATGTAGTTAGGCATACTAAGTTAAGGAAATTCAAATGCACACACGTTGTAATCAATTCGGTAAACTTGGCTCATACAAGGGCAAATATTAGCTGGCAATATTTATAAATGACTAGCCAGCAATATCAGGGTCCAAACTAATTTCCAATGCCTGAGCAAGCTTACTTTAATGCTTATATCAATTGTATGCCTTGGAAGCAATGGCTCTGGGATTGTCGGGTCGAACAGCGTGAAGCAATGGCTTGTCTTCTATGATTCTGATCACATGACCTTCATTAATAGCGCAATCCATTCAAGGGAATGGAGGATTGGTGGAACTTCCATGAACCCCACAAAGGTATTTTACCTTCTTCTATATGCTCTTTATCTTATGTATTCCTTGGAAAATGATGGCCACTAAATGCTACTAAATGATTACAAATATTCATAAATACAAACATATGCAATGGTCATTCCTCGGATCGAAATAATTATGTCTTAAATTCCTCTGCTCCGCTCTATGTTCCTCTGCCTTCAAACATTCCTATCAAACACTTCAAGGACTACCGGTTTATGTGCATTTAATTAACCATTTTCCCGCATGGTTTTTTGGATTAATACTAATAGATTTTAATTCACTAAATCAATCAAAAGTCAAGTTTAGATCCGAAGAAAATGACCTCAAGATACTAAGGATCACACATAATGCTTTCTCAATTATACAACCCTGGCGTCAAGAATTCACTCGGTGCAAAGAAAAAATCTAATATTTTCATTACTTGGAACATAAATCTCAAACAAAAACTCAATAAAACACAGTAATCTAGAGAATATCGAAATTCATACAAATTAGTAGCAAAAACTAAAGGAAAATAGAAGAGATATAGGCAAAGTTAAACTGAAACCGAAATTATCATGTCTTTCAGATATTCAACAATCCATTAGGCGTAGTCCTTTACTATTGCTATCACTCTCACCCTTTGGTTGGCCCTCTACTTAGCTTTCAATGTCTTCGGCCGCCCCTACGATCGCTTTGCATGCAACAACATTTCTATCTGCAATTATATATGGAGTCACTGTTAGTTGCGACTCAAATAAATATGAAACTAAAGATATGTTTTGGTTGCAAATTATTTTGGCCCCAACTAAAATAATGTCCTTATAAGACACTTTTCTTGTAGTGAGAGCAGTACTGCTCAGAGATAAGTAAGTGATTAACATAACCCCATTCATTGAGAAGAAAACAATGCTGAGGAAAGCAATGGGAACTTCAACATAATCAAAGAAGGTGAATATTTGGGGCTTCTCCAAAGGAATTTTAGCTGATAAAATTGATTATTGTAGCCTCTCGGGCTCTCAAGTACGAAAGTACATTAACCTGCATCCTCTAGAAGGCCAGAAAAGGAACTTCTAATAGTGAATGGTCTTTCTATAGAGTGATCCTTCCAATCTAGCTACAGAGAATACTCTCATAACAATGCTTACGATGGTAGATAACTAACTAGATGTGTTTTCGACTGCTTGGCGCGGGCATCTATCAGCCATGCAGTTTGAATTCAAATGGAGAAAAGTTGGGCTCAAGAAAATCTACTCAAAGTACAAAAGATCTCAAGACCATACTAGAAAACAGTGATAGATTTCAAGTATAGGAAGCTATTTCATATAAGGAGAGGAATTTCCAAGAGTTTATTCCTTGAGAAAAAAGAAATATTGGAAAATTTAATGAAGAAACCATTGAGAAGCAAGAGCTATTCAGAAGATGGCATAAAATTTGGGTGGTAGATGTAGTCTCATTCCTTTGAAGATATATCTGCAGTGCTCCTAATAGCACAAGATATTGATATGAGAAGATACAGATGAGTTCCCGCAAATGCTTCCTCGCCAAATCTTTATATGTTTTAGCAATAGTTGTTTTGGTCATTTTTCTCAGTAGACCATTCAAGAACACCATTCCATTGTTTAAAAAAAAAAAAATTGCAGAAAATGACCATACTCTTAGGATTACAATATCAAAAACAATAATGATATTCTCTAAACTTCATTTCAATTCACAGATTACTGCTATATGTTCAAATAACATTACAATATTCAACAAGGAAAAAGAACATAATGTGTCACCAAAAGGACATCAATGGTTGAAGGATCAATTCATCAAAGTATGGCAAAACAAACCATACCGAGTATGTCGGATGAATTCCACAATAAACTATCACCATAGAACATGACCAAAATAGAAACAAACAAATTAAAAACCCAATGTTGAAAAATGGAAGTAAAAAAACTAGCAACCAAAATAAATGTGGGGTCCACACCCTTCGTGACCACGGGGTGCCCTTCAGGTGGCCCACTGTGGGGTCCACCCTTCAGAACTAATCGGGGTGCCCTTCTTCAGGGTCCCACTCACGTGAATATCAAGGCCCTCCCCTAGGCATTTCTTCGCCTCCCGTGAGAGACTCGAACCCGTGACCGGGGGCCAAGGTCCAACGGGAGCATCTCTACTAACAATCGAAGGCGTTTTATTAGAGACTCATTCTTCGTGACCACCATGGGTAGCCTTCAGTGGAAGCCGGACAGCCCTCATCGCAGCCTTTCTCTCGCTGGTCCCGCACGGTTGGAAGCATTCTGCGCCAACCGAGCTACTAGCGTTTGGTACCGTAGATGCTTCCCATCGGGACTAAAGACCAGGTCCCGGGTTCAATCTCCTCGGGGGAGGCGGTAAAGGAACTGCTCACTGGAATGAGGATAACTTTATGAGTGAGCTTCCACCCGAAGGGTACCCATGAGGCATTACGATGGGTGGGGTCTCACAATAAAAGCACAATGCATTATGGTATACCAAGATGGTTTTACCTCTATAGGACATGTATTATGAACGGCCCACTTCATTTCAAAGAACTCATAAA
Organism: Tetrastigma voinierianum; assembly: GCA_016808115.1. Classification (NCBI taxonomy): domain Eukaryota; kingdom Viridiplantae; phylum Streptophyta; class Magnoliopsida; order Vitales; family Vitaceae; genus Tetrastigma; species Tetrastigma voinierianum. Next base: position 18,455 of record JAEQBH010004308.1, on the reverse strand, counting down.
TATCCAATCTCCTCTCAAAAACAGAGCAGATCGAAGATGATCAAGCCTCAGAAGTAGAGACATAGTCAAAGGCTGCATCACAACCAATTTATGGATCAATTATAAAGTGAGAGACAGAGAAAAAGAGATTTTCGTCTTAATAAAATCAATGATTCTGGATGATAAAAAAAAATACACATGGAGAAGTAAGGACCGTCAGCTAGTTTCGCCTCTATGACTGGGGTTGGGTCACCCAATGTAATCATGGAAAACGGCTAATAGTGGTGGCCCCAGTGATCGAGAGTGCCTGTCAACTGCTGCATAGTCAGTCGAGATTGGGGATTGACACACAAGCACGCTAATGCCATTCACTGCAACCACTACTTCTAGCTCACCCACTTCATCCATAGGAGGTGAGGGGCGCTTGTCCATAACATCATTCAACAGCCAATGGTCAGTAGTAACTTGTAATGAGGTTGAGGATGAGGAGGATGATGATGATAACAGTTGGATTTAGATGAGTTCAATTCGATGCCTCCCATAATTACCTCCATTGTTACAACTCCCCGAAGCTATAAACATCCGTTTATTATCCACCTTCATCTTGTGTTCCCGCAAATTAAGATTACATCATGCTCGCTCCCGCTAAGAAATTATAATAGTATAACTAACGACTAATTAAGAAAATGGTACTCGAGCAAAGATAACCAAAAGTTCTCGCAAATGAAGTTCAATTAGATGAGCCCTACTTTATAAGCCTAGCCGCATGCCGGAAGTCGAGACATGGGCTCATATTCGAATCTACTGGTAACATTGTTGGGCCGGTTATGTCTCGATGAATTGATCGGAGGTGAGCAATCATGGTGCATATAAGATAAAGCTTTAGCCACCCTTTCACAATGTTTAGCTCACAATCCAATCAAGTTTTTCGTTGCTTTATCGCTGCTTAGAATGTTTCTCAAGCTCCCTTTCCATAAACCTCATAAATCAAAATGAGTTCTCAAAGAAATGAACCGGGGTTATAAAGCTTGACAATATTATGATGCCTTATCCGTGTTAGAGCATGAATCTCATGAAAGCCTTCAAATCAGCCGATTCCACCATCTTGATCTCGATGAGTAGTGAAGCTTTTCACAAGAATACCAAAAATCATATTCCATTTACTTAATGTCTGATGGAAATCAATAACCCGCAGTAAGATGGATTTAATTATAGTTAGCGTGAACATTAAATGAGATAATAAAATTAAGCAACACATCTAAAGTCAATTGTCAGAAATGTCGAAACAACCGCAATGTGATCGTGATTATATGCAACCAATATTTTGGCATATGAGTATACACAAACCATATTGGCCTTTTTTCAGAACAAGTTTTATATTTTCTTAGATTGGTTATATAACAAGTTTGAAACTAATCTTCAGATACAATAATATAATGTCAAAGGAGCACAACAAAAACCAATATTAGGAAGTATAGTCAATTTAATCTTAATAGACTAATTAGTATTATTTGCCAAAACCTTCTTACGTTGAAGACAAAAACCCAATTAATCTCATAGAAGGTGAAGAACACACACGTATGAAGATCTAAAACAAGAATATTTCGTGACTCTAGTAGAATCTATGATTCGCATAAGAATGTCTAAGTGGTAGAAAGATTTAAGCTTAAGAATGAGGTAGTAGATGTTTCTGCAGTATTAATTTCAAATAAGAGACCCAAGATAGAACATTAGAGCAAACTGCAAATTTAAATAAACGGATCTAAGCTAATCTGTGATACATGGACCATTTCAGGCCTTCAAAAAAGGAAGTACAAGAGAAGGATTAGAAATCAAAAATGAAATTTCGATATAGTGATATTTGTCATTGCTCCAAATCCAATTTTCCATGGAATAAATGTACTCATTGAAACTTTAAAGATAACATTGACCAAAAATTTAGAACCGTAAAATAAAAAGATTAAAAGACCCAAATCTAAGTCCCTACAACCAATCAAGGAAATGTGATGCATTTAGATTAGCTTCAAAATTAGTTCGGACAATTAGAAATGAAACATAGGAGGAAACTATTACTAGTCTCCAAAAAGGGGAAGAATGAAACATACATCTACAAACAAAAATCAACTCACCTCAATTTTATCCATGGAGCGAAGAATGTCTTGTTCATCATATAGCATATCTTCAACTGAAACTTTGCTCACTTTCACAAAATCAGACAAAAGCAACTTGTAGATAGCCTTTGTTGCATGTGTCATAAAACTCGCCCTTTGAATGTGGTCTAATGAAAAAATTCAAATATTTTAGCTAAATTTATAGGCAAAGTAATAGCATAAATTTTAATTAAATAAATGGCCAACCTTCTCCAGGAAATATGGAAGGGATGCAGCATGATCCAAGTGAAAGCTGCGCAGGAAATGCAACACATTACAATGCAGTAAAGTGGAGAGCACATCTAAAAGAATAGGGACAATTTTACATGAGAAAGTAGAGTAGATAACCAAAAAGGAAAACTGAAGATGAAAGTTCTAAAATGTTTCAAGATTGACAAAAGTTCATTGACAAGACAAGACATGCAAGATACTGAATGAAATGATCATTAAGAGCATATGTTGCTACATACCACATCTAAGAGCACCGGCCGTAGATAAGTATGAGATTAACATAAACCTATCTACCGAGAAGAAACAACAGTGGAAAGCAATAGGAACTTCAACATAATCAAAGACGGCGAGCGATCAGGGCTCCTCCAATGTGAATTTTAGCCTCGATAGATTTTGATTATTGTAGCCTCAGGCGCTCAAGTACGAAAGTACATGCCCGAAAGTGCGTATGGACACTTTATACGAGATGCAAAGGGGGCTTCTCCAAAGGAATTTCAGCTGATAGATTTGATTATTGTAGCCTCTCGGGCTCGAAAGTACGAAAGTACATGTTCAAGTGTGTGTATGGACACTTTATACAGAGATGCAAAGGGGGTAGGTCCATTAACCTGCATCCCCCTAGGAACCTCTAATCGTGAATGGTCTTTCTATAGAGTGATCACTCCAATCCAGCTACAGAGAATACTCTCATTACAATGCTTATAATGATAGATAACTAACTAGTGATGTGCTTTCGACCATTTTAAGAGCATGCATCACCATGCAAATGGATTCAAATGAGAAAAAAGTCGTCAAGAAAATCTACTCAAAGCACAAAAGATCTCAAGGCCGCACCGAAATCAGTGATAGATTTCAAGTATAGGAAGGATTATGAAGAAAGGAATTTCCAAGAGTTTATTCCTTGGAGAAAAAAGAAAAAATTGGAAAAATTTAATGAAGAAACCATCGAGAAAGCCAAGAGCTATTCTCGTAAGATGGCATAAAATTTGGGGTGTTATATGTAGTCTCAATCCCATAAGATATATCTGCAGTGCTCCTAATAGTACAAGATACTGATAAGAGAAGATACAGATGAATCTTTATATGCTTTAGCAATAGTTGTTTGATCATTTTTCTCAGTAAGACCATTGAGGAAGGATTCATTCCATTGTTTCAGAAAAAAAAAATTGCAGAAAAATGACCATACCCATGATTACAATATCAAAAACAATAATGATATTCTCTAACTTCATTTCTCAATTCAGCAGATTACTAAGTTATAAAAACAAATAACATTACAATATTCAATAAGGAAAAAGAACATACTGTGTCACCAAAAGAACATCAATGGTTGAAGGATCAATCTCATCAAAGTATACAAAGCAAAATATGCCCTCGAGTATGTCGGATGAATTCCACAAATAAACTCATCACCATGTAACATGAACAAAAACAAGTAAACAAACAAATTAAAAAACCAAATGTTGGAAAATGGAAGTAAAAAACTAGCAACCAAAATAAAAGCACACAATGCATTATGGTATACCAATATGGTTTTCCCTTATAGGACATGTAGACACGTGAACGGCCCACTTCATTTCCAAACCCTAGACTGATAATAATCGCTGGTCTCTTCTTGTTAACGAGGTATCTGATCTTTTCAAAGATTGTGGTGCCCGTTTTGAAGTATTCTTCAACCTGCACAAAGCTCCGACCCTTCACTACCACCTAAGAAAAAAGATTTAAAAAATAATCAGCTTTCATCATAAAATACTCCCAAAACAAATACATTCCATCGTACATTTTTCATGGCAACTCCGCTTATTTTGGAGATTATCTAAGCTCGAAAATAAAATTTTGACTTTCCGCAAAATGACTCAGACAGTTGATATTACATTTCCGTGAGAAAAATCTTCACTCGAAATGACCTAGCTCCCGAATTGAAGCTCAAAATTCAAAATCCAACCGTGAGAAAGCACAAATATTTTACGAGAAAATTCGTAACTAAAATTTAAATCTTCAAGCTCCCGCCTATCCCTTTAGAAAAACAACATAAAAACGCAAGATTCAATTTCTTCGCTTCCTCTCTTCTCCTCACTTTTCTCACAATCAAAACACAACAACATTGGCTACAAGGAGAAGGGAAGAGAAAGTGAGAGCAATCTAACTATAAAAAGATCGTAGTATGGATGCAATTACACGAGATTTTAACTCCATTTCACACGAGTGTGTCGGGAACTAAAGAGAGGGGAAAGAAAAACAAAAAACTTCTAACAAAGAAAGAAAATACGTAAAAGCTTCTAGAGGGCGAGAGCTTACAAGGTGGCTGCTGATTGAGTGACTTCGTAACTCGCAGAGGAAGAAAGTGAGCTAAAAACCCTAATTTCAGAAGACACGAAAAAATTATTTTTAATTTTTAAAAAATAAAATAAAATAAAATTATAAATGCGCTATGCGGTCAATCTGTCTTAAATTTTTGTATATTTAAATATAATTATCACTAAATACATTTTTCAGTTACAAATAAAGAATAATTTTAACAATTTTGAATGGTATTTTTTCCTTCATTTTTTTTCCTTTTACTTATTTTTTTCTTAACGCCTTATAAGAATAAAAAATATCATAAAAACAATGAATATGGTAGAAAATAGCTGTGATAAAAGATACCCTAAAAAAAAATGGTGTTAATTTTTTTTTATAACTAAACACATTAATTACAATGTAGTAACCTGGTCCACACCGAAATTAAGCGGATTACCTCTCCTCATGCCTTACCTATTTAAATATTGAACGTTTACCATGTGAGTTAGGTATGATGGATCAGGTTAAAATCTTAATATTTTTAATATATGATGATTCCAAAAGGGAAAGTGAATTGAGAAAAATAAAAATTACATATTTGAATAAATAAAATGTAAATTTTTAAGGTTTTTAAGGAATTTAAAAAAAAATTATTATTATGTGTTTATTAAGGTTGCTAATTTAGTATATAAGTGTAGTAATACCAAAAAATATTATTCTTCACTTAATTTAATTTTTTAAAGGCATCAAATTGACAAATCTTCAGTCACAACAAAATTTCTAAACATTGAAGAAAATGAAAGTGAGAAGTTTCTCGCTTTCCCATTTGCCCAAAGAAGTGTTTATTTAATATTATGGAAACTTGATATTAACATTGTACCATCATCAATAAATGTTTTCTACTTTGAACTTATTTTCCATACAAAACAAACAAACAAACATACATACATACAACAGTAATTACATCTGAAACAGAGGTGTCTTCTTCTCTGTTCTGAATTCTCAGATTCTAACTGTTTGTTGCAGTGGTATTAACACGATAAACTGTTACTCAATTTTGAAGGTTTGATGAGATTGTTATGTGGTTAGAGCATCAGGAAGATTAGTTGATGATCCAAGAACTTTACCACTTACGTCTGGAAAGCATCCGTGACCGGGCAATGTGGTTACTTTTCCATCTTTGTTCACCTGGATTGGGTACTGCATCAAATGCCCTGTGATCTCTTTGTGTTCTGCTGCATATATCCAAACAAAAATATTACAAAAAATTTAATGAAAATAATGATTCTAGCTGTGGGGAAAAATCCACTTAGAAATTATGATATACTTAAATTATGCATTAAATAAAATTTATTTACATTTTTTAAAGAATTTATTTTACATATTTAATCATAAAAAATAGATAGCATTAGGAAACTGTAGTATTTGTTATTATTGGGGTTAAATCTGCTGATGCTTTCTGGGTTTGAACCCTTTGTCAAAATACTGGAGAAGGGAATGCCTGTTCCACTAAGCTGAGCATATGGATTTATTACGTAAAATGCAAAAAGTATTATGAATATTTTATATAATAACTAACATGAAAATATAAAATGTTTTTAAAATTCATATTCTATTTCATGTTGTTGAATAAATTATAATTTTAACATTAAATGTTATGATTTAAAAACATAAATGTATTATTAAAAATTAAAATATAAATATTAAACTTTCATAGAAATATATATTTTAATAAATAAATATAAATATAGTAAAAAAATTTAAAAATAAAAAAATTTAAAACTAATTAATATTATCATTACCTATATTTTCAAAATAATTTTGATAAGTAAATTAATATATATTTAAATTTTAAATAATTTTTAATTATTATATTTATATAAAAATATTTATCAATATATCGTATATATATCTGTAAAATCCATGTGAGGATGATATTTCAAAACTTATACATTCTATATATCAATATATCAATTTTGAACTTTTCTCATACATTCTATAGCCATATACCTGTATCCAAATTACAGAAGATGAATATTGAGATATGAATGCAAATGTTTTTGAAACAATATGAAACCAAAAAAAAGATATGAGCAACCCGTCACGGATGAGTCTTCTTCCCGACCATGTGTATGTTGGTCGATAAGCGCCATGGCAATCTCGTATCCCGAACCGGTCCAAGGATCTCGTTAATATCACATCCCATCAGGACATATTCATCATCAACTATCATCCCTTTGGCATGGACATAAATCATAAATCTGCGGTGCTTCTGAGCTAATCCTTGCAATGAAGAAGAAAAAGAAAAAACAGAGAGAAAACAGACTCTGAAGATGAATAATGATAGAACATATATAACCTCGGATTTGCAACTATAATGGAACAAATGATTCTCAGGTTGATATGTCTACATGATAAATGCACCATCATACTGAAACCAAATTCCTTTGTTCATCAGTCTAACTCAAAAGCTTATGAAAATATGATCAACCAAAGATGGGAAAAATAAAGGGTGGAATATGAAAGGCTAGCTCAGGTGTAAATTCAAGATAGAGACATGATATTGACTGAGCACTACACTGCAATTAAAAAAATAATTTTCTTTTGCTTTTTTCCTTAAAACCAAACCTAGCCCAAACAAATATGTAGAGTTAAAGGCCAATATCACATAGAACTACAAATTACTAGCAACAAGAATTATAGGTTGAACCGTTGTTAATTTCCACTCAATCCATTTTTTTCCCTTTAATTTATGATTAAGTATGAAATATGGAGCATTATACTTCAACCACGATATACAATTCAAATTAAGGTCTTAATTAGATATTCAACCCATGATGAAATGTTTTTTGATGGAGAATACATGTAATAGCTAACTTATTAACATCGAGGGAAATGCCATACCAATGCACGGCTTCGAAGAATTGCATGTTTGAAGAGGACTTCTTCAGAGATGAACTTTTCACGCTCCGAGGCGCAAAGTTCAGCCAATCCCGTGGGTGATGCGCACGCCAAGGCCTCGCTTTATTAATAACCCGCCCAATAATTTGGCACATCATACTCATATTGTTTGTCCTTACGCCATTCAAATTTGAGGCCGCCTTTAATGATCAAAATAAGTGTTTCTCGCTTAAAAATTTGAGTAGGTGAGCTAGAGAGATAATATTGAAAATATAGAGAAATATGTGAAGAGAAGTGATAGAAAGCCATATAGTCCCACAAACGCTTTCTAGGGAGTCTCATCAATGAGGAAACAAATAGATAAGAAAATCATTTTGAGTCTCGCCATTGAGAATTGCAATATTTGCAAAGAAAACAAAATATTATTAACCAATTAATTTTTTTTTACATGGCCTTATTTATAGGCTCACATCTCTAAGAAAATTGAAGTATACAGACTCTAATGACCTATTATGACTTAATTCTAATTTGGTTTCTCAACTACTAAATTCACCTGATTCCAACCACTAAGCCTAATTTGGACTCAAAACTATTAATCCTAATTCAACTCCGATTTAAACTAATAGAAATTCCTCACGTTAATGAATAGGTTAAAGATTCATCCTCGATATGTTAAAGATTCATCCTCATCATAACAATCATAAAATGAAAACAATATTTGAATATTTCGGGCTTTGATGTTCAAAAACCCGAGGATTAGAGTCCTTCACCTATAATTCAACCATAGAAAGGCGCTTGATCCTTCTCACTATGTTGCTTAAGTTAAGCCAAAATTTACCTGTCCTGCACTACCTTGTTGTTGTGACACCATGAATATGAATGAAATCACTGTTCGGACTGCCTTTTCACGGACCTTATTAGCTTATGGTTGAACCAACTTAGATCACCTATATTCTCTTGATGATAGACTCATTTACAGTTCCATCTTTTCTTGTATTCCCACTTGTTCTATCTTTGTCTCGTATAAACTTATTTTTTCAAACACGTTGTTTCAATGTACTCGATTATGTACCATAAGGCATAACCACATGTTTTATCCGATCAAATTTCCATGTAGTATGAAAGGCCTTCCTCGTGATAAAATACTTCCAAATTTGCTTCTGGTTCATTCATTATGTACTCAACAAGACGGAGAAACTCTCCTTGATCTTCACTCATTATGGATAATTAATTAATCGTGATAACAAACCAACACTTTACGTATTTCCTCTCACGATAAAATTTCCACGAGTCTCATCCTTACTTGAAGCCTCAGAACTCAAGTATATCTATCTCGGATAGTTATAACTTAGAGTTAACTCCTTTATTAACATCAATTAAAACAATATAATCAGCACACTACAAGCCTGTGATGCATCTCCCTGAATATACCCAGTAACTTACGTGATGATCAATACAAAAAAGTAAGAGATCAATAGTCGGGATTTCATTTGTCTGTCCTCCAACATTTGTCATACTTCTTACAGACTCATTATCTGTGACTTTGATCACATATTGCTCCAACCTTTCTCTCAACCCGGTACATTAATTCCTTAGAAATCCCTTGCATGCATCCTCAATGTCAATAAGCACTACATGGAAATCTTTCTTATCGTTCAATTTCTCTTTAATTTATCCAAAGAAAATAGCTTCATAGTATATTTCCTTTGGGAAACACTCCAAGTACAAACTTTGATACCGCATTACCTGCCTTAAAGTTTGCTTAAAATCACTCACTCAAAGTTCCATAACATCACTTGTAAAGCTTAACATCATGATAATTTGTGGAGCTTTATATTCGACCTCTTCGCAGATATTATGCTTTACAAAAAGTGCTTTTCATCCTTTTAAGTTCTCGCCGATCGTGGTCTTGTTAAACAAATTTTGTTCCATATTAATCATACAAAGAAAATCCCATGTCTCTACAACCTTCCATATTCTCATCTTTCACGCATTTTAGACTTCCATCTCATGTCACTAATAACTCTAAGCCTAAACTAAAAATTCTATGATCCGTGACTTCTAATGCAATTGAATGGTCTCAGACCATCTTCCGCTATCCTCTTCCTTATGTTACAACCACTTGAATAGAACTCCACTCTTAAAAGCTATTTATCAAGGGAGTGGAACCCAAGTGGTTATAGTAAAACCCATAAGGTCAAGCCGTAATCCTAACGATGTGGGACACATAATGGTCATAACAATCCATCCCTCTTTCAAACCGACGTCCACTAGCTAGTGATCAATGCACTTCATCGGGTAATAGCCCTCCCACAACACTAAAGTGACTTCGCGGACCCCATGGGTAGCAGCCCTCCCACAATTTCGAGACGGGGGTCATCCCCAAGGAATGAACCACTCTAATACCACTGTTACAACCACTTGAGTAGAGCTCACCCTTAAAAGCTAGTTGTCAAGGGGAGGGAGCCCAAGTGGTTATAAACCCACAAAATCAAGCAGTAACTTAGCGATTTGGGACTCATAATGGGTCATAACACTTTCGTACCTATCTTACCATATAAATCATCACAGGCCACAAATTTTACTTCACTTATTTTTGTAGCCTTCTTTCAAGATAGTGAATAATTCTTCTTTAACTTCCATCATTATCCGATGCTACATTCTTTTCTTAACATTTTCCTACCGCAATCTTCCATTCCACCAACAATTTTATCTAAACCTCACCACTTTGCAACCTCGGGAAAACCGTCTATGCATTCCCTAAGCCATGAAACTCTTACCTTTTATCTTCTCGATTTTAGGATTCCCGTATTGCATATTTTTATGAATTAAATACCAGTGACTAATCCTTTATTCATAAACTTTTCAACATTCATATTCGTGTTCATCTCCAATCCCTCTTGATGAAAGATTTTACTCCGCAGGGTAAACAAGTTTTAAGATTATGGTGAAGTCATATAAAAATAATAAAATAAAAGGATGTTTTTCCTTGTTCGTTGGGAGTTGAGGCTTCGACGACCTTTACCCTTAGACATAACTTTCTAACTTACGAACCAAGTAAAATCAACTAATAATGATAGCGACAGATCCACCAAAATGGCAAATGAAAAAACAAAGTAGAGTCATGCCAAGTTAGAAAAATATCCAACCCACATCCTCAAATGCTGGAGGTAGAAGATAACTACAATACATGAGAAAAAGGATGTTTGTTTAACTCCGCCAAAAGAATTTTCGCACGGTGCAATTACTTGGAACACCTTCACACGGGTATCACTATATAGACATAGAAATGTTCATATGCACTGATTTTGCTACAAATTTTTAAGGCCACCATAGGAATTAAATTATCTCGCACTGCCACACAAATAGAATGAATTAGAAAACATAGAAGAGAATGAATCCCCTTACAAGCATGAATTAGAAACAAAAGATTTGAAGGAAATTTTGAATAAGCATCTATTGACTTCAGAGAGAGTGTAAGAATACACCTAATTATTATAATCACGCGAAAATAGAGAAGAAGCAAGGAAGAAAAAGAGAGAAGGAAATATTATTTACATGTGCAAAATGTCAAAATTTTGATGGTAAAATAGAAAATAGTAACCCAAAAATCCCGAATTTTTGGAAAAGAAAAACCAAATTTCAAATAAATCTTCATGCACATAGTTTTAAAGGTGCGAGGCACACCTGTGCACAAAAGCCCCTCAAAGTGAGGCGCTACACGCGACAAGGCTGCGCTGAGTGAAGTGAAATGTGACCTCAGATGCACACATTATTTATAAAATATGATTCAAATTCCACTGAATTAAAAAAATTAACATTCCTAACATTTAAAAGAACATTCAATATAAAAGGTAAAGAAATTATATGAATATTAATATATATAATTAGAAATTTCAAGAGTAAAGTGTCTAAAAAGGAAATTAAAAATCAAGGTGTGCTTTTAAACTCGTGTTTACATTCAAGATTATCATGTAGATAAGATTTTCATGTATCTCTACTCAAACAATGTGAGAAGAAATTTCATCCAAAAGCTTATCATCATGTTAGGGTTGTTCATTGTGCACAATGCCATAACTTCCTTTCTAAAATTTAGGATCATACTCCACACGCGGAGACAAGATGTCGACCATGAATTACAAATAAATGACCCCATGATGCATACGAGGCTATAACCCATCTCAAATGCAAATTTCCATACTCACACGTGAAGAGATAGAGATAGACTAACATATTACAGATATACATGATTAGGGGAATGAACAAACAAGGAAACTGATGAGACAAAATTGAGATTTCGCTAACCAAAGCTCTAATATCTTGTTAAGATGCCAATTTGACTCAAAACGGAAGCCCACAATGCATACTGCCAACATGAGTTATATTAGCAGACAGATACTTGAATTATTCTTTAGGACTTCAAACGTAAAATAGATAACATTTTGAAATAAATATCAAGATAATAAAATCACCTTCATGTTTTACTCGAGTTTTAAATTTTTGTGGTACCAATGTCTCACTGCGGCAGAATCGCGATGCATGTAGGAATTAGCGTGATGATGATTAAGACCGCACTTCGCTTACTCGCATTTTTGTATGATGGGGCTGCGAATATGCGTGATCCAAGAAAATACCGGTTCTCTATGTAAACGGCGTTGCGCCGATCTTATAGCTTTACATAAGCAGCATGTATGCTCTATCTACTTTCGCATTCTTTCCACAAACAAGATTCTAAGCAAAGGTGACAGAAAGCCATTTCAATAGTATAAAGTCAACTAACTTTAAACTGATTGAAATTAATTTAGTGGATACGTAACTCACTTTAATTAACAAGGATTGCACATGCTTAGTCCTAACTCCGTGCCTTCAAAGATCCTAAACAAGCCGTAATCCCCTACATATCTCCCGAATCAATCGAATCGAAATACCGGTGCACACAAGAGAAGAGAAACTATCGTAACTGTAGTCCTTGTGGTTTTCCATCTCCAAATAGTAATATGAGTAAGTAATTGATCTTCAAAATAACCGAGTATTTTTGTACCCGCACATGTCACTCCTTCCGAACATCTTCGCAGTAACGCTAAAGCATGATCACCAAGAGGGATTTCGGGAGGAGGATTATCCATGAAATGCGGCTTCGCTTTATCAAAGCATCTTCATGCCAATGTGTGACTTCTTTTTAAGCCCGAATCGCGCCATTTTGTCGCTTCTCCATCTTTGTTAGAAGTTCGCCATTTGTATTATATGCCAGACCCTCAACTTTAAAGTGTAATCCATGCCATGGTTGCCTCTGACCACGGCACAAGACTGCATATTACTGTGAACAACTGTCAAAACAATGTATTGGAACATAATTTTTAATCTGTGTCAACACCTTTTTTCATCCGAAGAAAACTAAGACATGAAAAGAAAGTAGAAGTAATATTTGTGGGGGTACATGATGAATGTGTCGGTAGCAACAAAAAGATATATCAAGAACACATTAGACATTGCAATCCCCGCTTTTCCTATAAAATGCAGCGGAAGCCTATGAAATAAAGCATCCAAAAGTCTACTACAGCTTAGTCATCAGCTTGAAATGCTGATGGCATAAAACGATGCCTTGCATCTCAGATTCATGTCATTGATTATCAAATTGAATAATTATTTGAAACTCATCAACTTGAATCTTAACTGAGGATTCCATTTAACCGAGGTAATCTCGATCTAATTACAATTCCTTTCTACTTAAAAACTAATAAATGCTCGAACTTACATTACAACTTCGAATATGAATTACAACTATAGGTGTCAGATGTAGGTTTTTCAATCGCTCCAAAACGACAATACGGAGCAAATGACCTTCTAAACATCATTCATAGTGATGTCTGTAAATTTCCACATCTCTATCTTTATCTCGTTTTAAATGATTTGTGAGTTTTATCCATGATCAGACATGCACCACATGATTTACTTGCTAGGACAAAAATCGGTTACCCCTCCCATCCAAAAATTTTCATAAATGATTGCAACTCATTTTCAAACAAAATACAAGTTTTCGCAGTTGATAATGAAAAAGAGTATTCCAATTCAATTTTATCGACTTATATTCTCAAATGGCAACATATATTTTTCTTTGTGCACAATGCATCTTACCAAAATGGGGTGGCTAAAAGAAGAATTTAACATCTTTTAGAAACAGGAAGAGCTCTACTGCTCACAAAAACATCCAAAAAGTCCATTTTGAACCATCGTATTATAACAAATCAACACATATTTGACTGGTAGTCTTAAAAGATTCTAGATATAAAAGTCCAATCGACATACGAAAGGCTATGATTCCTTGGATCTTCTACTACAAAATATTTGAGTATGTTGCTTTATGTTCATGTACAAAAGTAAAGAGAGGTCCATTGTATTCAAGAGCTCTTTATGCATATGTTCTTTGATTTATTCTCCACCTATAAAGGTTTGAGTATTTTCACCCTCCAATCCAAAAAATATATCACAGAGGTGTTAATCTTTGAGAACCTTCCATTTTTGTCTGGACAACTCTTTGAGGGGAGAATTAAGAGTTAAAGATTTGACATCATTTGTATCCTAACCTAGTCCAATTTACTTACTAAATACCCTACCTTAATGACCCTAAAATTGAGCCTATAACTCATAGAATGATGTTGGTAACAAATGAATGAAGTTGTTGGAATTCTATAAACTCCTTGGTATACTCAAGAAGAAGAAGGAGAATGATAAATCCTATGATGAAGGACAACCAAAGGATGGTTGCTTATACTCAAGTAGGTGAGCCTGTGGATTCTATTTGTATGATGTAAAGAGAGAGAACAAGGAATAAAGTTTATAAATGTAAAAACAAACAAAAGAAAAAAAGAAAAAACAAACAACAAAAAAGAGACGAAACCTTAGTCTACCAAGGCCTTTCTACATAGTGGCGAGCTAGGACGTGACTTTAATTTCAGATGGCGCTTAGGATTATTCTTCCTCTTTAATCATGAAAATTATTTCTTCCCATTTCCTTAAAATGCCGTTTTTAAACATGAAAAGACACTAGGATGCGTATGAAAGAGGGTTGTAAACCGATTTTTATAAAAAAAAAAAATTTGAGTGAGATTTACTAGCTATATGATTTGGAAAATACAAGCATTAGCTTTAGTGTAATGGTTAAAGCTGCTTTCAAGTGGGGCATCCTAGTTACAAGTTTCACTCTCGTCAGTTGACATAGGAAATTTTTATTCTTTACAATTCTGTGGGCGATGCTAACCCCTCCGTCGCTTCTACAAGTCTCATCATTGAGTAATATATGCAATAATTAAAAAAAAAACTAGTACTATTAATATCAAATTGCTTTTGATTTATATTGATTAACTTTATTTATAAGTTTAAGAAATTCAAAGTTTATTAGGATTCCAATATCTTTATGATTCTAATTCTAATTATGTTATAATCTAATCTACAACCTTAATCGACTCCAAATAGTGATCCCATTTTTAATGCCAACTCATACTAATCTAATTTAGTTCCAACCAATATTAATCTAATTAAAGCCATCCATATCTTTTTCTCTTTCTTGAATATAATTTACTATATTTTCTTTCCCCTAATCATCCTACCTTTTTCCTAATTGTCAATTCCCATCTCCAAAGAAAGGTGGCTTATTCTCAATCCTTCATCTCAATCAAATTTTGGATTAAAATCTAGACTCTTGATGCTCCCATTGCCACTACTCAGAACAACAGCCGGGGAGCCCCGCACTAAATATCCCCTAGCCTACTTTGTCTCCCACTGTCGTATCGCCTTTACATTCGCTTGTCATAAAATAATAATAATAATAATAATAATAATAATAATAATAATAAAATCAGCCTCGAAATGTACAAGAAACTCTAGGAAATCCTAACATGGAAACATTGTGCTTGTGGAAAATGAGGGCACTCCATAGAAAAGATGGAAGTGGACAATTTGCTCAGCGGAAAGAAACCTGGATGCAAATGGTTTAATCCCATATAAAACCAATAGCCCCATTGAGAGAGATGCAAGATGAGATTAGTAGCTGGCGAAAACTCAAATTCTTCAAAGAATGCAATGGGGAATTGCTCCAATGACTAAGATGAATTCAATTACAATCCTTTTATCTCTACTACCTAATTTTGTTAGGAACTTATTCCTATTCTATATTAAAAAATTCCTTTTTTCATGGAAGTTAGAGGGAGGAGAAGTGTATATGGATTTTCACTAGGAATCCAACAAGAAGAGGGTGTGTGCAAACTAAAGAAAATCATTTGTCCCTAGGGCTTGGTTTAAGCCATTTACTAAGCTTCTCATTAAAGAAATATGGCTTTAAAACCAAGGAGACTCGCACACCATATTTCAAATGTACATCATTCATGAAATGAACATTCCCATTGTCTATGTAGACGATATAATTGTTGCAAAGCCATAATTTTAAGGAAATTCCTGTTTAAAGATACACTTGATAAGAATTCGAGATAAAAGGTGTGGACCCGAGATATTTTCTTAGCATGGAAGCATAAGAACCAAGCATTGCATGACCTGTTTGCAAAGAAAGCATGCAGATTGCATGACTGTTTGCAAAGAAAGCATGTATTTGATCTCATGAAATAAACTAAGATAACAAGATGCAAACTTGATGTTACACTTACAGATCTTGACCACAAACAGGGAGCGGAGATTAAGGGAGATTCAATAGACGAGGGTGGGCATCAAAGACATGTAAGAAGGCTTATTTCCAAACTCGGCTAGACATAGCCCATACTATGAGTATTGTCAGCCAACTTAAGCACTCTGGACTAAAGTTTTATCTGGAAGCAGTTGAAAGGATTCTTAAGCTACCTTAAAGCCACACCAAGTAACTTTTTCTTTTTTTTTTTTCAGAAGAACGATCGCTCTCTAATCAAGTTTATGAAGGGTAATGCACTAGGGTGATTCAGCTAATGACCGAAGATCAACTATAGGTTATGGTGCTATAGTTTGGAACATCAATGTAATTGGCAATGTCAAGGTATGGTTGAGCTTACAAAAGTAAACATCGGAGTATTTTGGAACCAAAAAGTTAATATGCAAAATCAAAAGTCGAGCATTCAGGCACCTTATCTCCTTATTCTTAAAAATATGTTAAAAATAAAATTTTGTGCATATGTAATATTTGGCTTTAATTATTTCTCATATCTATATAATCATTCTTTAAAACAATTATGAAACAAGAGAAGACAATTAAAAAACAAAAAAAATCTAAAAATACATTATTTTATACATTCTTTCCTTTTTCCTCCCTTCTATTTTCTTTTCCTCCCTTCTTTCCATGTTATATTACAACGCTGTACTATTCTATTTCATAAGGACTCAGCTTGAGATCCCTGAGATCACTCTATTCTTACAAGTACCGACACTCACCACCTTCTCTATTATTATTCGACAAGCCTCAAGTATCCCTTTAAATTAAGTATTATATATAAATATTTAAATTAAGACATTAATTTATGATGAATCAACTCATCCATCGAATTGATCCACCAAAAGATAACAACATTCCGCACATAATTTAAATCATCTCGCCTAAAACTCGTGAACATGGGGAAAATGGAATGTCAGAGTAATGAAAGTTGCAGAAACCTATCAATACTAACACCGCACATAATTATCTCGACAGAACGAACAACCATCACAAAAAATATATGACAATTAATATAGTTGTCCTTTTCTTAAATTAATCAACCTTTTGCATAATATATCACTTTAGAATTAATACTTAAGTAGAAAAGAAACTAACAATTATTTTTTGCCATAATTTGAATAGAAGCAAATATATGCCAAATTTGCTATAGAAAAGAAAACAAACACATAAACTCTAGATAGAACTGAGTAATAAGCAAGGTGGTTTTGTTATTTGGGGCGGGTGGTCACATTTATCCCGTAGTCTGTTTCCATGCTCACAAAGCCCATTGTGCTCAAATTAGGTTATGAGAAAATTACAAGAGGCTCAAATCTCATCTTAAAAGAAGAATACACTCATTGTGACGACCCGTACCGAATAATACAAGTTTTTAACAAGTTTGACCAAGTTATAGTAGGTGGGGCCAAGTTGACTTTTTCAAGGATGAATAATTTTGGGTTGACTAAGACACCATATTGTAGGCCTCACACAGTTCGCGCATTGTAGAAAGTCAAACTGACTTACGGATAATAGCTATGTCCTGGAAGTTCAAATGTGCCAGATTTTATCGCTTTCAACTGTACCTCGATTTTACCCGAAACAACTCTAGGCTCTATATAAGCCTAGTTTTGGGTGCCAAGTTAAGATCCAACCCCAAAACCCGAGAGAAAATCCCCAAAACCCGAAACCCCGAATTGGGTGGTTTTAACCCATTTTTGTGTCGACGGTTTCGTGCTGGGTGGGAGCGATTCCTGGCCACCACCACGTACACGCTGGGCTGGACATGGGAGGAGGAGGACGCACCAGACGACCACGCCGTAAATTTTCCGCCAGCCGCCGGACGCGCCCAGATCGGGCCGGCGAAGGCGGCGGCCGCCGCAAACTTGGGTCGCCGGATTGCGGTTTTCCTACATTTCAGGCCAACCCATAGCTCTGCTTTCCATCATTTTGGACCTCAACTCATTTATGTGGTCCTTCCGCATTCATCACCGCTTGAAAGATACGGCAAAACAAATTCGCCGATCGTTGATCGAGTTTTCCTACCACCACGCTGAACCTTTGGATCAAGGTGAGAGTACTGATGTGTTCCTGGTCTCGGCTTTCCATTGATATGTGGTTTGTAAATTTTGGACATCGTTTGGTTAGTTTTCCATTTTTTGGTTGTTTCGGGTAATTACCGAGAAGTCGGGACTGAAATAGGGTACCAATTGGTCAACGGCAAAATTGAAGTTGTATTAGTGAAATTG